>OX451394.1:0-114794 GCA_949629135.1 Eremobia ochroleuca | reverse complement strand
TCGGCTCACGCGGGGCAGGCGGGGCAGACGGGCGCTAAGTGATCGGACAATTACGCTGATGGCCGATCAAGGCCGACTAATTTATGTATAGAGCAGTATTCAAATTGTATGCCCGAAGTCGACAACTAGCTGACGACGCCGCGCGGGGTCGCCACGCGGGCTCGTCCGTGAACCCTCTAATGTTAACCATAATATCGACAAGCCTTTGGAATTTCATTCAAAATGAGTAAGTCAAGCACGCAAGAATGTCAGTAGTGTTATTGGCACTAACACTGAACGCACGAGTATGACGTCAGCACCAGCAGTAGCACATCCAGCCGTAGGTTATCATTGCACTTGAGGCAGGTTGTAGCAGCCCGAGAATATCATTTTTATTCATTTACGAAATTACGAGTATATCATTTATCACTACATTATAAAAAAAGTCGCCGCGTCTGTCTGAACCTCTGAACGCGATAAACTCAATAACTACCGAACGGATTTTCATACAGTGTTCATCAATGGACGGATGATTCATGTGGAAGATTTAGGAGTATCTTTTTTAAGGTGCGTTGGCTGGCAAGATCGCCTGATTGTACCGTTCCATAGGTACTTCGTTTTGTGGGGTTTTTTTGAAGTCACGAGTCTATGTCAACAAGCTTCAGACTCTTGAAGCCCTCAAAGAGAATATCCATCAAGAATGCGAAGACCTATAATAAATAAAATGAAATTTATTTATTTCAAATAAGTTACAGACAAGAAATACATAAATGTAGTTGTTATGATTAAAATTAGGTAAAAGATGGATTACAACCGGTTGGCACAATAGTAAAGACAGGTACTAGGTACACAATTATGCTGTAATGTAACCATAAGATCTGTACATGAATTGCGCGAGCCCTGCCTCTGAAACTAGGGTGACCTGTATCTTAAGAGACAGTGTTCAGCTATAAGATATAAAATAAACAAAACTTGTGAAGTGTATTTGCCATGTTTGTGTTTGTATAATATCTTACTTTTGTATATATCTTGCTCAAAAAGTATGTATTTTTCTTAAACATATACTTATGGTAAAAAGGAGGAGAAGGGAGTGCAACTCAAGAATGTAGGAGAGTATGTGTGAATGTATGTAACTGTAACTGCAGACCCATGCGTATATGGAGAGTGAGGGTAAGTGTAATTATGAGTGTGCAGCGAGAAATAGTTATTAAAATTATTAAGCAATGTATGTAAGTAGGCTCGGTTTGTAAATAGTCTTGTTGAAGTAGCCGTTCTGTCACTTTTGACTTTACTTGATATCTATTGAGGTCGCAGATATTTAGGTCTTTGGAGTTTTTTTTTTTTTTTTTTTGTTAATATTTGCGCTATTTGTGTGGCACTGGTGTCTAGCGAACGATGTTTTATCTGTGTGCCTGGGGGAATGTTGGCACGTTGTTTAGGATCAGAAGGAGGGACGCAAACGTGTCTTTTAAGTACCGATCGGAGCATAAAGGGCTGACGGACAGTCAGCACCTTACATTCAGAGTACAATTGTGTTGTTGGACATCGGTAAGGCTTACGTAACATTACTTTTAGTATAGCTCTCTGTGCTCTTTCAACTTTGATTAAACTGGTTTTAGTTGCGCCACCCCATACCGTGATACAATAGCTTATAACTGACTGACACAGAGCATAAAAGACCAGTTTCAAAGTGTCAGGATTAGCAGACTCTCTGAGATATAAAAATGTACGAGTATATATCAGTCTCATAGTCCTGCATCTATTTGTACACCAAGATATTTTACATTCTCAGTTCTTGTAAGTATTCGACATTGACACGTAGATGATAGTCGTGAGCAGGTGTGAGGTATTATTGAGTATTTAAGGTCTGGTGCAGTGTTCTGGCGAATAGAAAAAGGCATATAGGACGTCTTGCCAAAATTAAGCGTTAGCAGATTTAGGTTGAGTCATTTTATTACTTTGGTGAGTGCTGATTCTGCGCTATTTTTAACGCTATCCCACGTTGACCCATCAACTATAATAACGGTGTCATCAGCATATACACAGATCTTGGTACATTAGGTAGGGTCATTCTGCACAAGTAATTTACGTAGATTTTGAATAAAAATGGGACCCACCATGCTTCCCTGTGGGAAGCCGTGAGAGATGAGTTCCCCATCACTAAGGACCTACCTATTTTAGTAATTTGGGTTCCATTGGTGAGATAATCCTTAAAGATTTGAAGAACGATGCCTCTTATACCAAGCTGTTCCAATTTAGCGAAAAGTAAGGGAACAGAGACGGTGTCGAATGCCTTCGAAAGGTCTAGGAATATTCCAAAACATTTAGTTTTACTGTCCACGTTCCCCGCAACTAACTGCGTCAAATCAAGAACTGCCTCTTCGGTCGAGACACTAGCACGAAAACCATATTGGTTATTGGAAATGATCTGGTACTTGTCCAAGAAATTATTCAGACGGTGGCTAAGAACCCTTTCAAGTATCTTGGAAAGAGCTGTCAGAACTGAGATGGGTCTGTAGTTGTTGACACAGCCTCTGTTCCCCGCCTAATGGATTGGATGTATAATAGCTCCTTTAAGTGCAACAGAAATATGCGTTAGAGATTGTGTTAGTGTCTGATGGCACATTTTTAATAATAAGGGCGATATACCATCCCAACCGAATGCAGTCATTGCGTAATTGCAGAATTAATGAATCCACTTCAGTTTCATCAACCTCTACTAGCGCTAGGGAATTAGCAGGGGAGAGCGAGGTGTTGTCGCTGATTTTTGGAACTTCACTAAGATATGATGTTAGCTGCCATACTTTTTCCTACATTAGTGAAGAATTTGCACACTTAATTTATGGAGGATTTAAGGTTGTCAGATATTTTTAAAAGAGTTGGGCTAGTTTTAATTTTACTTGTGTCGCCCGATGTTCTGGCAAGAGTGATGGAAAGTGCAATAAATCGGGCGGAATGAAAATTTTTGCTCGCGGAGTTTTATTTCGTGCGCCTTGCGTTCGCTTTTTGAAGGAAGAGCACGATGTAATGCCCATTAGCTTTATACTAAAGTAACATATAACAATCCATCAGACATTTGCAACATATTTAATGATTATTTTATTAATTTGACATCCAATCAGTTAGAAAATTCGAATAATATTAACCTCATTCAAAAAAACAAAAATGTAAATACGATTTTCCTGAATCCTGTTGATAGAAAGGAAGTGTAGAAAATCATAATGTCTCTAAATAATAGCAAAACTAGTGGATACGATGACATTGTCACACAAGTTTTGAAGGATTGTGCTAGTTGGATATGTCATCCACTAGCACATGTAATAAACTTATCTTTTCTCGATGGTGTGTTTCCTGAACAGTTAAAAATCTCTTTAGTGAAACCATTTTTTAAAAAGGGAAATAAGTCAGACCCAAATAACTATCGGCCTATCACGTTACTTTCCATTATATCCAAAGTGTTTGAGAAGGCAATGCTTATTAGATTAAATAATTTTCTATTTACACACGCAATTTTATGCAAGGAGCAATTTGGTTTTCGCAAGGGAAGTTCAACTGCTCTTGCAATCTTTGAGCTAATCAAAATTGTAACAGATAGCATTAATAATGGCAATCCAGTGGTGTCTTTATTTTTAGATATGAGTAAGGCCTTTGATTTTGTGAACCATTCTAAGCTTCTACGCAAATTAGAGTTCTATGGCACAAGCGGAAAAGCATATAATTGGATATCTAGCTATCTTAGAAACAGAAAACAGTGTACCGAGATAACAAAAGTAGTAAAAAAGAGGAAAAAATGTATTCGAAAGTGAAATTCAGATCTATGGCAAGAATTAACAAGTGTGGTGTGCCTCAAGGAAGCATTCTCGGCCCTGTACTTTTCTTTCTTTATATAAATGATCTTCCTGAAGCAACGTCGCAGAAATGTATCCTTTTCGCAGATGATACAACAGTTATCATAAACTGTCGGAATAAGGACGCTTACAAATCTATTATCGAAAAGACCCTATCAGATTTAGTAAGTTGGATGGATGACAATAACTTAAATATAAACATTAGTAAAAAAAATCTTTTTGAATTTACCTCATACAAAACCAAACAGTTGCCTTTAGATATAGTTTATAAAGACGAAGCAGTAAAACAAGTAGACGAGCTGAAATTTTTGGGACTTAATGTAGATAAACATCTGAATTGGAAAAGTCATATACAATATATTTGTCAGAAGCTTGATAGGTTTGTGTTTGCGTTAAAAAAGTTAAGACAGAATGTTTCTGCAGAGGCTGCGCTTTCGGCTTACCGTGGCTATGTGTCATCTGTACTAAACTATGGACTAATAATGTGGGGTAACTCGACCGATACCGACGGAGCATTCAAAATTCAAAAACGTTGTATCCGAGTTATCAACAAGTCATGGTTCTTAGATAGCTGTAAACCTTTATTTCAAAACGGGTAGCAATAAAACGAGTGACTGTAAATTACAATTTTAAGTGTCAAAATTAATTAATTTGGGTTATATAATTACTAAGTGAGCGACTGACTGTAAGTGACGAAAAATCAACAGAATAGTATCTTACAAACATTAATTTGAGTTACTTAAAATACAAAATGAGCATAATAATAAGGCGTAGTCGACGGAGCCCCGCTTCGCGGGGCCCCTATTTCTGTCTGCAGGGTTTAAAGGAACCTGTCCGTGTCGGGGTGCCCCAAGTCACGAGCTCGCTTCGCTCGCTCTTGCATCCTAAGTTCTCAAGTTCAATCTTGTGTTTTTCTAAGTTGCCCTCTCTGTATTTCCAGTCGCTCACTTAGTAATGTAGTCGCTCGGATAAAATTTTAATATATGAAATGGATTTATCACAATCCACTTTTTGTAAGCTCGTTCTGGATTTTATTATTAATCAATATTCGTCGTTAGTTTAGTTAATTTTTCGCTTACTCAAATTCATACCGCTCAAGTTATTAATACAGTATGTCATCATCAGTCGCAAAGCTTTTTTTTAATCGCTAAATGATAAATGATGAATGATTTATTTTCTGTAAGTAGGTTTGTACAAACACTTTTACATGTCAATCATATTTTTTTTTAAACTAGATGAGGTCGGCGTTTCCTATCTGACTACTCTGAGAAGAAAGGCCGAAACAAACTCAGAGGTCACAGTCTCTTTTAAAGTCCAGACATAATCTTGGTCAGATCATGTGAAGACCATGTAGATTGGTGTCTGAAATGGTCTTTTGAGTAAAGAACCACACAGATTGAGCGGACCTGTCCAGTCAGTGCACGCATTTGTCAAAAATCGTGCAGCTCAACTCAGAACTTGAGGAGCCTTACGATTCGACGAACAATACCAATGAAAGGACATTTGGGTAGGCCGCATAAATTACTCAAACTGCCAGGTCATGATTAAAACTAACTAAGAAGGAAAACAGAAAAAAGAAATGACCCACATAGTCTTCACACTCACAATAATAATAATAAAAAATAAGATACTTTACAAAGTAAATATCCATGTCATTGTTTATATAATATTCATCAATGTCAATGTGTATATAAAAATCCGGAAATAATCTTTGATCTTTGAGGACTATGTAGATTGGTGTCTGAAGTGGTCTTTTGAGGAAAGAACCACACAGACTGAGTGGACCTGTGCAGTCGGTGCACGCATTCGTCAGTAACCGTGCAGCTCAACTCAGAACTTAAGGAGCTCAACGATTCGACGAGTAATACCAAGGACAGGACATTTGTGTAGACCGCATAAACCACTCAAAGTGCCAGACCATGATTAAAACGGAAACAATGACCCACATAGTCCTCACATTCACAATAATTAAAATAATATAAGACTTTAAACAGTAAATGTTCATGTCATTTTGTATATAAATAGATATTTAGAAAGAGAAAAAAAAAAAAAAACAAAAGTGTAAATCAGCAAAAAATAAAAAATAAACAACATTCACTGTCTAGACCTATTGGAGCAGCTCAATCCCAAGCTTTTTTGTCCTCAATATAGTCTTTTACAGTATAATAGGCTTTCTGGCATAGTTTTAGCTTTATAAAAGATTTGAATTTATTAATGCTTAGTTCTTGAGTGTGGCTAGGAAGTTTATTATAAAAACGTATACATTGGCATCTAAACGAGCCACCTATTTTCTTGAGCCTTGTTGTAGGAACAACAAATTTGTGTTTGTTCCTAGTATTTATGTTATGGATATCACTGTATTTTTTAAACAGATTAATATTTTTATGTGCATACAAAAGATTATCATAAATGTACTGAGAAGGCACAGTCATTATATTAATCTCTTTAAACTTGTCTCTGAGGGAGTGTCTGGGACTTAATTTATAAATGGAACGAATTGCCCTTTTTTGTAAAATAAAAATTGTCTGAATATCGGCCGCATTTCCCCACAACAGAATACCGTATGACATCACACTATGAAAATAACTAAAGTAAACTAAACGGGCTGTCTCTAAATCAGTTAAATCACGAATTTTCCTAACGGCGTATGCTGCAGAGCTAAGCTTTTTTGACAATTTATCTATATGGGGGCCCCATTGAAGCTTGGCATCCAAAGTTATGCCTAAGAATACAGTGGAATTTTCGGGTTTTAACTCTTCACCCTTTATGAGAACACGAGTTTCTACTTGTCTAACATTTGGTATCGTAAACTTAATACATTTCGTTTTTTTTTCGTTAAGAAGTAGATTATTAACATTAAACCAGCTAACTACTTTTGCGAGGGCACTATTTATACTGTCAGTAACCAGCTGTTGACGTTTGAGTTTAAATAAAAGTGAAGTGTCATCCGCAAACAACACTATATCATGTTCGTCCTTTATGAGGTAAGGCAAGTCATTGATATAAATAATAAATAAAAATGGTCCAAGTATTGAGCCCTGTGGGACCCCCATTCTTACTACAGATCCGGGTGACCTTTTCCCGTTAACATCAACTCTCTGAATCCTATCACTTAAGTAAGAAGTGAGAAGATCCAGAGAGGCGTTCCGGATTCCGTAGTGGTGAAGTTTCCTGATTAAGGTTTCATGAAGAACACAATCGAATGCCTTGGACAAATCACAAAAAATGCCCAAAGCATCGCATTTGTCCTCCCATGCACTATAAATATGTCCTAAAAGTTCAACTCCGGCATCGGTAGTTGAACGACCCCTTGTAAAACCGAACTGTTTATTATTCAGTAATTTATTGTTATTGAAAAATCTTTGCAATTGATTTAAAATAAGTTTTTCATAAATTTTACTAAATTTCGCTCGTTTTATAATTCCCCTTTCAAAAATACAGAATTCTTCCACTACCTTGTATGTACATAAAAGAAATTCGCCTTTTTACAAAATGACACATGCATTACTTCAAGCAGCGTAGTGAGGTTATGCCGAGACAAAAAAGGGCTTTTCTCAACCTACTATACCAACCACCCAGTCACAAAGAAATTTATAAGAAAAATGTATTTAATATGTGTCTTTTAATTATTTATAATAAAATACCGAACCACTTAAAATTGTTACAGGGTAATTTATTCAAAAAGAAATTAACAGAGTGGCTCCAAGGTTACTGTTTCTACAGCATTAAGGAATTTATGCAACATAAAGAACAATAATAATATTGAATGTTTCCCTAATTATTTTAATACTAGCTTTTGCCCGCGGCTTCGCTGTACCGCAGTGTCGAACGGACCGGACGGTGTGTTGTTTTTTTAACAATAACCGCGCGATTTTTTCTCTAAAAATCAGTTAATATGACGAGTAGGAAACATTGTGCTGTTTTTGGTTGTATGGATTCGTCAATAACGCATCCAGACATAAGTTTTTTTAAATTACCTGGAAACTCTGAAAGGTAAGACTATAAAAAGAAATACTTATCCATTAAAAAGACATGTACACAGAGTATGAAGTTGGAGTACTGTATTATAATATTACCGTGATGCGGCCGAGTTACATTACTGTATTATAATATTACCGTGCCTGTACCGCCCCTCCACCCCCTGTCCGCTCCGCGCGCCGACGACTCACATAGTAGGCATTAATGGCGCTCCACCCAGGTCAATCATATCGTGATAACTTCTAAACCATTCGTCCAAATTGCTTAGTGTAAAAGACAATGTTTATCTACATTCAATACCGAAATCGATAAATGTATTAATTTTTATAAGAATCAACAAAGTACTCTAAAATGAGCATTGCAAAATAGTATCCAATTTAAATGTATTTATGGCTCACTATTTTGGATATAATGGCTTCCACATAAAAGATAGATATATGCTGTCGCGGATTTTTATTTAGAACTAAATAACAAAAAAAAAAAAAAACTGAATATTTAATAAGTATTTGTTATATTAACATTTTCAGTTTTTATATATGTATACAGGATGAAATAGAAAACTTGCGCCAAATCGAAATAGGTGGTGCTGTTACATAATCATTAGAAACTGTAATTTCCCAAATCTAAATTCATGAATAAAATCGTGTAATCATCGTCTTAAATATTTATTGCAAACTAAGTTAAGGCCTCCAGAAAAAAAAAAACACATAATTTTCAAAACAAATAAGAAAATAAAAGTAGAAATTTTAGCACGCGCCCGATATGAAATAAACTCATCGCAGAGTTCACAACATGAAGCAAGTTGGCAACGCGTTGCACTAGAGAGAGGTATTTACCTAATTTTGACCATTCCTACGAAAAAAAGAGCGCGACGACGACGTTATCAAATCGCTCGCCCACGCGCACGTAGGTATGTGCATCCCTTTCCTTAATGACATGCTCTGAATTTACTTTATGACACATTAAATTAGATATTATAATTTGGCGCACCTATTCAATTTCATCATGTATATACAGGATGGAGTTTTCAGATGGGGCAGTAAGGGCCGCAACCTTAACCGTTGTAGCTACGGGAAATCGGTGTTAGGAGACTTTCCTAACTTTTTGAGAAATTTTTGTTTTCATTCACAATTAATTTTAAAGAGTCGAAATCTCATTTCCTACGAAATGTATGGGAAAAGTTTTTTGCGCTCAGTTGGTCCACTATTGATTATTGATCCTTATAAGGAACAGTATCGATTGGCATCAAAAAAAGTTTTTATGAAAACTGCCCATTTTCCTGCCAACTGTAAGTACATATTTTTCAAAATCTGTACAAATCAAAATTTCTCAAAAAGTTAGGGAAAGTCTCCTCAGACCGTTTTCATGTAGCTACAATGGTTAAGGTAGCTGCCCTTACTGCCCCATCTCAAATATCCATCCTGTATATACCATATAATAATATATTTTATAGAACATAAATTAGTGTTGATTTGTTGATCAAAATAATTTATAGTTTGAAGAAATGTAATGTTTATTTTCAGAAAAAAAAAATGAAATGTTTAGGCTCAAAAAGGCATGAAGGCTCTTTTTTAATATTAAAAAAAAACGCCTAAGTGTGAGTCGGATTCGCGCAAGAAGGGTTCCATACCATTATCTATAAAAAAACACGTTTGTTGTATGGGAGCCCCCTTAAACAACAGAAATACATCATCTGTGAAAATGTCAACTGTCTAACTATCATGGTCCATGAGATACAGCCTGGTGACAGACGGGCGGATGGACTGACGGACGGACAGCGGAGTCTTAGTAATAGGCCGTTTTACCCTTTGGGTACGGAACCCTAAAAAAGTGCACATCTCTGACTAGGAAGTATGCGTAGGTAGGTATAGCATCTGGTGCATCTTCGGGAATAGAAAGTTAACAGCAGTCATAGTGAGCCTAAACGCGATGCAATAAGAGCCACTTTACGAGCAAATTTATTTACACTTATAATAAATACATACTTGTCAATGTAACCAGGGCCGGGTGCTAAGAGCGCGTGATGACTTGACCTAAGGCACGTCTCTGGTGTATCAGTGAATAAATAATGCACTCGCAATGTTCCCTTGAGCTTGACGACGCTGGTAATGATCGAACGTCTTCAATCAAAGGCCCTCTATTATCAATTTGTATTTCTCAAGAACGTAACCGCTTTAATGTTGAAGGTTGAGTGAAGGACCCTCGTCGTAATGAAGAAGGTGCGACAGTCAACAAGTGACTACTAGTTGTCAGCAGCGGGCAGGCGCGCGTGCGGTCAGTGGTCAGTGGTCAACAACGAACATAATTATATTCATTTGTGTCAAGTGTCGACACTTCTCGCGATCCTGCGCATGATCGCGGGAAGTGGAAAGAATAGAGGGAGGAATTAGCCCACGAGCGGCACAAAGCAGAGCGCAGGCCGGTCCTCAGGCGGTGCAAGGAGCGCCTCACGCCAGGCATTAGGGAGGCTCGGCTGGTAGGTGCGACGTAGGTAGCTGAAGTTTACTAGGAGCCGAACTTGGCATAGCATTCCGTAGTGGTACCGGTGGGCATTCTACGCGGGTTGTTTTTGTTGGTGGCGCGAGTGCGACTGGGCAGAACTGGCCATGTGCAGCCCATCACAGACCGTCCCAACTGAAGGGTTTACAATTGTAGTAGCATGCTAACATGGGAATTATCTGAAACAAAGTGCTTTGTTTTATATAGCATGACTAATGTTTAATTACCAAGCACGACTCGCTACAGCTGTAGGCTAGGTACTGCCTCTTGCGTGCGTTAGGCATATATGTACGTAGTTGATTAATAAAATAGTAATTTTCCTTGAGCACTCTCAATAAGTATCCGTTGTACTGACGCATGTAAAACGGGATTTTTTGAATTCGTCATAACGCCTACAGCCGGTCGATTCTGTAAAAAAACTCACCGTGAAGTGTCACTGACTCTGGCAGGGCCACCATCAGGGATTTTAATTTTGAAAACGCAAAAAATTAGTCGCTAATTAGTCGAAATTAGTCGCCAAATATCAGAATTAGTCGGTCACTGGTTCAAAAGATATAAGGGTTTATAGGTGGCCCTGCTGGAGAGAGTCTCCCCAGCAGGGCCACATTTATATCTCAAAAACTAGGACACCTAGCGAAGATCTGTTTTCTCCCATATTTAGTCGCCAATTAGTCGGAATCAGTCGCCAAGTTACAGATTTAGTCGGGTCTTAGTTTAGGAGATATAATGAGTTCAATTAGTAAGGTATAGTCCAAGAGCTAGATCGAAGAGTTCACGAAAAATTACTAAGAAAAAATATTTCTATTAATATGTGTAATATAAGTACTTTTAGTTTTATCGGTCTAAAATCTTTAGAAATGTCCGAGAGAGATAAATTCTCAATTAAATTCATGTTTTTATGTTTTTAATTACTAGTTTAGAGTGGCTTAAACTTCTTTGAAAACATTAAACCTTGCTCTTGGTCTATTTGGTGTCAAGATGTACAGTCGCATGCAACTGTTTTACCAGTTTACAATGTTAACCTCTAATTAACGTTAGAATAATAAAAAAATATCGTACCTTTAGTAAAATGTTTAAAATACTAAAACGTTGAAAACGTATTGTCAATTGTAATCAAATTTTATTTTATAAAAATGAATTTTCAAAAAGTTCGTTTGATGTGTGTTGTGTTTGTGTGTATTTTGAGGTGATTGTGAGTGTTGTGTTGTGGGTATGGACGGGTTGAGTTTTTATTTTATCTTAATTTAGGTTAGAATAATAAAACTTCTGTTGTCGAAATATAAAATGATTTATTACCTTAAAATTATTGTACTTTCTGAAAATGTTACAAATACCTATTTATTCAATATTATGAACAGATACAGTTTGTTTAACGGTTTACTCGCGCAGGCTCGCGAGGTCGCGCGCAAGCTCGAACATACGCGATCCGTAAAGAAAATACCCGAGACCGTGCGGGGATTATTCCTCTCTGTCTGCGCTGACCCTTTACGTGACGGGCAACTCGTTCTAAGCAGCTCGTCTGTACACGCGCATCTATCTCTTTCTTACTTACCGTAAATGAATCGGAGCGCAGCGATCTATCTGCCAGCGACTAAGTGGTAAGTGCACATTGTGTTGGATAAATAATTACACATACACATACACACATTACACACACACACATACACATTACATCGTACATTATTGTAGATTTGTTTATAAGTATTGAATACAGCTTTCCTATGGTGGGTTGAAATTATAGACTAAGTTTATATTTATTTAATTCGAAACAAACATTCCTCCATAAGACGTCATAGATACTATCTAGAAAATACATAAAGTATTTTGTACTCGCTTGTACCACTGTATGGGGAAATTGAATTCTTTAATATCTTTTTAATTACACACCGACTAAATCTGTAACTTGGCGACTGATTCCGAATAATTGGCGACTAAATATGGGAGAAAACAGATCTTCGCTAGGTGTCCTAGTTTTTGAGATATAAATGTGGCCCTGCTGGGGAGACTCTCCAGCAGGGCCACCTATAAACCCTTATATCTTTTGAACCAGTGACCGACTAATTCTGATATTTGGCGACTAATTCCGACTAATTGGCGACTAAATATGGGAGAAAACAGATCTTCGCTAGGTGCCCTAGTTTTTGAGATATAAATGTGGCACTGCTGGGGAGAGCCTCTCCAGCAGGGCCACCTATAAACCCTTATATCTTTTGAACCAGTGACCGACTAATTCTGATATTTGGCGACTAATTTCGACTAATTAGTGACAAATTTTTTGCGTTTTCAAAATTAAAATCCCTGATGGTGGCCCTGCCAGAGTCAGTGACACCACCGTGAAAACTTGCGTGGAGTGAGCTGTCAGTGTCATGCCACTGGTGCTAGGGATTGACCAAGCAAACATTTACAATCATAATCGAGATTTGAATAATATTTTTTGTGCTACTAATTCTATTGATCATTTTATATAATTTTAAATCTAGTATTTTAATCTAGAATCGACATGCTGGTTACAGAATCGCAGTGCTAGTAGGCAATTATAAAACATTACACAGAAAATAATATGACGAACGTGACACATGCCAATGCTATTGGATTACGTTGGAGTTACCATTATTACACTAAGACAGTGACTAAGTCATAGAAAACATAAACAAGTCGAAGGTGCACAAGCTCTTTGCTAAACCATACGAACATCACAACCATTGCTTTTAGACTGGGAGACGTTTTGGCACCTACTGCAGGTAGTAGGCAGACGAACCACGCCGGCAATAGGGCTCTCGGGGCAGCAAACGGGGCGATGCTTAACCCTTAGCTGGTATCGCCTTTTTTGGCAACACTACCGGTATCGTGGGTCATATTTTACCCATACCAAAAAATCTGTTGTAGAACGTATATTTTTTTATTATTTGTATAAAATATGGTTAGTTATGAAAAAAAAAATCATTTTTTTACCAAATTATCTTGATTTAATTTTAGAAAATAAAAAAATATCATGTTTTACACGCATTTGTAACTAACCTAATTTTTTGGCACTTTTTGGTTAGTGTGAACTTAAAACATAAAAAAAATAATAAAAATGTAAGAAAAACGCTATTTTCGCTTCTGGGTCAAATTTGACCCACGATACCTACTAAGGGTTAATAATGACAAACATGAAATGCGTTACAAATAACAAACACATATTGGGATAAAATGAGGTAGTATGGTATGAGAAAGAAGCGGATGCCGATAAAACACTGTGCTCCACATTCGCACGAGGAGTGCTCTGTGCTCCAGTGGAGAGCCCGGAGTGCGCGTGTTCACTTCAGCACCACTCCAGTCCAGAGTCCTCCAGATCACTATCACGCAGACGACGCGCGACGCGCAGCCTGCTTGCTTGATGCCGCGTACACCAGTGTATTACGACATGCCATTATTATCTCGAGGATCTGCAGTACATGCTCGAGTTATTAGTAATGTCACTCTCAAACGCGAAAGTCAAGTAAGTAAGATAAATATAACCGGAGAATACTACGCGTCAACAGCGTTTGAAGGAAGCAATCAAAGAGAAAAGACGAGGAATATTGACGAAAGACGTCTTGCTTTTCAAAAATCTTAAAATAAAAATAAAGTTACGAAAAGAAAATTAATTTCATTGTAAAAAAGCGTGAGGTGCTCGATATTGATTGTTGTAAATATGTAATTAGTAGTAATATTTGTAAGCGTAGAGTTAGTATAGAAATATGATAAAAAGCACCCCACGCTTTTTTACAATGAAATCAATTTTCTTTTCATAACTTTATTTTTATTTTGGACTTTTTGAACATTATTGAAACATATTGAGTTAGTATACTTTTTATAACAGTTGAATAAAATATAAATTAAAAGTTATTTTCTGATTTTTAGTTCGATTTGCTATTAAAGCGTGTTTTTTTTTTGTTTTTTTTTTTTTAACTATATTTTTTTTCGATGGTATGCATAAGCTTATTGAACGATCTCAAAAATGTACTAGGCTAGAAGGTGAATATATAGAAAAAGAAAAATATTATTTGCGAATTTTTATTTACCCCCGTTACCTTCCATTCCGGGAACTTAATAACGCACCCTCGTATAATTAACGATCTTCGTTACGATATTTAATTTTTGTGTACCTATTAGGATTATAGAAATAACATATTGTATTTGTTGTCATTTTTCATTCTACTTCAACAATAGGTATTTAAAAGTATCTGTCTAAACTTTGTTTATAATTTGATCAACAAACAATTGATTAGTAATTATTACTTTAGATTATATAAAAATACGTAGGTATTGATAACTGATAGTGTACAAATATAATAATATCATAAATAACGTTATAGGTAGTACTACAACTAATATTTCTCCATTGCATATTTTTAGTTTTTAAACTAATTCGTTACGTTTTAAATTATAAATCCCATCAAAAACATAAATGTGAAATGAGAACCAAATTCAATATTATGATATATGCCTTGGTTGTTAACTTCAACGAAAAAAGAACTGAGATATAAATGGGTGAAAGTTCAATGGTCAGTCTTCAAATGTATTTACAACAACATAAAATATTTTATACTTAACAACTTAAACTATCATTTCTTCTTATAACTTAGGGGATAATATACGAGTATTGTAGCCAAGGTCTGACTTGGCTAGTTCTCATATACGAATTATTATTAAGTAGTTACCAAACACTAAAACAGTAATGGAAGATCCCTATGTTCGATGGCTAGTTTCTACCAGCAAGCCAAATTTTCGGAAGAATAAAATAAGAACTTACAGCTTTAGAACTTGCGAAGGCTATAATATAATTCGTAAAAACTTACACGTGATATATTTTAATGTATTTAATACATATGCAGAGGATAGCCGTGCTCGTGCGCCACTTTGGCACAAAGCTTAAGATCGCTGACTACTGTTACAATGTATTGTTTGTTTTGTTAGGGTAGGTGATGGCATACGATCACGGCTATCCTCTGAACGTCACTATGAATATGTATTAAATACATTAAAATATATCACTTGTAAGTTGTTTATTTAATAGACGATAAATATTGAATAGTTTTTACATAATAATTTCAGATGAGAATATTAAATTATTGTTTCATACTTTTTAGAGCGTGATTTTTCAGTAGTCGGGTTTTTGAACTTATTTTTTTTTTACTGAATGTGCTCTTGAATGATCTAGGTCGCCCCGGTAGACAATCAGAGTGACGAATCCATGCGTCCTCAATATTCTTCTTTTAGTGCAGCTCCCAAAGCAATACTTATAAATGATATAAACCTAATACTACGAGTAGCTTTCTGTACCCAGCGCGTCTCGCATTCATCCTTGACACAACTGACGTAACATAACATAGTCGTATGTCGTATGGTGTCGTACCTTAGCTCGTGCACTGGGTGAAACCATTCTCTTCTCCAGATTCCAAATCGTAAGGACATGTGTGGAACCCTATGCTTGCTGATTACAGTCCCGCCCGTGGCCCCACAGTTGCCGATCTCCTTCTTCCTCCCTTATCCCATGCAACTCGGTTCGGCGCTAAATATTTCCTCTTCGGTTCTCCCCATCAGCCGCCACAGAATCCAGTCTATTCTTTGGTCTACTCCCCAAGCCTGTCATCTCATGCATGGGATGCGGCAGTGCCACCACCTCTGAAACGCTTCCGATCCGTACGAGTATCTGTAGGCCACATGTAACAAAAGAGTGTCGGTGATCGGAGTTTTATAACCAAACTTCTTGGGTAATATTTAAATAATCCTTATTTTTTACTAAACGATGCTCGTTCTATTTATCTTATTAAATCTCATTTTCACTTCCATCCCATACAGTTTGCCGGCAAAGCTCATGATAGTTAGCAGCCACTTTTAGTACTCGTACTCGTTGATATGAAATAACATTGTGCAATCTGCAATCTGTCAAGGATCGTTCGGAGATCACGGTCACGTGCTTGGGGTCAAGCACTCCAGAGAACTGTACCATCTATTATTGTCAATGTAATATGAGTAGTGACTATGTTAATTAATGAAAGTAATTGGTATGGTAAAGTAAGTAATTGGTATTGTTGCACCGTTTGAATTAACTATAAATAAATAAATAAATCAGATCAGCGGCAGTTCATTGTATAGGACCGTTCCCCTTCACCGATTTCAAGTTCCCTTCAGTGTCTCCAAAGCTTCCGCTATAGATATATAAAGACGTGACAGACTGAAACATACGATGGAAAAACCAATTTCCAGAGTAAAGTCAAGTTGTAGTTATTGAAGATCCGACTATAGTTGTGTACTATATATTTGTGTACAACTCGTATTCATTAAAGTAAAAGAGTTGTAGGTTGCAGGGCTCTGAACCGGTTTAAAAAGAGCGGTTAATTTCGATGAAATACCGGTAAATATATCGTTCCCTCATTAACCGGTTAAACAAGTGAACTGTTCATATGTAACCCAAATGACAAAGGTTACCGGTTACATAAGCACAAACGGTTTTGACACCCAAATTAACCGGTTAATTCTGTAAGTCGTAAATATTTTTCGTCTACTTTTTTAACACTTCCAACAAGTTATAGTGACATTAGTACATTTAGTACCCCAGAAAACATTAGGAAAAAAAATGTTTGATCTGAGGACGTCAAATACAACCGGAGAACTTAAATGGTGCGGGTAGATTCATGTTGCGACTTGCTTAGTTAGGGGGCGGGGGGTGTTTAACCGGTTAATTTTCACTTTCAAAACCAAAATTCATGAAAAACCGGTTTCCCGCAAATACCGGTAAAAACCGGTAAAGTGCAAACCTTAACCTAAATCGATTTCGGTTTGGGGTCAATGACCGTAACCGGTTAAGAATTTCAACCGGTTTCCGAGCCCTGCTCGTAGCGCAGGGCTGTGACAGACAGGGGTTGCAGGTTGCAGGTAGCCGATATTCACCGATTGACCTCCGGTCTCAGTAGAGCGTATTTTTAGGGTTCCGTACCTACCCAAAGACTAAAATGGAACCCTATTACTCCCGCTCCGCTGTCCGTCCGGCCGTCCGTCTGTCACCAGGCTGTATCTCATGAACCGTGCTAGAGAGTTGAAATTTTCAGAGATGATGTACCTATTATATTTCTGTTGCCGCTATAACAACAAATACCTACTAAAAAACAAAACAAAATAAATATTTAAGGGGGCTCCCATACAACAAATGTGATTTTTTATAGATAATGGTACGGAACCCTTCGCACTTGGGCGGTTTTTTGTAATGTAAGCTCGCCTCACTGCTCACCGCTCACCGCGCTGTCAGAGCGATGCCTGCGTGCACCGCGCGGCGAGGGGCGTCGGGCGACTCACATTGTTTACAAGCTGCATTCTTCACGTTACGGGACACCAACACTACTGACAATGAGACTGACATAACCGGTCTAACCATCGTAAAATAATTCATTTGAAGACCTTGGAATATTATGCTTAGGACGTATTCGTGGCTAAAGTTCAGATAACGGTCAGTAGGTACCTACTGTATATGTATAGGTACTTAATAACATTATTTTTATCGCTATTTACTCAGATTTTATTTTCACGTTACTTTTCGATGTTATTGTTGAATAACCAAGTTTTCAATGTTTAGTAATATTTTTTTAATTATTAATTTGAGGGTATCTCGTTACTAGTTACCTATTCCAAATAAAATGATAACTGAGCTTCTGCTGTTAAGATGATCCTCAAAACATTACATAGTCTTTTCAAACACTAGGAATACTGACCGCGAAGGCGATGTTGATGAATATGAATATTTTCTCAGCGGTGCAGAGTCCCCTGGCACAGCCCATGGCGCAGGCGGAGGTGGCAGTCGGCAGTGAGCGGCAGTCATGCAACGCGCAAGGAGTGTCCTGCTTGGTGTGTCAGCACTGTGTCATGAAGCTCGCGTGCACTTCACTACATTACGTGGGGCGTCGTCGGCGCGGCGGGCGCGTGTTCGCGGTCGCGCCTCGTAAGGCACTGACTGAGTGAGCGAGTGAGCCAGGCGCGCGGCCGGGCGGCGGGCGCCGGGTGCGGTCCGGCCCACCCGAGGATCGTACTAACAACGCTCTCCATTGTGAATCGAGCTCGTATCCATCGCAATTTGGCAACATCACATTCTTGATAAGTCGGTCAACTCAAGTTCGGAAGGAGATAGGCAATAATTTGTTACGTGCAAACTAGCCTTAGGAGTTAGGGCACGGAAAGGATTTTAGAATGCTGAAAAAACCAGTTCGAACTTAGTTAAAAGTTCATACTCATGGTGTCATCCTGCTGTTTCGGGCTGCACTGCTGTCACGTCGGAGTGTGCCGTGGTGTGCGTGTCTCCTCCCCGAGCCGAGCGGACGCCCGACTTGTCCCGAGCGTGTCCCGAGCGTGCCCCGAGCGTGCTCCCAGCACGGCGCGCGGCGTGCCATATAATGTGAGTCGCCGAGCACCGAACTTCGTGCGAGCGGAGCGCCGAAAGCTGCGCCCGCCAAGGGGCGCAGGTGCACAGACCCGCTCGCGACCCCTAGTCGTACAGTAATTAGGGCAAATGTACAGCCTTGACCTTACACCATATGACATGTAATTGTCTATATCTATTTAGGTAGGTAATAGATCTATTTATTTTGAAAATTCTTTTTGTTTTAGAAGAGTAGGTAGGTATAAATAACTGACGGGAAAACTAGTAAGTAATAGATATTATTATTTCCTATTTTACTTTGATCGACATCCACTACCTATTAATACTTTACTTAACTCATAGTATTCGAAAATGACAAAGACTATTATAACCACTTGACTGCGTATACAGTGCCCCGACTAGCGTTGAAAAAAGCAGGAAAAATTCCCGTTTCTTTCCAATTCCGTTGTTTTTTTCAATGTTTCATTCGAAAGTTTCAAGAAAATTTGTCAATATATATTTCATGTTTTTTTTCAATAAAACCGAAAAAAACCGAAAAATATGAAAGAAACGGGAAACTTTCATGTTTTTTTTATTCAAATCCTTTCTTACTATATTTCACTTAAGATATTCTATGCTTTATCTCTTTCCATATTAAGGCGGCACCCCGACCAAAACGCCGCGGAAGCCGTTTTTGTGCAGTTTTTCGAAGCTATCTACTTCTTATTTAAAAGAAATATTAACAAAAAAAAAATACATTAAATTTCTACATAATCTTGACTCCATAATTGTAGTTTTTTTTTTCTTTTTAATCAGTACATCTTTAATAAATCTCCTTACAACGAAACTCCAGAAATGAGAAATGGTGATTGATAACATGTATCTCCTCGTAAAGTAGACATTATTTAATTTTGCTACTGACACTAATCGATAGACAAAGACGAAAGGACGCTACTCCGCCATCTTGGATTAGCTATCGTTTTCATAGTTTTCGAGGGTGTTAAAGCTGATAGTGAGGTCAAAATGTAAATCCAAGATGGCGGCTCCGAAAATTTCTATATTTTTCGTCATGGGTGTCGTTTTCATAGTTTTCGAGGGTGCTAAAGCTGATAGTTAGGTCAAAATCTAAATCCAAGATAGCGGCTCCGAAAATTTCTATATTTTTCGTCATGGGTGTCGTTTTCATAGTTTTCGAGGGTGCTAAAGCTGATAGTTAGGTCAAAATCTAAATCCAAGATGGCGGCTGCGAAAATTTCCATATTTTACGTCATGGGTGTCGTTTTCATAGTTTTCGAGGGTGCTAAAGCTGATTGTGAGGTCAAAATCTAAATCCAAGATGGCGGCTGCGAAAATTTCTAAATTTTTCGTCATGGGTGTCGTTTTCATAGTTTTCGAGGGTGCTAAAGCTGATAGTTAGGTCAAAATCTAAATCCAAGATGGCGACTGCGAAAATTTCCATATTTTTCGTCATGGGTGTCGTTTTTATAGTTTTCGAGGGTGCTAAAGCTGATAGTGAGGTCAAAAACTAAATCCAAGATGGCGGCTGCGAAAATTTCTAAATTTTTCGTCATGGGTGTCGTTTTCATAGTTTTCGAGGGTGCAAAAGCTGATAGTTAGGTCAAAATCTAAATCCAAGATGGCGGCTGCGAAAATATCCATATTTTTCGTCATGGGTGTCGTTTTAATAGTTTTCGAGGGTGTTAAAGCTGATAGTGAGGTCAAAATGTAAATCCAAGATGGCGGCTCCGAAAATTTCTAAATTTTTCGTCATGGGTGTCGTTTTCATAGTTTTCGAGGGTGCTAAAGCTGATAGTGAGGTCAAAATCTAAAGCCAAGATGGCGGCTGCGAAAATTTCCAAAAAAAATAATAAACTGAAGAATTATTGACGTCAGACGTCAGAGAAAAACAATTCGCAATTTCTAATGGCTCTTTCGGGCGCAGCTGCCATAATAGGCAAACATCCAGGAGAAGCTCTATAATTGGCTGTCAGATTATTATACTGTTATTTATCACCATTGTATTTAGCTGTAAGTCTACCAAAGTCCTTAAATAAATAAATATCGATTTGCTCAAGTCTGTACCAGAGTGCGCAAATTAATATAAATATATTTTTAAGAACTTACAGAACATAGCCGACTATAAATGAATTAGACAGGTTTATTTAGCTTTGTGTCAATCCATACTTAACTATTGCATAACTTCCTGGTGGGGTGCTGCAAAAACAATTTTACTCCCTCTAGAGCGCGCTCAAAGAGCAATAATTCCAAAAGTTGCTACCTTTCGCCCTTTTAGATTTCCTACGCACCAATTCTATATAACATGTAATGTACTAACAGTAAGGCAATTATTTATTTTAAGCATAGTAAACCAGCACACTGCACTTCCTTTTGACCCAGTACCTTCCAACAAGAGAATGAAGGACTTGGTTTGCATAAAGCCTCAAACTAGCCATGCGTTTGCTACGAGTCTCGTAATAGATTTTGTGTGTTCTTTGGACCTTCTGTATAATAGACTCAACAAGTTATTAAGCTTCTATAGTGTAAGCTATAAAAAATGTAGTACAATTTTATCAGAATACTTAGTGACACTCAATTAAACAGACACAGAAAAACTTCTAGAAATTTTTGGAGGCGCTACCTGGAATTTTGACCCCATAATCGTTGTCAACACCCTCGAAAACTATGAAAACGACACCAATGACGAAAAATTTGCAAGTTTTTGGAGGCGCCATCTTGAATTTTGATTTTGACCACATAATCGTTGTCAGCGCCCTCGAAAACCATGAAAACGACACCCATGACGAAAAATTTGCAAATTTTTAGAGGCGCGATCTTGAATTTTGATTTTGACCACATACTCGTTGTCAGCGCCCTCGAAAACCATGAAAACGACACCCATGACGAAAAATTTGCAAATTTTTGGAGCCGCCATCTTGAATTTTGATTTTGACCCCATAATCGTTGTCAGCACCCTCGAAAACCATGAAAACGACACCCATGACGAAATATTTGCAAATTTTTGGAGCCGCCATCTTGAATTTTGATTTTGACCCCATAATCGTTGTCAGCGCCCTCGAAAACCATGAAAACGACACCCATGAAGAAAAATTTGCAAATTTTTGGAGCCGCCATCATGAATTTTGATTTTGACCCCATAATCGTTGTCAGCGCCCTCGAAAACCATGAAAACGACACCCATGACGAAAAATTTGCAAATTTTTGGAGCCGCCATCTTGAATTTGGATTTTGACCCCATTGGATAATCATATAAAATAGTCACATAACGTTTTTTCGTTCCAAAAATTAGAAAGTAAGTATTCGTGGACATTCATGACCAACATAGGCGCACTGTTTCTTTCATTCATAGAAATAATTTTTTTTTTATTAAATGCCGTCTCTTTGTATTGTAAGGTCTGTGCTTTTTACTAGTCGCAGTTTCATAGTTCGTAAGTTGTTCGCCAGATGGCCAGCTAGACGAAGTATTGTAGAGGTGGGGTACGGCAAAGAGGGAACGAATGCTCAAGGTTATTTGGTCAGGGTCCGGCCTTAATACGTACTAATAAAATGGAGGGTAGAATGGCTTTTCAAAACATCAAGCGAAACATTTGAAAGAATCCTGTTTCTTTCCAAAGGATACCTTCCGTCAATTTTTCTATGTAACATGCGAAAAAAACGGAAAAAAACCACAATTTGTTTTTTTTTCGTGAAAAAAACAAATTGTTATTTTCGGCATTTTCAACGCTAGCCCCGACGCATGAAAACTATTAGTATTTTGTCGCCTATGTATAGGCTACGGTACTAGTAGCAATTTTAGTTGTGTCCAAGTGTTAGACCTGCGTGCACGCTAAATTAATATAATTTTTTTACAACGTTTATGCAATTATAACGCATCAAAATGCCTTCATGCGCGGTGAAGTGGTGTGGGAAACATTCTTAGACATCTAGTTACAAAAAGGATGACATAACTTTTCATCGGTACATAAACATACGAAAAATTATTTTTGATTTAATCAGATTATAAGCCACTGCAGGGGTCTATTTAAAATGGTGGCTGGGTAAACGAGCACACTTTTTGAGTCGCGCGTTGATGTCTTTTGGAAAAGTCTCGTTCTTGTATTAGACAATTCTAATGCTTCTATCCCTTTCTTTCCTTTTGTATGTTTATCGTAAAAAAATAGTGCTGTTATCTTTAATAGCTGAAAGTTGATATCGAGAAAAATAAAATGAATACATTTCAATTCACATACTTTAATAAAATAACTATCTACTATTAACCGACTTCAAAAAATAAATACCGACGAACTGAGAACCTCCTCGGTTTTCAGTTCGTCGGTTTTTTTTTTTTGTATTTTCCGGGATTTTTTAGTTCTTTCTGTCCCCGACCGGGGCCGATCAGTCCATTTCCGGGATTTTTTTTTGTAATTGATTGATTTTGATTAAATATTATTTCTATGATTTTGATTTAGTATTTATTATAATGTTAAAATCCATTTTATCGATATCGACTATTTTCTCTTAATGAAGTAAAGCAGCCCTAACGATGCAACTTAACCTTGAACTGACCAATTGCAGCCGCGCGTTCTTCCTCATCCCCCGGCCCGCAGTAGTGAGTCGTGTGCTTCGAAGAAATCGGCCCATACGCTCTCTAGTGGTTATAATATTCTCTATGGAAAATGATAAGCACAGAACCGGTTGAAGCCGTTGAAGTGGCGGTGCTTGGGGGAGATGTTCAGCGGTGTAGGTACAGTAGTTCCCATAGGCCCCGTTCCCACTATGTCGTGACGACAGATTATCGTGTCGTTTAAAGCATCGTGGCTTGTGTATTTAAATGAAGGTGTTCACATATAGGACGACACGATTAACTGTCGTCCACGACTTTTTTTTGCAGTGACGACAGATTGTCAAGTCCATGGGAATGGCTAGCACGACAGTCGTAACACGATAAAAAACGCCTTCATCTTTCATCTTTCGCCTTTTTAAAAAGTGATATTAAAATGTCTTCTTCATGTATTGTACTCGGTGTAGGGTTATAAAAATAAAAATACTTTTACCACTACACGAAATTTATTTTAAAAATACAAGACGAGTTAAAAAAAAAGAAAAAAATAATAATATTAGAATAAAATAATTGAATTTAAAGATAAGATTTAAGGAACATTCACCGTGAATGGATAAATAAGGACCCTAGGCTGAAGCTTCAGTCGAGGAATCCGAAATTGATTATATTTAATTTTATAAAATACATTCTCGGTTTTGTAGTACTATTTAAAACTGGGTCAAATTTAAAATTAGTTTTAACAATAGGTACTGGTATCCCATACTAGTCTCTTCTTCTTCTCTGAGGGTTTCTGATCTTCTTAATGGTAATAATTTATGGTGATGACGGAATCACACACAAGTGTGGGTAAAAAAATCTGGATCAAAGGACGGGCGAAATCCAAGGTAGACAGACTCCTTTAACGTAAGTGGAACCCGTTCACGTCCAATATTAGAAAGAAAAAAAAAATCAAGTTTGTATACCAAGCAAACTGGGTTGTGGTAAGCTGAAGTTCAAGAGCATGAACAAAAGATTGGCGAATGTTTCGTTGCTGCAGTTTTGAATGTAACTAATAGTGGGTCGTATCACCAGAAAGCTCCCAGGTATCGGGAGAGGGCGAAATAGCCCTCTGTTAGCTGGATATCACCAGGTCCAAAGAAGAATCAATATTTCCACAAGCAAGGTTAGAGCATAATTATACGGATGAAAATTTAAAATTAAACATCTAATTAATATAACAAAGCTCTTGGAACGAATACGGTACCTCTCAGGTGAATGACAAAAAAATGGCAAGGGGTGTCACAATTTTTCTTCAAAATCTAATTTTGAAAAATCCATACGCCAAGTAGAAAACGAAAAATAAGCAAGGTTGAATAGTTTTTTTTTTTTTAAACAAAAGGAGGTTTTATGTAGCGTAATGCTACATCGGGAATTACACACACTACTAATCTTCAAAAGATCGTAGTTAGAGGCGATTGATGTGCGAACGCCAAGGTGACTGCCGTGAACTGTAAAAATGTCTTCACGATCCATTGGGAACAGCTAGATATGAAAGTCGTTTAACGATAAAATATTTCGACGACACAGTGACGATAAATAGTCGATATAAGGGCGCGTTACAACTATGTCGTGGCGACAGATTATCGTGTCGTTTAAAGTGTCGTCGTGGCTTGTGTATTTAAATGGAGGTGTTCACATATATAACGACACGATTTACTGTCGTCTACAACATTTTTTGGAGTGACAACAGATTGTCGTGACAGTGGGAACGGCTAGCACGACAGTCGTAAAACGATAAAAAATCATTACGACTAAATCGTGACCGCAAATCAACGATAAAATGTCGTCGCGATCCAATGGGAACAGCTAGAGACGACAGTCGTCCAACGATAAATTAATCGTTACGACATAGTGGGTACGCGCCCTAATGGGAACGGCTAGAGACGACAGTCGTCGAACGATAAACTAATCGTCACGACATAGTGGGAACGCGCCCTAAGCTTCAGAGAAAACGAACACCCTTTGATAATGATACTTACACTATTTGCGCTGTAGCATGGTGCGGGTGACAGTTGCCCGTATGACGTTGACATTTGTCAGTACCACGTAGGGATGTGAGGTTATGCAATTCATTTTTATCGCTAACGATACTCGCAGCGTGAATCTAGTTCTCTTTAATATTGTTATGAAAATTAGTGTATTATTCAGTTGTGCAGTGTAACTACGTGTGTGCTACGTGTATAAACTTGTCAATATAAATGTTTTATGGCTACATAATTATCTTTGTACTTATATAAAATAATCAAAATCGGGTTTATGTTTTTTTTTTCGTGACAACATTTTTGCTCTATGGTGCATCGGCGCGGCGGCCATGTTGTTTACCCATGCGATGCTGTGAGTGCGAGTACGAGTGCAAGCGCGTTATATTGTGACATAATGTGACACGTATTACGATTTCATTGTTTGTTTTCATTTTTGTTAAATTGTTATTTGTTATAAGTTTGTTGAGTTTGTTGTTATTACCATGCCTAAGCATACAAAAAAAACTGTTTTGGGTAGTCAGGCCAGGGAGCTTGTTGTTCGCCTCCGAGACTACTTTGAAAGAGAACAACAAAATAATGGACCGTTGTTACCATTGAATCATATTGTAGAACGAGTAGCCGAAGCTCTTGATATTGGCCGCAATACTGTTTCGCGTATAACACGTGAGAAAATTGGCCAAGATGGGATGTTTGAAAATAAATTATCGACACCTAACAAAAAGCGGACCAAGGTGAAGCCACAGATTTGGATGATTTTGCTAAGGTTGCTATTAGAAATCATATTTATGATTATTATAGAAGAATGGAGCTACCCACATTGCTCAAGCTTCTAAAATCATTAAAAGAAGCTGACTTGTTCAAAGGAGGTATTACTTCGCTACGGCAAGTTATAAAAGATATTGGCTTTGTTTACAAAAAAGTTAACAAAAGAAAGATTATTATGGATAGGACTGACATTGCCCTAGCAAGATGTAGATTTTTAAGGAAGGCCAAAAACATAAGTGATTGGAGCAAAGTTGTCTTTTTGGATGAAACGTGGCTAAACGCCAACCACACAGTGGGTAAAAGTTGGACCGACGATACGGCACAATCGTGTACCAAAGTGCCGGAAGGCAAAGGCGAACGCCTTATTATTTGTCACGCAGGTACAGCAAGTGGATTCGTCCCTGATTGTTTGCTGGCTTTTAAGTCAAAAAAAACTACGGAGTATCATGAGGAGATGAATTACGAAAAATTTAAAGATTGGTTCATAGGTCTATTAAACAATTTAAAAGAGCCTATGACCATAATAATGGACAACGCACCCTACCATTCGGTGCAAGTTAATAAACCCCCAAACCAATCCAACCGCAAAAGCGAGTTGGTGAAGTGGCTGAGTGAAAACGGAGTTACAGCAGATATAAAAATGTTAAAGACGGAGCTTATTGCCTTAGTCCGACGCCATAAGCCACCAACTCCTACCTATGCTCTGGACGAGATGGCAAAAGAAAAAGGCCACCAGGTCCTTCGACTACCACCCTACCATTGCCAGTATAACGCTATTGAGCTGATTTGGGCCCAAATAAAAGGTATGCTTTTAATTTCAATTCCCATTTTGAAGCTTTATAAAAAAATCAGCTTTCCGATCGTAGCATGTACCTAGTTTAAAAACATTACCAGATACTAGATTAGGCTGATTGATGATTATTTGAATACTTTTTTTTATAAGTTCGTTTATTTTTAGGTTACGCCGCAAGAAATAATACTTCGCCGCCATTTACGGCAAATAAGATGTTGGCCCTATTACAAGAGGCCATCAACAATGTTCAACCTGAAGACTGGTCGAAGGTCGTGAATAAAACAAAAAGGGACATTATGTCTGATTGGGATCGTGACATACATATTGACAACATAATTGAGTCATCGTTAATAATATCCGTCACAGATTCAGATGATGAATTGAGTGACAATTCAGATGTTCCTGACTCTGATATGAGTTTAGACGAATAACATGTATTTTTTTTTAGCAACCTTTTAAGCAACCTTACCCTATAAATGTTCTGTTGTATAATTAGACCTTTTAAAAATAAAAATTGACCTACGCACAATATACGTTTTTTATTATAAAAAATATCGACTATCCATCGTAGCAGTACATCCCATCACTAAATACGTCTATGGCGTTACGTTATACGCATAACACTTTGCTTAATTTTTCATTCAATTTGATTTTATTTCTTGATTAGAACATTCTGGTTGGGTTTAATTTAATTTACTACAGTTATTAATTATTTAATATATTACGAATGTGGTACAACTGAAATACTAAGTCATAAATTGTAAATCGCGGCAACTTTCAAGAGTGAAACGAAATGTTACTGAAACTGTCACCCGCACCATGCTACAGCGCAAATAGTGTAATATCATACGTTTAAGTTTTTCGTTCTGTTACGTAAAGACGTGTTGGTCTAGTGGTTTTGACTGAGGCTTAGCAATACGATGGTCACGAGTTCTAATCCGCGGATTTTTTTTTTTACGAGTAGTTTCTTTAATAGGTGATTAGGTGATTTTCGTAACTTTATTTCAGAAAACATCCATACATTTAAGAAAACAAATGTTAAGTATGGCGTTTGTAAGAACAGCCAGGCATGTTGCATAAACAATATTCATTTATTTCATTAATTACATTTCTAGGAATCCACTTCCTGGTTGAGTATACAGTTTTCTGTGTTAAATTAGGATTATTTACTTAGAATATTAACTAAATACAAAATATATACCCTAGGTGAGGTGTAGAACGTTTAACATTAGATAACGGTTCGTTTATAGATATTTCTAGAAACATAACTAAGTAAGTACTTACAATACCAGGCCCTGGTCGACGGCGCATTGTGTTTCACGCACGTCTCAAAGTAAATATTCTCATACGCGGGATAGTAATAGCTTTTATTTCAATGCGAATACGAATCTTCCATACAGTGCACAAAGACAATTGTATTTAATTACTTATTCAAAGTTGTAAAAACATTATTTTTTTTAATATCTGTATGATCTTATCGGAAAAAAGCCTGGTTAAAAAATTAAATGTTGTCATTTGTGCCTGTGAATTACAGAGGAAGAACCAACATGCTAAACTATAACAGTATAGCAACATACTGTTACTGTTACTAATACTTCCGGTCCTGCATATACCAGCTCGACATAGTCATTTAAATAATAATTTTAATAGGTAATTAGGTTTTATTTAATAGGTAATTGTTATGAAATTGTTTAGTTATGTTTGATTTATTCTTGATGTTTAAAATGATCTGAATTGTTAAAATATATCCATTATGGCGCCTTTAGGTTGCCAGCTTCCGGCGCGCCAAGTATTAGGTTTAAATTAATGTTTACTTATGGTTATTGATTTAGATACTTTATTTCATTTATTTCTTTGTTAATAATTGTTAATTAATTTTCCTCATAAGAGTTAGTAATGCAATCAAAATATTAAGTTATAGGGAAATCTATAAATACCGATGTGTTAGGTAGTTCGAGTCAGTCGTTTTGTAACCGTCACCAAATTCAAACGCCGTAAGTGGAAACTCTGTCCGATTTAAAAAAGAATAAACGTATTATAGTGCAAAATACCTAGTTTGTGACCATCCTGATTCCTGACTGTGCCCACCGTTCAATTCAATTCGTTTATTGCTCAACACAGTACGTAATTATACACTACTAGATGTCAAGTGAATGCGCAGTCCACTGTGTTGTACCAATTCAGGCATGCAAAATTATCATTAAAATCAATCAATTATCATTTACATTATTATTATTAAGTCATAGAATGTCATAAATATAAATAAATAAGTAATGTCAGATTATATAATGTCATTACAATTAAGTGATTTCTAATCCAGTCAACACATAATTAACAATACAAATAAAATAATTTTAATAAAATAAATCGGACCCAAGTATTCACCATAATTATATGTATTATTATTATACACACAAATTCCTATCTGACAGGTCTTCATTAATTGTGTAGTATGTCTTACTTATCAGTAGATTGTTGAGTAGCTTCTTAAATACCTTGATATCTGTAATACATAACAAATCCTTAGGTAATTTATTATAAATATGTGGTGCCATTCCTAAGAAGTTTTTTTGGAATACTGCTTTTTTGTGTTGCCTGCCGCTTATTTTACTCCTATGTCGTGAACTGTGCAGTTTTTCAAATAGGTGGAAGTTCGTTTTGACGAATACAGCCACCTCACATATGTATAGGCAGGGTACGGTTAAAATACGGAAATTCACAAAGAACGGTTTGCAGCTTTCCGTGCTTTGAATACCGCATATCGCCCTAACACACCTCTTTTGCGCTCTAAATACTGTCTCCATGTTGGTGGAGTTACCCCAATATATGATCCCGTATCCTAATGCAGATGTAACATATGCATTATACGCCATAACCAAAACCTTTTGATTTACCTCCTTTGCGAGATTACGTAAAGCATATGAATGTTGACTCAGGCGTTTACATACACTGTCAGTATGAGTTTTCCACGACATGTCTCTATCCAGATCAAGTCCTAAAAATTTTGTAGTTGTCGTTTCTGAAATTGTCTTGTCTCCATATTTTATGTCAGGTTTTTTTATGATTTGTCCTTTGCTCAAAAGTCATTATTTTAGTTTTGTCAATATTAATTTTTAAATTATTCGCGCCCATCCATTCTACTAATACTTGGAGACAGTGGTTTATCTCTCCCTCAAGTGTAGTTGCATCATTCTTACCACTAAAAACGACCGTACTATCATCAGCAAACAAAACCATCTGATGATGTGTTTCTCTGGGCATGTCATTAATGTAAATAATAAATAATAGAGATCCTACAATACTTCCTTGGGGTACACCGTAGTTATTAGCTCTCTGACTCGATACATACGTACGCTCGGTTTTTGACGTCATGCACACCTTATCCACTTTAGTAACTTGTTTTCTGTCGGACAAGTACGATTTCAAAAGGTTCAAAGCATTGCCCCTAACTCCATACCTTTCCAGCTTTTTCAATAGTATTTTTCTATCCACAAAATCAAATGCCTTGCTCATGTCCATGAATAAAGCAGCTACCGGATTTTTGTTATAGATACCAGTTATAATTTTTTCAAAGAGATTGAAAATTGCCATATTTATATTCTTTTTTCTTCTAAAACCATATTGTTCATCAGCAAAAAGATTTTTACGATCAAAAAATGTGTATAATGTATTATAGATCACTTTTTCTACAATTTTAGAGAATATCGGTAGTAAGGCAATAGGCCGGTAGTTGGCTGGATCGTATTTGCTACCTTTCTTATATAATGGTTTTATAACAGCTAATTTTAACCTATCCGGAAATACACCCGATTCTAAGCACATATTTACTATATAACTAAGTACCGGTGCTATAATGGTTGAAACAGATTTAATAACATTTGTTGTAATGTCATCATAACCAGAACTGTTAGTATTATTCAATGAATTAATTAATTTCTCAGTGTCAGGGGGAACTGTGGGTATTAAAAATAGTGAGTCACGATGCATGTCAAAATTTAAATTTTGATTAATAATATTAATGTCAGTTACTAATTCAATTTCGTCAATAAAATAGTCATTAAAGGTTTGGGCGATTCTTTTCGGGTCAGTTATATCTACGTTATTTATTCTAAGTCTTGGTATTCCTTCGACCGGCTTATTAATTTTGCACTTATTTATTATTTGCCATGTAGCTTTGCACTTATTAGACGCATTATTAATATGGCTGTTATTTTGGGATTTCTTAGTCAGACGAATTATTGTTTTTAAGCGTTTCGTATATGTTTCGAAAATTATTTTATTGTTGGGGTTGGGGTCTTTATACGATAATTATATATGAACATATAACGTTTTAATTTCCTAAGCGGAAAGCACATATCATAAAACAGTTTAAACGTGTCGTGGAACTTATTAAATGCGTCATTAGGTTCTGTGGAGGAATGGATATCGTTAAATGTCAACTTTTGTAAACAACTTTTAAACTTTTGCATATTTTCTTTACAGAAACTACGTCTAAATACGTACCAATATGGAAGTACGCATGTTTTTTTAACAGGAAACTGTAGTAGTTGCGCTGTATGATCTGACAACGCCAATTCGACCGTTACGCATTTACTTCCCCCTATATTGTCGATAATGTTGTCAATACATGTTCCACTACAGAGACGTGTTGGAGTGAGCACACCTATTTTCAAATTAAAACTTTTTAATAGGTTTTTAAAGCTGCGAGAGGCGTAGTTATCCTTCAAAATATCTATATTAAAATCACCATATAAAATTATCTTTTTCTTACGTTTAAAACAAAATTCATTTAGAATCATATCTAAACCAACGAGGAATGTATTTACGGAGGCCTTATCCATCTTAGGAGGTCTATAAACACACACAACTATTACAGGGTGATTTTGCAACTCAACCGCGCAAACTTCAATAAGGTTTGGTTTACACCATTTACCTACATCTAGTTTTTGTCCCAATAAAGTATTCCGCATTAGTACACATGAGCCCCCGTTCCTACTTTCTCGTGAATAATATGTGCAGAGTGTATAATTAGGTACGTACAGATGTATATGATCGTCCTTTTTCATGTTAGTTTCTGTTATACATATTATGTCCACCAATTTACCCTCATCTTTAAAATTATTAAGGTGCATACCTAGTAAGTCCGATTTATTTACAAGTCCATTAATATTTTGGTGCAGTACAAAAATATGTTCATGCACGAAAAAGATTATCACAGGCTGAATCAGAAACCTGTTTAGAGTCAGCTTGTACTTTGGTATTAATTGCTACCTTCCGGTTACATGCAATTGGCTTATAATAATCCTTAATTGTCTTCTGACTTGAGCATGATATTTTAGTTAATTTACTACGTTTTTCCAGATTATGTACAGTGAGTAACAAAGGCTTTTTCATGAGAAATTCTTTGGTGTATTTAAGATTGTCAATTTCAATATTTAATTTAGAGCTAAGTTCATTCAGATAAGTGCGATTATTTTGCTTTATATAAAAGTATCGTTTATAATAGGGGAATTCATTTAGATTTATAAATTTACAGTTTGCGAAATTTTGTGTCAAAAGTTGTATATTTTGGTTTAACAGATCCTTATTTAAATAATTATTACCCTGCACGCCTAGTAAATAAATTTGCTGACACGTTCTTAGGTTATTTAGTGCTATACATACTTCTTTCTGGAGATGACATGGATTATTATCATTTGTTCCTACCGACAGTATAACAATATCTTGTTCGGTTACCGACTTATACAACGTGTCCCAGAAATCAACGTCAAGCCGAAAACGGGCAATAGGCCAAGTCGTGACAGCTATTAGAAAAATATAAAAAAAAATCTTGGTCATGTACTTTTCGAATTATAAGCATTCAAAAATAAATCTCAAAAAGTGACACCCTGTGATGATTTTTCAAGTCCTGTGACTACATTATTAACATTTCGGTAGTTTTTTTCTCTGTGATCTAACCATGAATAACCCTTCTGTAAATTACAGTTAAAAGTTAAAACGTAACTGCCTCAGTTTTAAATTAAATGTTAGATTTTTGCCCAATATTGAATTCAAAATAATGACATCACCCAACTTTAACCGACTGTACTGAAAAAAAAATCTACTACACTATTTTGGCAAGTAACTTTAAAAGATGGCGCGTTTAGTCAGGATTCCAAAATGGTATAACACATACTAATTGCTACTTCTTAATTGAGGAAAAAAAGTACATTGTTGGTTTTAGGTGCATTTGAAATAAAATTCAGTCGTTGGATTTCTTTTATTATAATTTTTATTAAATCAGATTTACGAAGTTTTATAACAAATGTTCAAACTGTTTTCCTTCAGCTGCAATGCAAGTTATACATCTCTTTAAAAATGATCGCGTAATAAGACGGGCGTATCTTCTTGAGTTGATGTATTCAGCGGCTTCTGCAATTCTTTGGCGCAGCTCGTCTAAATCTTGAATTGGTTTAGAGTACACTTTATCCTTTATCGTACCCCAGTAAAAAAAATCTATGGGGTTAAATCGGGTGAACGGGCAGGCCACGAAATTGTACCACCCCGCCCAATCCACCTATCGGGGTATTCTCGATTGAGAAACTCTCGTACAGTGAGAGCATAATGCGCTGGGCAGCCATCTTGTTGATACCACATGCTGCCGTAAATGTTCAGTGGCACTTCTTCCAATAATTCTGGTAATTGGTTCTGTAAGAAGTTCAAATAACCCTGGGCATTTAAATTCTCCGGCAGCTCGATTGGACCAATAACTTTACCATTCAAAATTCCCGTCCACATATTTACTTTAAACTGGTACTGAGATCTATCTTCCCGCATCAAATTTGGATTTTCCACGTGCCATTCGTGCAAATTGTGGAGGTTCATGTAACCGTCCTTTTTAAATGTTGATTCATCGGACCATAGAATTTTTTCAAAGAATCGCGGGTCCTCTCGGTGCCTCTGCAACATCGTTCGACAAAATCGTACTCTCTCTGGGTAGTCTCGGGGTAGCAGACTTTGTACTCGTCGTACATGGTATGGGTGAAACTCGTTCTTTTTTAAAATACGATGTGCAGTACTTTTGGGGACTCCTATGCTCTGTTCAATTCCACGTACTGAGATACTTCTGTCTTCTTCAACTGCTTGCAAGACTTCGGCTTCGTAGGGCATAACGGGTCTTCCCTCGCTAACCATTTGGCTAGGAAATCGACCCTCTGATAATGACCGATGCACATTAATAAATACTCGATGATCGGGATGACGCTCAGCATTCGGGTATCTCTCACGATACACTCTTGCTGCGGCATAGGCGTTGCATAAGCATTCTCCATAAATGAGATGCATGTTGGCGTATTCCTGTGCGGTGTATCGAGATGGCATGATAAAACACTACACAAACACGGGGTTGCGATTAAAACAAGTCCGGGGTTGTCAGAAACGGTGCAGATAAATCCAAATTACAATGCAAATCAAGTCCAATAAACAAAGCCACAGTTGTAAGTACGAAGTCAATACGAATACAAAAAGATGTGCAGTCAACGAAAGAGCGTAACGTACTGCAGTATTGCACAATTTGCCGACGCATCCCTGTTTAGCCAGAGTAGCGTCTCTATCTGTTTCACTCACACATATGAAATGATGTGTCAATCCGTCTCCCTCTTAGTTAGATAAAAGTAGCGTCACTATCTATCTCGCTCCCACTTGTCAAAGTAGCGTCACCTCACATTAGCTAAAATGAATCTTTCTCGCTCACACTAGTCAAAATAACGTCACTCTTCGTCTCAATCGAACTTTTATGAAATACGGCTTCATAAAAAAAAAATGTTTTTTCTCAATTAAGAAGTAGCAATTAGTATGTGTTATACCATTTTGGAATCCTGACTAAACGCGCCATCTTTTAAAGTTACTTGCCAAAATAGTGTAGTAGATTTTTTTTTCAGTACAGTCGGTTAAAGTTGGGTGATGTCATTATTTTGAATTCAATATTGGGCAAAAATCTAACATTTAATTTAGAACTGAGGCAGTTACGTTTTACTTTTAACTGTAATTTACAGAAGGGTTATTCATGGTTACATCACAGAGAAAAAAACTACCGAAATGTTAATAATGTAGTCACAGGACTTGAAAAACCATCACAGGGTGTCACTTTTTGAGATTTATTTTTGAATGCTTATAATTCGAAAAGTACATGACCAAGATTTTTTTTTTATATTTTTCTAATAGCTGTCACGACTTGGCCTATTGCCCGTTTTCGGCTTGACGTTGATTTCTGGGACACGTTGTATAATTCTAAGTTATTACACAGAATTTCGGAGCATGTTGCACCTGGTTTGACCATAGCCGAGACCGTGTAACCATCATTCCATTTAGCCGTCCTTCTATTTATTAATACTTGTGAGAGTCCTCGCACTTGTTCATCTCCCAGGATTATTATTCTAGGTTTATCAAATACCTGCATATTTGTTTCATTCTGTAAAAGTTCTTGACTTTTTTCTTGTGTTGTTTTTAATCTAATTTCACTCGTCTCGTCCTTGAGCGCAGTATAACTATCTTCTTTTTCAAAATCAAGTGTTTTACTACACTGCTTTTTGTTTCTTTTCTTACGGGCTGGTTTAGTACTCTGGGGAGTGCTTGTACATATAGTTTTTAAGTACGCAATTTGTTTTTGTTGTTCCTGTGTTACCTACTTTGTTAAGTGATGCATTCTCAAGTAACAGTTCGTCAATTTGTTCGTGTGCGCTATTAAGTTGATCAGTCAGTGATTTTATTTGTTCTTTTAAATTTTTTGTGTGGTCATCGTCGTAGTTTGTCATTTTTTCGGGTAGACTGTCTGCTAATGACTTCTCAGATGACGATGGGCTGGTTAAACATAGTCGTTCAAATGACATAGATGTTTTTTTTGTGTTTATGACGCATCGTTATATTATTTATCCCATCAGTATTCATTTTTAAGTATCGCTAAGCGTCCAAAAAGTAACCTTTGCTTGACTGTGATTCGAACTCACGATCTTGCGTTCACTCCAACGGAGGCACACAGTTTCGCTTCACGGCTATCGAGCGCTTGCGTAGCTACGCCAAATAAGATGATCGGTTTGTCATTCCAGTAATTTCGTAAGTGTGCTGTTCTATCGACGATAATTTGTCTAAGTTAATAAGGTTGTTAAGATATAGATGGCGTTGTCTTAAGTCTTTAACATTATGACTGTTCCACTATTCAAAATATTTTTCTTAACGATTTGTTCGTGATGAGAAATTTAAATTTTTATACGACTTTTCACTTCCACTGCTTATATTCTCACTTGAAATGGTCTTTTCTCACTCATTCACTGATTTGGCTGGGTATTACAAAGTTTATAAATGTTTTTATAATGTTAATATGAAAACACTGTCACTTCCACGGTTCTAGTCTCATTACATTGTTTATTGGTATTGTGTCCTTTTTTGTTGCTAGATAACACTATCACTGATGTACCTTGTATACTCAAGTCACTTTAGTTTTAATTTATCGTCATATTTCAGCTTTTGGAATATCTATATATATAAAAGAAAGTCGTGTTAGTTACTCCACTTATAACTCAATAACGGCTGAACCGATTTAGCTGAAAATTGGCAGGGACTTAGTTGAGAGCCAGGAAAAGGATATAGGATACTTTTCTTTTTTTTTTCTTCTTTTTTTTTTTTTGGGTTTTTGGATTGCAATCCTCGAATACCAACGATGAAATTTCACGCTATCAAGTTGGTCGTTATGTGAACTGTAATGAAGCGATTTGGCGTATATTCGCATTTCCCATTCACGAACGTCATCCTACTGTTATGCATTTGGCGGTGCATCTGGAGAATGGTCAACGAGTATATTTCACGGCTTCGAATGCTACGCAACGTGCTGAAACACCTCAAGCAACTACATTGACCAGTTTTTTTGCAATCTGCCAAAGAGATCAGTTTGCACGAACTTTGCTTTACTCGGAGATGCCACGTTATTATACTTGGAATGCTTCATCGAAGAATTTTCAAAGACGGAAGGAAGGCGATGCGGTTCCTGGGTATCCAGATGTGCGTTCTACTGATGCTCTTGGTCGTATGTATACAGTTCATCCAAAGAATAATGAATGTTTCTATTTGCGGTTGTTGCTGGTAAATGTGCGTGGGCGAACGTCATTTGAGTCACTACGAAATGTTAATGGTGTAATATTCCCAACATATCGTGCTGCATGTGAAGAATTGAAGTTATTAGAAAACGATAATCATTGGGATACGACAATCGCTGAAGCCATTATCTCTGCATCTCCAAGTCAGATACGCACATTATTCGCTATCATAATTTCGACATGTTTTCCATCAAACCCATGTAACCTGTGGTACAAATACAAGGATAATATGTCAGAAGATATTTTACATCAAATTCGTGTCAGTTCCAGAAATCACGATATTGAGATGAATGAGGAGATACATAATCGTGCTTTACTCTTGATCGAAGATATGTGTTACCTCATGTGCGGTAATTTATTAATCAGGTTAGGAATGCCAGCACCATATCGTGAAATGAATGACGCATTTAATCGAGAATTGGAACGGGAACGTGAATATTATCACAAGGAATTAGATTTAGTAGTTCAAACGAATGTACCCCTGTTGAATTACCAACAAAAGGAAGTTTATGATACTTTAATGAAGGCAATCGATGATGAAAATGGTGGTTTATATTTCCTAGATGCCAATGGTGGAACTGGCAAGACATTCCTCATGTCATTAGTTTTAGCAACTGTTCGGGCGAGATCTAACATAGCGGTTGCAGTTGCTTCTTCTGGAATAGCAGCCACATTGTTAGAAGGATGCCGTACGGCTCATTCAGCATTAAAATTACCGTTAAATCTTCAAACTATTGAAGAACCAACAACGTGTAATATTGCAAAACACTCAGCAATGGCCAAAGTTTTAGCGGTATCGAAAATCATCATCTGGGACGAATGCACAATGGCGCATAAACGTGGATTAGAAGCACTTAACCGAACATTAAAAGATTTACGCAATGACTCGAGATGTTTTGGAGGAGCAATGATTTTACTGTCTGGCGATTTCCGCCAAATACTGCCAGTAATTCCAAGATCTACGGCTGCCGACGAAATAAACGCTTGCCTCAAATCGTCAAATCTATGGCGCTATGTGAAGAAACTGCAACTGACAACAAACATGAGAGTTACATTGCTTAATGATACATCTGCTGAAGATTTCTCGGAGCAATTGCTGACTATCGGTAATGGTCAAGTACCTGTCGATGAATCGAGCGGATTAATATCATTTCCAAATAATTTCTGTAATTTTGTCTCATCAAAAGACGAACTTATCAACAATGTATTTCCAGAAATTATTTCTAACTACAAAAATAATGAATGGTTGAGTGAGCGAGCAATTTTAGCGGCTAAAAATAAAGATGTAGATGACCTAAACTACATAATTCAAAATAAGATCATTGGAACAATGCATTCATTCAAATCTATTGACTGCGTCACAAATGAAGATGAAGCCACCAACTATCCAATTGAATTTTTAAACTCTTTGGACGTGCCTGGCTTACCACCGCACAATTTACGCCTAAAGGTTGGCTCCGTAGTAATCATGCTTCGAAACATAAACCAACCAAAACTGTGCAACGGTACGCGTTTGGTGGTTAGAAAATTGATGAACAATGTAATTTACGCTACGATAATGATAGGAAAATTCAAAGGTGAGGAAGTTCTCATTCCGAGGATACCGATGATCCCAAACGATATGCCGTTTGAATTTAAAAAACTTCAATTTCCGATACGTCTTGCATTTGCCATGACCATCAACAAATCACAAGGCCAATCCTTAAAAGTTTGTGGTTTAAATCTAGAACATTCATGTTTTTCCCATGGTCAATTGTACGTGGCATGTTCACGGGTCGGAAGACCATCTGCGTTGTTTGTTTTCGCGCCTGATAATAAAACAAAAAATGTCGTGTATCACAAGGTACTTAAATGAAGAGCAACCTATGTACTAAAATACAGAAATAATTATGAATGATTAATGTAGGTATTTAATTTTTTTGTATTTTTTCCAATTAAAAAACAAAAAAAACTGCTTATTTATTGCAATTAAGGCGGAACAAAGTTCGCCGGGTCAGCTAGTTACGAAATAAAAAATACGGAGCGATATGTTATCATGACGGCAGCGCCATCTTTTATCCGTTTCACAATACATACATCTTTCTCTTTTATCGCAATTTCTGATAACCCTTTTAACACATCATTAGAAAAATATGTGAGGTCAGATGGTGCATCGTTAACACATTACAAGACTACTTGTAAACAAGAGTAACTTGATTGATAATAATAAAGGTTGTTTATTTTTGATTAACTACGAGATAATGATCCCACAAATATTGGGAATTATTAGCACTTGCTCATACTATTACTATTAATATTGGGGGCCCCCCAAGAGTGGAGGCCCGGGACGGGCCGCCCCTTCCGCCCCCCAGTTAGTCCGCCACTGCCTATCTGTATCTAAAAATCTATGCGTACTACTTCTACTACTACTTCACCTAAAAAGAAATAAAATACAAACTATTAATAATTTGTAATTTGAATATTTAAACACTACCAAAACAACTAATACCTGTTTTATAAAATAACAACAAAAGAAATTCAGACTAAAAGTCGCGCTGATAAGCACGGTTTGTTAATATCAATTATTGTCTGTCAATAAGGTCGAACGCTCTGAACGCATCAACAGCCAAATATTGAATGAACTCGCGCTTTTTTTTTTTAATGACATCTCGCAGTTCAACGTATGAGGTTGTCGACTGCTTAACCGGGCTTGCCTGTGGATGCCTCAATGAATGAAGGCCTCCAGCCAGGGTGAAGCTCGCGCTCGGACCTCCCGCCTTTTTACCCTACCGCCGCGACCCGCGTCGAGCGCGGCAACCGTTACACAAAAATAATCCTTATTAGCATGATTCAGTATTCACGCGCGACGGCGCGATGGCTTATTAGCGTATTTCATGTATAAGTTTGGTGTTTCTATACCGATTACTATGATTCTTTTTCTATTGAATAGGTAATAATATTAACTTTTTTTAATTAGGGATGAGTGAGAGTATTATAAACGTAAGAGTAAACAAATATAATCAGAAAGCTCCGAACTGCTAAGCTATCGGGAGTTACACGTGTTATTGAGAGTCAACCATAAAAGATAGACATATGCTGTTCAGAGATATTTTTTAGGTAATTTTATGTAGAACATTTCTGTTATACATGATTTCTATGTAGCTTTTACCATTAAGGCTGCACACGCGACGGAAGCTTAAAAAATGGACTAACTTCTCCCGTTTTCCCAACATTTCCCTTCACTGCTCTGCTCCTATTGATTGTAGCGTGATGAAAAGTATACTATAACATCACCAGGAGTATGAAGAATAATTGTACCAAGTTTCGTTAAAATCCGTCGAGTAGTTTTTATTTCTATAAGGAACATACAGACAGACAGACAGACAGACAGACAGACGATTTACTGATTGCATTTTTGGCATCAGTATCGATCACTAATTACCCCCTGATAGTTGAAATATATTTCATGTACAGAATTGACCTCTCTACAGATTTATTATAAGTATAGATAAAGAACAATAATAATATTGAATGTTTCCCTAATTATTTTAATATTGATAGATTGTAAGGACCAAGGACTATAATGTAAATCTCTAATAGTATAATGACTTCAATTTGGTAATAATTATTATAATGTAATAATGACATATTTTTGTAAAAATGTATCAATGACATATTCTATGATAACGAAATAAAATTAAATAAATTGCACGCTTGCTTGCAGGCCGAACTACAGTGACTTTTAGGCTATAAGATCTTCCTTGTAAAAATGTATGTCTTGCAAATAAATATTATTATTATTATTAATTATGCTGATATTATTACCTATACATATAGTTACCATACACCTTTCTGACACGCGCAGCTCCCGACGGCACGGCGCGCGGCGGCCGTGTATACACGAGCAGCAGTAATCTTCAACACTTTGTCTTCCTTGTTTCGCTGGGTTTATTAAAATATAGGTAGTATTGACGGGCTCTGCCATGTCGCGACTGAATTCATCCTCATCAATATTATATTTGACGGCGCGAGCGTGGGCGTAGCGATAATAGGGCCATCATCATAGTTTCTTGGTACGGGTTCCATGAGGAAGGTGGGTACTCGGGCAACCCAGTAAAACGTAGTTTGAAGCACAAATCACAGTCACGTTTATTCGGTAATTTACAATCACATGACACATGACAGTGATTGTAAATTACCATTGGTGAACATGACAGTTCCGATGGTATGCTCTCAACCGTCCGGCGTGCGCTCCGCAAGTCGAATGCCGGCCGCTCTCCAATCGGCTCTGTCCACGTGTAGAAAATGGCGCGAAGTTATAGCGCCACCTCACGGCGTTCACTGTACTAACCGATCAACCAATGAGAATTAAGTTCCGGTTTGACCAATATTATGAAATCAACCGGAAGTAGTATTTTGATTATTTTGTCGTCTTGCTATCGCTTGCGACGACATATATAATTTAAAAGTTTAAGGTTCCGTCTATATTGTATTGCATGAAACTAATATAAATAAACCACCAATATCGAGAAATTTGTTGTTTTAAAAGTAGATGTTAAACGCGTATGAAAGGAGTGCCTCACACGCCGTAGTCTGCTATTATGTGACAGCTAGTGTTGTGACGTATGATTGTAAAATCAATAAAAACTTAAGATGAATATGAAATTTTAGTCCAGAGTATATTATTTGTGTATAAGTTGGTATCAGGAGAAATAAAACGTATTATATTAGATAAGAATACTTATTATTAGGTTGTCTCATAAATTATTGCCAGTTAAAAGACAAATTATTATTAATATTTTTTATTAATAAATAATACATTTAATTTTTTTTTTTTTTAATCCTTTGTTTTAGGGACTTTTATTCAAAGAACATGCCAGCCCCGTTGAGACATAAATAACCAATACAACTACACAATCAATATTAATCTATACTATTCTAGAGCTTAAGTAACAGGATTTCACTGACGCGTGAACATTTCAAATAGGTTCATAGCAGCAGACGAGAGGGGATTTGCTAATATTATTAAAAAATTACCAACATCCATCATATTTAATTTAAATTCACGCACCAGTGATTCCCTGTAATTTTTATATTTATTACACTCTAATAATGAATGATGAACATCATCAAGTACACCACATACATCACAATTAGGGGAATCAACTTTCTTCATTAAATATGCAAATTTCTTAGATGGATAGTGTACTGAACGTAACCTATTTGCTGTAGTTATAATATTTCTGTTTATTTTATAATTCATAAACCATGGTATTCGAGAAGGCTGACACTGTATCGTTCTAAACCAAATACCTTTCTCTTTACTTCTCTCATCAAAATACTCTTTAAATGAATTATAATATTTGTTTTTAACTACACTAAGATATTCTGTATAAAATAGTTTCAAATTATATTGATCACCATCCGTTATTGCTAATTTAGCCAACCTATCCGCCTCCTCGTTACCAGTTAACCCGATATGAGATGGAACCCATTGCAGTCTAATATCCTGTCCACGACTTTTATAATTGTTTATTTGCTTTAATATTGCATAAGCTAGCGATGCACCTCTGGACGCAGAGGCGCACCGAGCAATATGCTGTAAAGCACTTTTACTATCCGTCATTATAACTATTTTATTACACTGTAAATTATGTATACTGTTAATTGCTTCTAAAACTGCAATGAGCTCCAATGTCATAATCGATGAATTACAGTTATTAATTTTGAACATAGACGACTTTTTCTGGCTCGCATTATAATATGCAGCCCCTTGTCCAATAAAACTTTTAGACCCATCAGTGAAAATTTTTTGCCATCCCTCGTACTTTTCATTTAATTCCTGGACAATCTCAGAGCGAGTCACTGAAATTTCTAAATTTTTCTTATTCTCTTTAACACAATCTAAATTACAGTGAATTATTTGATTGATGATAAAAAACATGTCAAGTGGGTATGACGCGTAAATGTCAAAGGATTTGCAATCAGTATATACCATAGACATATATATATGGACTGGAAATACCTACGAAAAAAGGGTGCCTACCTACAACTCATATTGTCTCAAAAAATGGCTGCCATTGCTAGGGTTGTATCAATCAAGGAACATTGGTGTTACTATAACGAGTATCGATACTAAATACGAGTCGTACTAGTTATCACGTTTGGATCATAATATAGTATACTAACTTATAGTCCGTTCTAACTAAGGTTGCCTACTTTATAGTAACGTATCCTAGTTTATTTTCGATAAAAATACTTTATAATTTTGCATAAAAATACAGTATGCGAAAATACTTTATTTCTAATCTTTTGTTATGCGTAAAAGACTCATATGAACTATTTATCGATAGGTACAGACGCCAGCACATCAAGCTACCCAAAACTGTCAAATTATCGCAATCAACTTTCTTCCCTGAAAATAAAATTAATGCCAAGTGTTTTTTCGGCACAGAATTAAAAAATACCTTTTAATTGCATCACGTTTACGTATTAAAGTGAAGGAAAACAGCGTGAAGAGATATGTATCCATATGCCCAAAAACAGGTGCTTTCGCATATTATACCTTTATTATTATACCTATTATACCTTATAATATGTATGTATTTAGAAATATATATGTATGTTTATCAGCTGTCTTAGTACTCATAGCACAAGCTCTGCTTAGTTTGGGACTAGATGGCGTTGTGTGAAAGTTGTGGAATATGATTTATTTATTTATTATTATTTTTATATATGTAATTAATATATATCTATTTATTTATTTCAGGCCAAACGGCCAGGCAATTATTAATCAATCATTTTAATACACATTTACCAAAAATGCTGTGGGAACAGAGTTATCATGTAATCTCATTACATCAACTGTTCTATTGAAACAGCTTTCTTCAAAGTGAAGTGAACAGAGGTACCATTCTTTATGTCGGGGATTAATATTTTCTTCACCAATAGCCTCTAACCACTTTTTCTTTAGTCCTTCCTTTTGAGGAAACCTATAAAAAGTGCAAGTATTTTTATCAATAAATAATTTTGGTTACAGCTATATTATATTAGCATATGAAACTAAAATCAATAGGAAACGTCAGAAGCTATGTGCGCGGTTCCAATTGGTGGTTTCTATGGAGAAGAGTCGGCAAGAAACTCCACGGTTACTCAAAATAATTGGCTTTTACAATGTTAATAGGTAGGGGAGGACAGTGTAGGCCTGTCAACAAGTACCAGGTACTTAAAAAAATAGAAGACATTGTAAAAGCCAATTGTTTTTAAAAGAGTAACCGTGGAGTTTCTCGCTGGTTCTTCTGCATAGGAAACCACCATTTGGAACCGTGCATCTAGCTTCTGACGTTTCATAAGTGCCCATGTAGGTTTATGTGAAAGAAAATATTTTGATTTTGGTGCTGTGAACCACGGGCCGGACCTAGCAAGGTCAATCGGAGCTAATAAGATGCAGGACTATTTATGTTAACATAGCAGAATATACCGATATCGTTCCAGCGGAGGAACTAGTTCCGGAAACTATTAGGCAACGGTACAACACTATTCTATTATGACATATTATTGTAAACAAACGAATGAATTAACAAAATAATAAAAAGGTCTGTTATACGGAAATTCACCCAAATATCAATACTTTAGCCATAAATTCATGATCGCGTTACAATTATATCATCGAATGTCTATTATTGTATGTGTTATTGCATGAAAACCGGCTACTAACCTGTGCAAAGAAAGTTGAGGTTGATTTTCATTCTTCCTTGCACCACACTTCACAATACAACACACAGGCATGTTGAATTGCTGTTTTTCAACATTTACATGCAGTTTTAAAGGTAAAGTCCTCGTAATTTTCTCGCAAATCTCAATAATACAAAAAATAAACAACCATTTGACAGCTGAACTACCACGAAACTTGGCGACAAAGATGGCTGCTCTGGCACCTACCTACAACCGTGTATAGAATAACAGGGCATCTCCTGTTATATCCCATCTCAATGGTATATACTATAAAAAGTAACGGTTTTTTTTTAGTCCGCCAGTATTGGCTATGCTCAAAAGTATTTAAGTCTTCTTTAAATTTTCTTGTAACATTATTAGTCCAAGACATACATTTAACACAATATTTAAACGCGAGATATAATCTTCTGTTGTGCAGGGGGGGTATAGCTAACTCAGCCTCCATAACATGTATGGGCGTACTCCTGATATACCCACCAATAATTCTGAGTGCCTGATTTTGAATTTAGTCCAGTTTATATAAATGGGATTTTGCGCTAGTGTCGTATAAAAAGGAGCCGTAATCAATCGTGCTTCTTAACAAGGCTATATAAAGATTACGCAAGTGTTTAGGGTGGACACCCCAAGAAGGGCCGGTTAAAATTTTTAGTAGATTCAAATTTCTCAATGTTTTCTGAGTGATTTCGTTGATATGTTTACTCCAGAGTAGGGATTTGTCTAACCACATGCCTAAATATTTAACATTATCAACACACGGGATAGTGTTACTATTTATTTTCAAATTAATGTGTTGTTCACTTCGCCTTCGGCTAAATATACACACTTTAGATTTATTTGAAGAAATCTCAAGTCCAATACACTTTAATTTATTCACCACAGCATTTAACAAATTTTGCAAACTTACTTTACAAGTGTTAAGAATTTTATGGCTCATATAGAAGGCAAAATCATCTGCGTATTGGGATACTATAATACGTGACTTCTCATTATCTGGGCATATGTCATATGTTGCCACATTAAACAATAATGGTGAAAGTGGATCTCCCTGGGCCAGGTCAATGCTAGTCCACCTAGAACCAATGATACTATTGGTAACTCTGTCCTTTATAGTTAAACACCGCGCACCCAGAAATGATGATACGTAATTACAAATGCGATAACCGAACTTCAACTGGTCCAATTTTTTGACAACTTTTTCTGTAAGTACGTTATTATACGCATTTTCCACATCTAAAAAACAAGGTACAGTTGATAATTTTTTTGAAAACCCTACCTGAATGTGGGTTATAATTCTGGATAAATTATCCAAGCATGAGTGGCCTCTACGGAATCCTGTCGTATTTTGGGACAAAAATAAGTTCCTTTCTACGTGCCATTCCATTCTTTTCAACAACATGTTATGAAAAATCTTGCACAGACATGACACCAGAGAGATCGGTCTCCACTTCATATCGGAGCTAGGATGGCTTGATGCCTTTGGTATGGGGATAATCAGTATGGTTCGCCATTGATCTGGTATTATGCCAGATGCAAATATAATATTGAACAAATACAGTACGAAAATCTTGCCGTCCTTTGGTAAATTATATATCATGGAGTATGTGATACCGTCATCGCCGGGAGCAGTATCTTTCCTTTTTAAGCATTTTACCAATTCTGACATTTCAAATGGTATTTCCAATAATTCATTTATGGATGAAATCTCGTGCCTCCTATCCGAAGCCATGTCTGGTGCAAGACTATATAATAAATTTTCACTTTTATCTACCGGCACATAAAATGTAGGCTTACGATGATTTTTTTGCCATTTCATTTTAGACCACATATCTGACGCTGAGTTACATTCATTAATACTTGAACAAAAATTCTTGTAATCTTGTGAACGAGTTTGTAAGATTAATAATTGCGCTTTTTCAATTTTATTTTCTAATTTTGTAAGATTGTCTGGTGTGGGGTTTTGTCTTAAATTTTTAAGTGCTAGTCTCCTCAAAGCCACTGCCTCAGATAATTCGGGTTTCCAAAATTTTTTTGGTCTAAAATTGCTTACCGGTTTATTACACACTTTAATTTTAGGAATATGTTTATTAGCCGAAATATTTATGTGTTTTTCTAAATAATCATACATACATTGAACATTATCGTTGGCAAAATCATAGTTAGAAAAATACTTCTGAAGGTCGTCAGTATACGCTTTCCAATTGGCCAATTTAAAATTTCGATATTCTATAAGTGGAAACTGTTGTTCAAAGTTAAAATGCATCTTTAGGATAAGGTGATCACTCCCCAAATTCTCGTTAAAAACTTGCCATTTAAATTTTATTATTAATTCAGTAGAAACAAAGGTTATATCGGGCGAAGTTCTTTGTACGACTCCACCAACCAACTTGACTCTAGTAGCATCTCCATTATTTAAATATGTGTACCCACAATCTAACGACGAGTCTAACAGCTGATTCCCTCTTTGGTCAGTTTTATACGACCAATTACAGTGGTGCGCATTAAAATCACCGGCGATTAATGTTTTTCTAGATGCAATGGAAAATAGATTGTCCCAATCAGTTTGTTGAGTACGAATAGAGGGTGGACAGTAAACAGCTATGACATTATCTAGATGGTTACAATTATAAATTTTGACGTGAACTGCTTCAATGCCTGGGTTGCTTAGATTAATAGTAAATGCTTTAGATTGTAGTGACTTGTGGACAAATATTGCTACCCCACCATATGAGTCGTCTCTGTCTCGCCTATATATACTGTAGTTATTGATATACAAGTCAGAATCCGAGGCTAGCCAGGTTTCACTCACAATAGCTATATTGTATTTTCTCTTGAACCAATAAAGCGTTGAAACTAGAAAGCTTCGGTTTTAAGCTTTGTGCATTCCACTGGCATATGTTAATCGAAATCTTGTTATTACTACTATCCATCCAAAAACTTAAAAACTGTCTTTAATACTCCATTCCCACAAAACATATTCACAAAATAAGATTTACACTCTTCATAAATAATCTTTACCACCAAAATTATTTTCTCTAAAAAGGTTTTGTTTTCGCATAGTATAACTTTCTCAAATTTTCGTGTAATATATTGTATTTTCTTTTTTTTCCTTCTTCCCTACATTTTTCTTTTTTCTCTGACTCCTCTTCATCTAATCTCTGCTCACTATCTGTGGTTTCATTTTCAATTTCCATGATTACAATATCAGGATCCGTGTGTTTCTGTTTGCCATTTTCCTTGCTTGCAATATTTCCATTTTTACGCCTATAAGACTTTTCCTTTTCTGTTACATTCTCCTGGGTGATTTTTCTATTTGTAGAAGTTGATCCGCTTACCACATCAGCATAAGTATTAATCTGCGACTGACTATTTGTAGACTCACAATGGTCAAAAGCTTTTGAACACTCCTTTTTAGATAACGCATTAGTGTTTTCAGGATTCTTGATGTGCTTTTCCTTCTCTGACCTGAGAAAAACCTCATATGCTTCCTTATATGATAAATCTTTTTCACCCATGATTAACCGGATTTCTTTTTCTTTCAAATACACCTTACAGGATTTGTCCAAGGCCATATGGGGACCTTTACAGTTGGGGCATGAAAAAGTAATGGTTTCACAATTCATATGATGATTACCACATTTAGGGCATACGATAGTCTTACTAGGACAAAATCTTTTAATATGCCCAAACTTCCAACAATTGGAACATTGATTCACAGGAAATATGTAACGTTCTACGGGGAATCCGTAGCCGTATGCATAGACAAATGAAGGACGTGAGCGACTATTAAAGCATATTCTAACAGTTTCACTATTGACCCAATTTCCATCAGGATCCATACGTCTGAGCCTTTTAACTGACAGAATTTTAGATGAGCTGGTCAAAGAATCCAATAATTCTTTTTCGGAGGTGTCTAGATCCACCCCTTTTACAATTCCAAATGATAAAGTAAGTTCACTAGTAAGCTGAGCTCGCACTCCTAATTGTACCAGTTTTTCGGACTTAATCAGATTTTCGGCTTGTTTTTTATCACTGAATTGTATAAAAATCTTATACGGATTTTTGTAGTGAATCTTCATGATGTTATTAATGTTTTCGTTTTTAAGCATCTTCGCTAAGGCCATTTGCTTAGGTAACACCTCCACGGACGTTAAATATACCTCAGTTTTTTCAAAACTACCCTCTTGTTCCATAATTTCTAACGATTTATCGTCTGACAAGGAATCGCTTCTTATTAATCTCTTAGGCTTCCTATTCCTCGTAACCGTAATAAAACCCTCTTCATTACTTTCTTCACTAATGTCTCGCAACCTCTTCACTCCTCTAAAATTATTATTTAATGCTTCACTACCCTCAACCGCACTCCAATTGAGTTGTTGAGATTCTTGTATTCGTTGCAATTCTTGCTCACAGTCCTTAATTACCTCAGAGTCACTTTTATCACCATCATCACTGCTATCGTCAGACATTACTCACAAATCTGTGGGTACGAAATACCCGATGGTAAACACGATAAATGTTATTGCGAAATAGATGTACATGCGCGCGTCACGACGTCTCGCTAATAAATACATTTAATCAATTATATAGTCTCCCTCGTTATCAACACCAGTCAGCCATCTACTGGGCAAAATTTGAATACCCTTCTCCCAAAATGAGGCAGGCTGGGACTCGAAAATATTTCAAGTTCAATAATACTTCCAGAATTTTCGATTTTTTTTCCTAGTAAATGAAATTTAAGAGCTCGAAATAAATGAAAGTCTGAAGGCGCAAGATCCGGGCTATACGGTGGACGTGGAACAGTCAGCCATCCTAGCTCCTCCAGCTGTTTATGTGTTAACTTGGCGCAATGAGGTCGTGCGTTGTCATGCAAAAGTTGGACTCCAAGTCGTTTTGGCCGCTTAATTTTTAACATCTCTGCTAGTTTGCGAAGCTGCTGCGTATATAGATTGGCGTTAATAGTCTGATGAGATTCGAGGAGTTTCCAGAAAATCATTCCTTGCCAATCCCAGAAAACAGACAACATAATCTTACGACCGTGTTCATTAAGTTTAGGCTGGGCTGGTGGGTTTTCCCCGCGAGGATCCAATAGGCATGACGCGTGTTAGTTTCATAATGTATCCAGCTCTCGTCACATGTAATAATGTCCTTCAGAAAGTCTCGTCTGTGCGGACGAAGTAACGAACTTTGACAAATGACCACACGAACGGCCCGGTCATGGTCCGTTAACGCATGAGGTGTCCAGCGTGACATCACTTTGCGATATCCCATCGATTTGAGATAACGATCTATAGTCGTGTGGGATTGTCCAAGCGCCTTCTCTAAATCGCGCGTACTATAGTCTGGATGTAGCTCAAGTTCGTGACGCAAAGCATCTTCATCAAAGCTGATGGGTCGGCCTGGGCGAGGTTGATCTTCGCAGCTTATATCACCGGTGTCAAAACGCTTGTACCAGAAACGAATAGTCCGATCGCTAGTAGTACCCGGTCCAAATGCAGTGTTAATCTTTTTAGCAGTTTCTGTTGAAGAGACTTTAAGTCGATGCTCATATAGCATAATAGCTCGCAGTTGACGCTGATCCATTTTCACTAAAGACTAATTATTACGTTGCGTCCGCGCCTATTTATACCCTCACCATAAAAGATACTCATCCTTACTAGAAATATTAGAAGAAACTTTCTTGACTTCACTTTAGTTTAAATACGAGAAAATTCGACAAAAATAAAATATGGCAAGAACTTATGAGACCACCTAATAGAATCGATAACCAACGTGTACACTGCTACATCCCTAATTCAGATGCGAGAATGTCATAAAATTGACTGGCAAGCAACGCCATTGTCACAATACCAAGACAAGTCATGTTGAATAGTGTTGTAATTGTAACCATATTGTAATAAATATGTCGGCGCGAGCGTGGGCGTAGTGATAATAGGGCCATCATCATAGTTTCTTGGTACGGGTTTCATGAGGAAGGTCGGTACTCGGGCAACCCAGTAAAACGTAGTTTGAAGCACAAATCACAGTCACGTTTATTCGGTAATTTACAATCATTTTATGAGCAGTGTGAAACAAAGGTTTGTACGGTGAACATGACAGTTCCGATGGTATGCTCTCAACCGCCCGGCGTGCGCTCCGCAAGTCGACTGCCGGCCGCTCTCCAATCGGCTCTGTCCACGTGTAGAAAATGGCGCGAAGTTATAGCGCCACCTCACGGCGTTCACTGTACTAACCGATCAACCAATGAGAATTAAGTTCCGGTTTGACCAATATTATGAAATCAACCGGAAGTAGTATTTTGATTATTTTGTCCTCTTGAAATCGCTTGCGACGACACGGCCAAACTGACGAGTCACACGTCCTCGTGTGTTAATCTGTAAAGAAACATACACGCAAAGTATCACATAGCTCGGCCACTCCTTTTTTTTTTTTTTTTTTTTGGTATCGGGTTGGAAAATCCTCATGGAGTCCCTCCGCCCTTGGGGAAGGGCGAAGGGGACTGTCAGACTCTTACTGACTAAAAACCAACCCGTGTTCCTCATGTACCCGTGTGTCGGAGGGGCGGGTATCGCCGAAGCATTCGTCGCTACCCCCCGACAGGTATTGGCCCGCCAGAACGTCAGGCGGGCCCCGTCACCCACTGCGGCCGTCACCCCGGCCGCAGGACTCCACTATGAGGCGCGCGCGGAACACGACGCCGCCGCCTCGAGGCCTGCTGCTGGTCGGACGACGAGACGCCCCAAGTCTGCCGTCCGCAGGCCGCGCCCTACGGTGGCCGGAAGTCGGCCACCCTACGACGCCCAGTGCGTCTGCTGCGGGAGGGGAGAGAGGAGGCAGCCTCTCTCTCCCTTTCCGCCGCCTCCTTTGCGAGCATCACGGCCTCGCAAAAGGTGGCGACGGCACTCCACCCTGACTCGCTTCCGACCATGGTAGACACAACAGCCGGAAGCGAGAGGTTTCCCGCAGCACCTACGGCCGCGACCAAGTCACGGCGCTGCTCGGCCCAGGCTGGGCACTCCGCCAACGTATGCAGCGCCGCGTATCGTCGCGGCAAACACCACAATGGTGGCACTGGGACGTCGGCTCCCGGCCTATGCGAGCTCGGCCACTCCTGACTATAGTCAGGTTAATTACAGATAGGGTTATAGAACAGATGCCTCAAATCCAAGATAATCAAACGATAGTACAGGTATAGTAAACTCAATTTACTTCACACACACGCACATCATGGCCCAGCGGCTCGGCAGCGTATTAAACTTTCATTGTAGCATCGCATTGTACTACGCTTACGTCCTGGTCTCCACAGACCAACCAAACCAAAGTAGTCTCCACGAGACCCAGGCCTCAACCCTACACCTCCAGCCGCGCATCGCGTCCTGAACGACCCACCTGTGAATGGCAGTTACGACTACGACTGAAGCGTGTAGTGCGGCCGAATACGTAGCCATGGTGTGTGTGTTTAATTATCCGCGTTAGACGTGCCTTCACCGGCGCTTTCTACATCAGACTCGGTGTCACAAATTAGCTAAGATGGTACTTCGCTTTGAGGCATCCTTCTAATTCAATCAATAGTGTATTTGTAGGTTCTATTACCAGACAATGATTTTAAGGTGTAAAGATCACCATCAAGAACTTCCATTACTTTGAAAGGCTCTTTGGACTTCACGTCAAGTTTAATTTGATTACGCTCTTCGTTCTCAATAAGCACGAATTTACCGACAGAGTACCTACTCACGCTTGCTTATGTACGTACTATCAATACTACTTTTATCTTGTTTTGTACACTCTAAGATACATTTATACGCGGATGATCTAAAAATTGTAAAGCGAATAGAGTGCAATCAGGATCCATATAAACTCCAAGAAGACTTAGACCGTTTTTCCCAGTGGTGTCAGGACAATAATATGCTTCTTAATGCTGACAAATGCAATCACGTACATTTTTCTAGAAAGAAAGGGCCCTATTTTCGTAATTACAAAATAAATGACCAAATTATTCACGAGAAAGAAGTCCATGATCTGGGTGTTTATGTTGACAATAAGCTTCGGTTTAATATTCACGTTGATAAAATTGCTACTAAAGGGTTTAAGATGTTGGGTTTCATTCTGCGTAACTGTAAAAAATTTAAACGTGCCTCAACTAAAATTGCAATCTTCAACTCAATAGTCAGGTCAGGCTTGGAATACTGTAGCACAGTCTGGTCTCCATTCTACGAGATACATAAGCGTCGCATAGAATCAGTGCAGAAAAGATTTCTTTGGCACTTGTCATATCACTGCAATATGGTCAGAAAATTAACTAGCTACAGCTCTCGCTTGAAACATTTCAGACTTATTAGTCTAGAAAATCACCGTTTGATTCTAGATCATCTGTTCCTGTACAAAATAATAAACACTCAAATTGACTGTCCGCGGTTACTCACTCAGATAAATATAAAGCCACGGATACACTAGGGGACAAATGGAGCAACATGTTGCGGAACATGGCGCTCGGCAACTACGTGAATGTCCCGAGAGAATGTCGCGCCGTGCGCTCGCTCTCGGAGCGGGAGCAAGAAACATGTCCCGCGTCACGTAAAATGTTGTGGGTCATGTTGGGGGGCACTATGCAACGTTGCAGCGTCACGTATATTTTGTGTTGCGCGTCATGTTGCGGGACAAAATGTTCCCTAGTGTATCCGGGACTTAAATGTGCCTTATAAGCTTGCTCGTATGTGTATGATATCAGTTGCTTTGTGCTAAGGGGTTTAAGACCAATCTGGGTCATTTTTCCACCGTTAATAGAATGCAGGTTCAGTTTAGTCGCCTGTCACGTTCACCCACTGTAGATATTGATATGTCTTACTCTATACATAAATTCAAATCTGTCTTGCTTAAGGCATTATCACAAAAGTGATAATGGAATATTATTGTCGTTTCTATTGTAGTTTCTTTTGTCTTTTTCACTTAAACAACACCATATATAAGCTAAATCTGTTTCGTAACTGCGTTCCTTCCTACCTTCAATGTTTAATGCATGCCGTGGCAGCCTTTAATTAAGGCTACACTACATAATGTAAAAATGTTTGTATCTTTAGCATGTATTATGGTGTAAGCTTTGTTGGTTGTCCTTAAATAAATAAATAAATCATAACGCGCAGCGTGTAAACAAACTTTGACTATCGAATAATGTTGAAAATCATCAACCAGAGCCATGTACCATCGTCATCTAATTCAATCAAAAAAAAAAAAAATCAGCTGTTCCCTACATTTATGTTCGCATAACTCGTCAAAATGTAGGAAAAAGCTGATTTTTTTTTCGCAATTTCAGGTTTGGTCCCATGGTAAAAGTTGTTCATAATGATGAGTACAATGACCCCTTAAGAGGTTGTGCGTTATTGAAGTTACACCATGTATAAATAAACGATTTAAGTACGATTAAGTACTAGCGACCCGCCCCGGCTTCGCACGGGTGCAAAGGAGAAACACTGATTTAGCCATTATTTCTCGTAAAAAGTATAGGATAAAAATGGTTATTGTGGGTTATCCCTAAGAGATAGACATATACCATCGCGGACTTTTTTGTAGACCTTTTTATGGTGTACAATACTGTAGTACATTATTTTGATCTATCTCGACGGGTTCAGCCAGCGTTTACAATGTAAGCGCAAAAAAATGTGTTTATTTACGACATCACATTAGAAACCTCTAAAATTTTCAGTGTTGCTCTACTATATTATGCATGTAGTATACATATAAACCTTCCCCTTGAATCACTCTATCTATTAAAAAAAACCGCATCAAAATCCGTTGCGCAGTTTTAAAGATCTAAGCATATATAGGGACAGACAGACAGGGAAGCGACTTTGTTTTATACTATGTAGTGATTATTATTCTTATGATAATAGATGGCGTCACATGTCTTTCGAATCATGATTGAATTATATTAGATTTTTTTTTAAATTTGTGTCTAGAGTGTCGATAGACCGGTTTTTCATCCTCCTAACTATAATTTTATTGAAAAGGGCAAACATTGCAGGTAGCAGGGGTGCATGTACATACTATAATTCGTCGCTTATCTTACTGACTGACGGAACTAACTTTGAGGTGACTCTTCAGGACAAGCTTTTTGCGGTTTCGCACTATATTTGTTGAAATTATAACTCTCATAATAAGCGACTGATCAAAATAAAATTGCATTAATTAACTATATTATTATTTGGTTATTCTTCCTATATATATATGTGAATTGTAAATATTACTGTTAGATAAAAAAATATAAGCATTTAAAACAGATACGTCACTTTTGTTAGATCTTTGTAAAAAAATGTTTTCATGTAGTTTTCAGATACGTCTGAATAAAAAAAGATAGTAAAATAACACACAAACCTCAGAATCAACTTTAATTTATTAAAATGGCTCATTATTTTATACTTATTAAAAAAAACAGTTCCTAGTATCTTATATTAATACAAAATATGAAATGAGATCCTAAAGTTTCGAAAAACATTGTCTTCTAATTTAAATTCTCATAATTATTTTGGTTTAATGTTGTATTAAAACTAATCAGTCGCAAAAATAAAGCAATTCTTAATAGCTTAATCAAATCACAGTCAACGTTATGTACCTAATTATGATAAAAATGTCTTGGGCTCTTACTTATACTAAATACGAACTTTATAAAATAATAACTTTAAGGAGATAAACATATCAAATACAAAATGATGAACACAAGGTATTTCTTATCTAATCATTAAAACTACCATAATATTCAGTCTTTGGTAGGAGCAAAAAAGATCATAAGTTTAATTGGGGATCACATGTTAACCTAATATGCAACAAGCTAAGAGCTATTTTGTCAAAACTATGTGTGCTCAAACATAAAGTGCCATATAGAACACTGAGACTTATGTATATGTCTTTAGCTGATTCTGTCATCAGTTATGGCTTATCTAGCTAAGGAAGAACGTATAAAACGTATCTAAATGATATATATAATTTGCAGATTAGAATTTTAAAAACAATTGTTCCTTTAAAAGTCAAATTCATGAACAAAGATAATTACCAGAACTTGTTTCATTATTGTAAGGTTTTGAGTATATTTGATAAGAGAGATTTAGCAATTGTAACTCAGTACAGTAGTGACATGTGTAAATTGAATAGGGCAAAAAGATTAATCACATTACGTAAACTAGACTACCTCCCGACCTTTGAAATACCAAAATGTCATAACGATTATGGTGAGAGAGTATGGAATGTCAGTCTCGCCCGAATACTAAACAAGTTGCCAAAACACATAGTTTGTAAACTGGAAAACAAAAATAAAAGGCAGACCTATAACATATTCAAGCGACATTTAATGAATTGTAATCGAATAGCAACTCCTTAACTGTAAAATCTTTTCTATCTTTGTTTAAGATTAAGTTAAGAATTGTATAAAACTGTATTTTAGTTGAAATAAACAGCTTTTATTATTATTATTATTTTATTATTATTATTTATTATTATTATTTTTATTAACATAAATAAATAAATGAGGAAGCGATTTGTAGAATTTAACATAATCAGGATGTCTGATAACAGCTGTATCACCTTTTGTTAGAGACATTAAGTCTTCGTATGTACAGACGCCAGCACATCAAGCTACTACAATCTGTCAGATTTCTTTAATAGATTTTCAACTTTAGTGCTAAAGCACAAGGTTCATAGTTGATTGGGAAAATCTGACAGTTTCGGGTACCTTGATGTGCTGGCGTCTGTACTTACGTCGTTTAGTAGAAAGCCCATTTGTATAAAAAGCTACTTACGTCTACCTGACAAAATGTGTTTTCTCGGTAACGCTTGAAGATACAGATACGTTTATTAGACCGATCGTTTCGTCTATGAATAACTCATTTTTGACGAAAATACAGATACGTCTGTTAGAAAGATAAGCGACGAATTATGAATCTCGAAGTACTTCCGTTCTACTTACCGTACCGTAGTACTTTAGTAGGTATTTTGGGTTACAACCGCAAAAATAAATTTGTTTTTGATAGTTTTTCTTTGAAATATAGGTAAAGTAATTTTTGCTATATTGTCGATGTGTATATTGCTCCTGACTACGGAACTCTTGACTGTGCGTCGCACATAGGGTTTTAAGTACGGGCGGCATTGGCCAAAACGTATACACATCACCTTTGTCTATCCTTATCTAACTACATGTATTGTAAAAAACAATGAATCATGCTACCCGAGACCGGGCGAGAACCGGTTGTCAGTCCACCTATCTCGCCGCCAGCGCAGTTCATTGTCAACCTTTGATTATAATGCTCGTACGTCTTTTGTTTTTGTAAAAGTGTAAGAGATATTTCTTGATATTTGTTGGCGGTACCAAAGCCTACTTTAACGATTTTTAATATGGATACAATAGCTGGATGTAAGTACTTATTATAATGTCAATAATATCTGCCAAGCATGCTATGCTGATTGAAATAAGACTCACAGAATAACCATAATGTTCATAGACCGATTTTCCATACTTTCCTACTTTCGTTTGACATTTTAACAACTTTCTATTCATTTCTATAATAAAAGCATTTTTTTTTTTAGGTTCATTTGTGTTTTGTCTTTACGAATACATATGTAATTATTGCTAATTTTTGCTACTTAACTAATAAATTTCGTTTACTAATATAATTTTCTTTTGTAGGTTCTTCAACTGAAACGTCTATTGAGCCACAATGGAGGACACATTTAAGGCACTGATAATGTCACCCTTTCATAACCGCCATGCGGCCCTTACCAAAAACTAAAAAATCTGTTTTAAGTTTTTAAGTAGATAAATCTGTTTTAAACTTACGAATATTAATTTTTTGTTAATAAAAGTAGTTTTATTAATAGATTACTAGTTTTATTGACTTCATTTGACTATTTATATCCCATAGAAATAATAAAACACAAAAAATAATTTTGGCCAAAAAACAGGGAATTAAACCCCACTGTGCGTCGTCTCCGACTCCCACAGAGCCACTAGGCTGGCTTCGCAGTTAGCCTTGAGGTGCCTACAGCCTATAGCCAATCTTAAGTGTACCCAGTACCTGAGTATTTCTCAAAATAGTTGTACATTTGTGGAAAAAAATATGTCCCAAAAGTTTGAGTCAAAATATTAAAATAAAATGATGAAACTTCTTGCAAGATATTTACGACTCTCCGCTCGACGCTCGCCGTGAACGGACGTGCCGCTGCTACCTGCTCGCTGCACCGTGTCTCACCGCTATCGCCGCCCGGTTTCGTTACGCCTGTCGTAACGAAATCTGTAGTCTCCGACTACACCCCTGTTCCTATCAATAGCTGCCTTTTTCAAGGCGGCATTGATATCATTGTTTCCAAAACTAGTAACGTCTGTCAAAACGTTCTTGGCCCCTTCAGGGTAAAAACCACAGTTTCGTGGTCCTTGGTGGATACCTAACGGTGCCAACGAAGCCAAGGGGGTGTTGCCCCAATCACACCCGCCGAGCCCCTTCAGGGTGAGGAAGTCAATTGGAATCGGGAGCTAGAATCTCGGCCTTGGGGGATCTCCTAGTCGAATCTAGTATCTGACTTCGTCCACAGCTACACACCTAGTGTCGGTTGGGTGTGTCTACACCCTTCGCACTAGACTGGTTCAGGGCCCCGTTCGCACAATAAGACTGGCGACGGGTTACAAGCTTAGGGCTCACCAATAGGTACTCACCTCCCTGTCTACACCCGACAGGGAGGGTCACACACCCCCGGGCCCATCCACCCGGGGAGTTAGGTTGTTAGGGTTTTCTACGCCCCTATGAGACCCCTTCTTTAACTCCCCCGATCCAACCATGTCGGACGCTATGTTAATAGCGTTCGTCAGGGAGGTCCTGCTGAAGGACCCGGATTTCGTCGCCAAGTATGGCAGTAAACTCGCTGAATTTCAGCGAGCTCCCTCTCCCGCCCCATCTTCTGGCTCGGTCGCTGACTTCAGCGACGTCCTTGAGAGCCCGCTCTCACCGCCTTTGGCTGACCAAGGCATTCCCATGACTAATCCCTCATTAGGGATTAACCCAAAAATTCCGGCACCATTGTCCGTCCCGACAATGGAATCCGCCGAAACTCCCGAGGCCATTGTTTCCACACCTATTGTGGTTGCCGCCGCCCCTGTTTCCGCACCCATTGTGCAAGCCGCCATTGTCACTAAGACAATAGGCGCACCGCAGCTGTGTCCCGCAGCTGCACACCCCGAGAGTATGGACACGTCCGTACCTCTGTCCGACTCAGAGGAAGCCCTCTCAACCTCTTCGTCCTCCTCTGAAGACGACTATGAAGTCGTCGGAAAGGGAGGCAAAAGGAAGAAGGGTGCCTCATCCCACGCCAACAAGGCCAAAAAGCCAGTCGCGGCTATCTCGATCCCCTGCCCTCCCACCCCCTCACCCGCCGCACCTCAGGCCACCCGTCCTTCAAGCCCTAGGGCTAGTCCTCCTGCTTCGGACATCAAAAAGAAGCAACGACCCCCGCCCCCTCTATACATTCACGAGAAGTCCAAATGGACAGAAATCTCGAAAATGTGTGTTGATCGAAAGATCAACTACACAAATGCCAGGTCGACCCAGCTAGGCATCAAGGTAACCGTTCCCTCGTCCTCGGACTACAGGGAACTTACCCGTATGCTACGTGAGAGGAACTATTCCTTTCACACTTACTCCCTCCCGGAGGAAACTCCAACCCGTGTCATCATTAGGCGAGTTCCTAAAGAAATCCCCACCGAAGAGATTCATTCTGACCTTGCTTCTCAAGGTATCCCCGTTTCCGCTGTCCATCGCTTGCACAGAGCGAGAAAGGGCCTTGTTTACGACATGGTCCTTGTAGTTTGCGACCCTACAGAAGGTCATCACCCTATTTTTAAGGTGAAATCCGTTTGCTCCCTCTCGGGCATCTCCATCGAGAAGCCCCGTAAGTCCAATCTCATTGGACAATGCCACCGATGCCAACTTTATGGCCATTCCCAATCAAACTGTTACGCGACACCTAGATGCGTCAAGTGTCTAGGTGAGCACGGAACAGCTGATTGCCCCCGTCCCAAAGACCGCACTCTGTGTGCAGAGCCACCAAGCTGCGTACTCTGCGGCCAATCCGGGCACCCGGCTAACTACCGGGGCTGCCCCAAGGCTCCTAAAGCTTCCTCTCCCAAATTGGCTAAGCGTGCAAGCGACCGCCAACAAAGAGAGAGTCCCTCAGTGAAGATTCCATCTCCACAAATGCCCGATCGGCTCAGTCCACAAAGGCCTTCCCCCTGGGCAAACCTGAACCATCAGAAAGCCCCTGCTGCTTCGGTGTCCTCCCAACCCCCAGTCATCCCAGCACTGATGGCAACTGCCATCCCAGCGCCATCAGTAGCCCCCGCGGCCCCAGTAGTCCCCTCGGCCCCAGAGGCCGCATCAGTCCGACCTCCTACCGCTCCCAGGGCTGCTCCCGCAGGTCCTAGTAGGTCCCCCCCACCCCCAGTCCCCAGCTGTGAGCCTAATAGCATGGAGGTTATACTCGGTGCATATGCAGCGTTTATCGCCCCCGCCAACGCTATGGCAGCTGAAATTAAAGCCTGCAATGGCAATGCTTGGCGTATCGCCGAGATATTCAATGCGTATCCCCAGGTTACGCAAGTCCTTCAAACACTAAAATTCTAATTGTTCCAATGGATCAACAAAGAATTAGTGTTACCAAACCCCGTTCCCTAAAACTAGGTTTCTTTAATGCAAATGGCATTACTAGTCAACGCGACGAGATCGCCACTTTCCTCCGCGACCATCAGCTTGACGTCCTCCTAATACAGGAAACCTTCCTGAAGCCCCACCACCGAAACCCGAACATTGCCAACTATAAATTAGTTCGCAATGACAGGTCCCGTTGTCACAAGGGAGGTACCCTTATTTACTACAGGAAGGCACTATATTGCATCCCTGTAGATCCACCTCCCCTCCTCTCTCATCTGGAGATCTCTATCTGTCGGCTCGGCATGACTGGTCATCAACCAATCACCATAATTTCCGCCTATATCCCACCCAGTAATGGTGCAGAGGACCCCATCTCTCTCACCAATGACCTCACTGCCCTCTTCGGTCTGAGTGACTCCGTCATCATGGCGGGGGACCTCAATGCCAAACATCCCGCCTGGAACAGCAGCACGACTACTACCAGAGGTAGGATCGTGTACAACCTGGGCGCCACCCTTAACTTCGATGTCATCGCTCCGATGAACCCTACCCATTTCCCTGGCGATCCCAACCAGCTTCCTGATGTACTCGATGTAGCGCTGCTCAAGAATGTGAACCTCCGTTTGCAATCAATTGAGACGTTACACGAGCTTAATTCCGATCACCGCCCAGTTATCATGCATCTAGCCCCCTATTCGGGCCTGCGTGACCCCAACCAGCCCCCTCAGACCAGAGTGATAACCGACTGGAGGAAAGTAAGCGAAAGACTGAAATCCACCACGTCGCCTCACTTGGACTCCATTCCTGACCTCATAGCTTCAGTCGCAGACACGACGGGCGCGATCGACTCGTTTACAGAACACGTACAATCCGTATTGACGGATTGTTCACGGGAAGTTCCGGTGATGGAAGACCATCGCTGGAAATTACCGGCCGACGTACGTGAACTGATAACCGAGAAGAACGCGGCCATTCGTGCCTACGACTCTTTTCCCTGTGACGCGAACAAAGCCCACATGCGCCATTTACAGCGTGCTGTAAAGAAGCGTATAGTGGAGTGGCGTTCCGAAGGTTGGGACAAGATGCTCAGCGAACTCGAGCCCACTCACCAAGCCTTCTGGCACCTTCAGAGGAAACTACGCTCCCCTGAAGAGGTTGCCATGCCTCCTCTCATTCGCCCCGACAAGAGTGTCGCTTTCGACAGCCCCGATAAAGCCGAATGCCTCGCCGACAGCCTAGAGTCCCAATGCTCTCCCAGCTCTCAACCAGTAGACCAAGTGCACCTTAATAAGGTGGACGCTGAAGTCGAACGTAGAGCCTCCCTCCCACCAGTCGAAGACCCCGATGATCCTCTGCCTCCCGTCACTCCTGACGAAGTGCAAGACATCATTAAAGGGCTCGAAACTCGGAAAGCCCCCGGTTCGGACGGTATCACCAATAAGGTGTACAAACTCCTCCCCGCCCCCCTCATACTGCTTATGACCGCCATCTTCAATGGCGCTCTGAGCAACAACATCTTCCCGCAAACGTGGAAAGAAGCCACCATCATCGGTATCCCCAAGCCAGGCAAGCCCAAGTCTGAGCCCACCAGCTACCGCCCCATCAGTCTGCTCAATGTCTTTGGCAAAATCTATGAGAGGCTTATTTATAAGCGACTCAAGGACTATGCTGAAGCAAAGAGCCTTATCCCTAACGAGCAGTTTGGTTTCCGAACTAAACACTCGTGCATCCAACAGGTCCACCGCATCGTAGAACACATTAGCGCTGGCTTCCAGCGCAGTGCGATGACGGGCGTGTTGTTCTTCGACATAGCGAAAGCTTTCGACAAAGTCTGGCACAATGGCTTATTATATAAGCTTTATCTACTAGGAGTGCCAGACCGTCTCGTGCTCATCTTACGAGACTTTCTGTCAGATCGTACTTTCCGCTACCGAGTCGAGGGTGCACTCTCCTCCCCTCACCCCATCCGTGCCGGAGTCCCCCAGGGATCCGTATTATCCCCCCTCATGTTCACCCTATTCACCAGCGACATTCCAAATAGTAAAAAGGCTCAGTTGGCTCTATTCGCCGATGACACTGCCATTTACTATACGGGTCGCTGTCAGGCCTCTATTGCTCGCACTCTCCAGACCTCCGCAAGCGTCTTAGGAGCTTGGTTCCGGAAATGGAGAATAGAGGTCAATCCCGACAAGAGTCAGGCAGTGCTCTTCTCGAAACCTCGTCGACTCGCCTCCCCCCTCCCCAGTCCGATCACTATGTATGGCAAGCCGATCCCTTGGGGGAAGCAAGCCAAGTACTTAGGTGTTATCCTCGACCATCACCTTACTTTCAGAGAGCACATAAAGACGGCTCGTTCGCGCGCCTCTTTCGCTCTCAGTAGGCTCCACTTCTTACTGACCGCCCGCAGCAAATTGTCACTCAAGTGCAAATTGCGCCTCTACACCGCGGTCATCCGTCCCATCATGACCTATGCTTGCGTTGTCTTCGCACACGCCAAGCCTCACCACCTGCATAGAATGCAGACCCTCCAGAACCGTTTCCTCAGAAAGGTCACGGGAGCCCCCTTCTATGTCCGCAATGAGAGTCTACACTTAGATCTCAGAATACCCACCCCATCCAGCAGTTCATGAAACGCCTTTCCAAGCGCTTCTTTGATACTGGCATAAAGCACCCCAATCCCCTGATTGCAGCGGCCGCCCGATACACTCCCTCTCGCATAAGTAGGATTCGCCGACCAAGGCATACTCTCACTATCCCCGACGACGCTACGACCCTCCTACAGGAGAGTAGTAAAGCCACCAGCACGCTCACAAAACACAAGTCCCGACAGCCGTCCTTCCGTCCTCGCCGTCGAGGCCCGTCGCGACCCCCCATACAATGTCCGCCCCGACCCTTGCTCGAGCCAGCCCGCGCCGCTGAGCCTGTAGTTCAAAATTCGCCCCTAAATAATTCCGATCCAGCCTGTCCCTTGCTGCCCTCTCCCAGCGACGCCCTAAGCCGAGGTCCGTACCCCACAGGGGGTGCCCTTAGCGTGTAGTCGCTTAGTTTTTAAGTTTTTTAAGCCCTGGCTGGAGGCCTTAATTTATTGAGGCATCCACAGGCAAGCCCGGTTAAGCAGTCGACAACCTCATAGGTTGAACTGCGAGATGCCATTCCCAAAAAAAAAAAAAAAAAGCAAGATATTTACGAAGGGATGAAGAAATATACTCCTGATTAGGATTAGATATCGCAAAGACCGAAAATACTTAATAAAATTGTGTAACGCTTCAAGTTGTCACTATCATGATTTACTTTTCCATACAAAATCTTTTTGTCTCAATGGGTACCAACGACTTTGCCGCTTCAAAAAATACTACTTGACGTATGTCTAACGTTCTAATTTTCTGTAATTAGCACCTTCGTATAATCTAGTTTAAGGTTCAAAGTTGATTGTATCCTGTTTTCTTTATAAAAATAGGTAAAAAAACCTTTTAAGTTAAACGGTTTTATGTTAAACATACATTGCAATGTTTAAGATAAATGTACTAAAAACCAAAAAATAATAAAATAGATATAGTCGTGGGAATTATAAACATATGCATAGACTAGACTAAAATAAAACCGTGGGGCACGTCAATTGTCTACAAATTATCGACTTAATGTGCGATAGAAGAATCGTTTAATTCGTCGTTAAAATAGGCAGTTGGCCCGCAGACGGTGAGGAAATTACTTACTATTTTCTTGCTCATGGAAATTCCAATAGTTATACACTCCATGTAAATAAAAGAGATGTTTCAACTAGTTTATCGTTGGACATTCACACTGCTGGCTGGCGAGGTATCGTTTCACTGCTCGTAGTTTGTCTTTAATCGACAAAACATATGATAAAAGTACTACTCGCTCACCACTATGAAACCCTAAAACTCGCTTATAATCGAGCTTGCTAGCTTGTTTCCACATTCTAGCCCTACTTATCACACGTCCATCGTTGTCGGTTGAACAACTGCCTAATTATAGTGTAACATTACAAAACAAACATTTTAATCAACGATTGTAGACAATTGACGTGCCCCACGGTTTTATTTTAGTCTAGTCTATGCATATGTTTATAATTCCCACGACTGTATCTATTTTATTATTTTTTGGTTTTTAGTACATTTATCTTAAACATTGCAATGTATGTTTAACATAAAACCGTTTAACTTAAAAGGTTTTTTTACCTATTTTTATTTTCTAGTTTTTAGTTTTTTATTTCGCATTCTGTTTAATTCATTTAGTGCTTCGTTATTGCAAGGTTTCTTGCCCGTTAGTTTATTGCAGTCCAACTCCTCTATACGTAGTCCCTGCAAAGATCTTACTCTACTAAGAGCCACGTAGGCTTGACCTTCTTCAAACAGTTTCGCACCTAAGTATACGACTGCGTGATCCACAGTGCTGCCCTGCATTTTATGTATTGTAGAAGCCCATGATAGGATTAAAGGCAACATTCTTCTTTCAGCCGTCCCGTAATTGTACTTAGCTGGAAACTGTATGGCTTTCGGGTGTATAAGATGTACTCCGTCTCTTGCGAAATCAATTCGGACGGAAGGTACATCTGTTGCATACATCTGAGTTCGACGAAATTGAGGCCAAACGATTTCGTTGATGTAGCCTATAGCGCCATTTACTAATCCCTTTGAAACGTCAATATTGGACCGTAGCATGACTTTTGCCCCCACAAATATTTTGCCCCACAAATTATTTCCGCTGGTAAACCCCCAGTTTTGTTGATATCAGCTGGTATTGATAAAAAATTGTTATCAGCCATTTGGTAGCGGCGGCCATCTTAGATTTCAATTTTGCATAGTAAATTGTATTCTACTTGTTGAGACCTTTCATTTGATACCCATATTGATGGGATTGATAAAACCTACGTTATCCGCCATTTTGTAGCGGCCGCCATCTTGGATTTAAATTTTTTATAGTGTATTGTATTCTGCTTGTTGAGCCCTTTCATTTGATACCCATATTGATGGGATTAATTAAAAATTGTTATCAGCCATTTGGTAGCGGCAGCCATCTTAGATTTCAATTTTGCATAGTAAATTGTATTCTACTTGTTGAGACCTTTCATTTGATACCCATATTGATGGGATTGATAAAACCTACGTTATCCGCCATTTTGTAGCGGCCGCCATCTTGGATTTCAATTTTTATAGTATATTGTATTCTGCTTGTTGAGCCCTTTCATTTGATACCCATATTGATGGGATTAATAAAAAATTGTTATCAGCCATTTGGTAGCAGCGGCCATCTTAGATTTCAATTTTGCATAGTAAATTGTATTCTACTTGTTGAGACCTTTCATTTGATACCCATATTGATGGGATTGATAAAACCTACGTTATCCGCCATTTTGTAGCGGCCGCCATCTTGGATTTCAATTTTTTATAGTATATTGTATTCTGCTTGTTGAGCCCTTTCATTTGATACCCATATTGATGGGATTAATAAAACATAAATTATCCGCCATTTTGTAGCGGCGGCCATCTTGAATTTATAATGATAATGAATAAACATAATTGTATTGTCACCAAAATCCAAAGTGTATACAAAATTTCAGATTAATCGGTTGACAGGAAGAGGGTGAAATTTGAATGACTAAATTTCACCCAAGAATAATAAATAAATAAAACAAACGGGGTGAGCTAAATAAAACCGTTTAAAAATATATTACGTTTCAAGCAATAAACAAAATGTCTCACCTTTTTTACTTTTTAGTCACGTACTCTTTAGTCACGCCATTTCTCAGTAATTTTTTTAATTTCTCAATGAATCTGTAGTATTTTGTACTGGAAACACTAAAAGCGTTCTTATTGGGCGATGGTAAATATCAGCGCCATATATTTTTTCAGTCAAAAACTAGATTCTCTTAGTGCGCCGGCGGTTTTACTGTTTCGATACGAAAGAAAAATATTACTTTTTTCGGGGTAAGTACTTCTGAATTAAATATCAAGTTAATAAAAATGTATGTTAGGATAATTGTTTAAGCGAATTACATTATTATTCATTTTGGACAAAAAATCTACTTCTTTTACAGGTTATGGGTTATAATTCCTTTTACTGTTTCGTTGATTTTCGTCACGTAACGAAATAGTATGTTATAAAGTTTAGTTTACTATTTCGTTACTTTGTAAACTATTTCGTTACAATATTTCATAACAACTTTTTCGTTACGTGTACATTTTTCGTGAGAAATACTCACCTACATGGAGAAGTGAGATGGATATATGAAAAAGGGCGGATGGAATTCGCGGAACAATAAGTGAGGCACTCATGTCAGAAATCAGTCAAATCAAAATCATAGTGTGACACCCATAGTAGAAGCAATGTTACCGAAGCATGTGTTTGTATGTACAGTAAGTTTCAAAGAAACCGGACCCCCCTTTGATGATGATATCATACGTTTAAGTTTTTCGTAGTGTAACGTTAATGGCGTGTTGGTCTAGTGGTTTGAACTGCGGCTTAGCAATTCGATGGTCACGAGTTCAAATGCGCGGATGAGATTTATTTTTTTCTTTTTTTTAGTTTCTTTAATAGTTGATTATGTGATTTTCCTAACTTTATTTCAGAAAACATCCATATTTAAGAAAACAAATGTGAAGTATGAGGTTTGTAAGAAAAGCCAGGCATGTTGCATAAACAATATTCATTTATTTCATTAATTACATTTCTAGGAATCCACATATACAGTTATTAGGAGTATACAGTTTTCTATCTGTGTTAAATTAGGGTTATTTACTTAAAATATTAACTAAATACAAAATAAATACCCTGGGTGAGGTGTAGAACGTTTAACATTAGATAACGGTTCGTTTATAGATATTTCTAGTAACATAACTACAATATTTATTTATTCAAACTTGTAAAAACATTATTTTTTTTTACTCTGTATGATCTTATGAGGAAAAAAGCCTGGTTAAAAAATGAAATGTTGTCATTTGTGCCTGTGAATTACAGAGGAAGAACCAACATGCTAAACTATAACAGTATAGCAATATACATCTTTCTCTTTTATCACAATTTCTGATAACCCTTTTAACACAGCATTAGAAAAGTATGTGAGGTCAGATGGTGCATCGTTAACACATTACAAGACTACTTGTAAACAAGAGTAACTGGATTCATAATAATAAAGGTTGTTTATTTTTGATTAACTACGAGATAATGATCCCACAAATATTGGGAATTATTAACACTTGCTCAAACGTTCCAATGCAATTTTATCAGATAAGTTACACAATCAATCTGCCGAGTAAATTGTCTATTAATAACGCAGACGATGGCAGTCACTGTCTATCACTTCTTGAAGACTTTTCATGCCCGAAACCATATTGAAACTTGCAGCACTATTTCGAATTAGTTCCCAGGTTATGTGTGTCCCAAGGTGTCGCTCCGATTCATTAGTGTAAGCAGTTGGGTGAGATCGCATTTCACATCACCCGTCGCTTGATACCTTTGTATCCATCTACGAACTACTTTTCTCTGTAATGAAAACAATAATATTAGAAATACATAAAAAATCCACCTTGTAAGTAATAATGCAACATGGTTGTAACAATAAATATATGTGTATAACGTAAATCTTACCGTTAAGCCCACATTTCTCGTGCTATTTTCTTTATGCTTTGTTCCTGTTCCCAGAGAACAACAATTATTTTAGCCTTCAAAAAGTTGTTAATCGCACCATACTATCGGTTAATAGAATCAACTGTTCAAAAACTTCGTAAATTGGATAATTTTACGACGAAAACATTACACACAAGCTGATCGGCACGAAAACGAAACGATTTGAAAAATAATTATACCCTCAATCACAGTTTAGTAAATAGGGCGAAGAAGTATTCTAAATTCAACCTTAACTCACAGTTCATACAGCAGTTAAGTTTCTGAAGTAAAATGACGGTAGTGCAACAATCGGAATCAAGCACAATCTATTCAACCAAACAAGAAATCTATGCTAATTTCAACCTTATCTTTTAGTTAATAATTGAAGAGTTACGTATTGCATTTTGTAAAACAAGGTTGTGGACGGTAGGTGTATCTCACGTGGTGGAAGTTGAAATTTAAACCTTAATGTCTAGAAGATTAGACCGTTATCAAACTTGTTCGATAAAATGAGTAATGCTATTCGAATTTTCGTTGAGATTACTAACTGAGCCAATAGCCTATTGGTATAAGGCACGGTCTTAATGATCGTCTGGCGCCTGCTGATGTGGGTTCGTATCCTATACGGCGTAGTGTCTTTTTGTAAGTTATTCTTGGTATACGGTTCGGCCAGAAGCCGAAAAAAATACCACAATACCTAATTATTAAAAACATACAAATAATATTTGAGTTGGATCGGTGGATGCTCGGGCAGAGATGGGTGCGGCGCGGGCGGCGGGGAGGGAGCTGATCGGGGCCAGTCACGTGACGCGCCCGCCGTCGCTTGAGCGATTATTCTTTAAGTCTTGGCGGGGTCCGTTTTCTCTGACGCGTACTGTACGTTCGTGACCTTGGGCCTGTGAGGCTGTGATTACGAATCTTGTTTGTACGTTCGTGACCTTGGGCCTGTGAGGCTGTGATTACGAATCTTGTTTATACGTTCGTGACCTTGGGCCTGTGAGGCTGTGATTACGAATCTTGTTTGTACGTTCGTGACCTTGGGCCTGTGAGGCTGTGATTACGAATCTTGTTTGTACGTTCGTGACCTTGGGCCGGTGAGGCTGTGATTACGAATCTTGTTTGTACGTTCGTGACCTTGGGCCTGTGAGGCTGTGATTACGAATCTTGTTTGTACGTTCGTGACCTTGGGCCTGTGAGGCTGTGATTACGAATCTTGTTTGTACGTTCGTGACCTTGGGCCTGTGAGGCTGTGATTACGAATCTTGTTTGTACGTTCGTGACCTTGGGCCTGTGAGGCTGTGATTACGAATCTTGTTTGTACGTTCGTGACCTTGGGCCTGTGAGGCTGTGATTACGAATCTTGTATGTACGTTCGTGACCTTGGGCCTGTGAGGCTGTGATTACGAATCTTGTTTGTACGTTCGTGACCTTGGGCCTGTGAGGCTGTGATTACGAATCTTGTTTGTACGTTCGTGACCTTGGGCCTGTGAGGCTGTGATTACGAATCTTGTTTGTCCGCCGTGGGAGAAATCATGTACTTATAATATTTTCGGAAGTAAAACATAGTCTTAGATAGGTGGTAGTTAGATGTATGTTTGCACGTTCGTATAATTAAGTGCCAATTATGATTCATAATAGACAATTATTAACACATTGAACGCAGTGGTGGTGACCGGTGACCACCACTCGCGACGACACGCGATTTCGGCAAATTTTACCTACACGTTATATTTTATTGGCTCATATGGTTCAAAATAGTCAAAAACCCCACTCTAAATAATTAACTAAAATAGTTAATTGCTGTCGCTCACCGGTGACCACCATGGCGTTCAAGTGTTAACTAAACTTAAAAATCACATGGCTTCTACCAACCGTCGCGCGTCGAACCGAAATCTCCAACAAATAGTTTTGCTCCAAGGTTCCCAGGGTCCGTGGTGCAGGTTATGAAGTTATTTAAGTATTAGGTGCCATGTTGGCTCACCAACCATTGTTTCAAAGTAAGTTAGCACGCATGAAATAAAACCTTACTTTTCTTCGCTTCGAATACGCTTTTCTTGATCAATATCAAAATCAAATCAAAATCAAAAGTCATTTATTCAAACTAGGCTGAGAATCAGCACTTTTCGAACGTCAAAATTACAAAAGACAGTCCCCCAAAACGCCCGCCCTTCACCACTTCCTAGTGCTTTCGCTGGGAAGAAGAAGTGGCGCAACAAACTCCCCAGCAGCACAGCTGTCTGTTCAGTTAGAAAATACTTGACTGAATACAATACAAGGTATGCAAAGCAATTAACATTACAAGACACAGAACACTAAATTAAATTATTTGCCATATGTCAGGTAGCAACGCCAATATACCAAGAAATACAATAAAAAACTATACGTACTCAAGCAAAAATTAATAAATGAAAATTAAATAAAAGCCTCCAGGTATGAAGGGCGTGACCGCTAACATATTTATGCAATGCTGGGTTCTGTTTACATAGCTGTCGCTTGAAGTCACAAATGATAAACTAGGACCAACGAAGGAAACTTTTTTTTTTCTTTTTCTTTTTTTTTTTTATTTCTCACCACAATACATTTTACAATTTCTAGAAATATAATTTTGAAATACCTTTACAAAATCAAACAATATTTGTATAAGTCTACAATAAAATAACGTGGTAGCTCTGATGGTTGCCTTGAAGTTTTGACCCTATTCCCTGAACTAGGTGGGAACTGAGTTGAGCTGCACGGTTACTGACGAATGCGTGCACTGACTGCACAGGTCCACTCAGTGTGGTTCTTTCCTCAAAAGACCACTTGAGACACCAATCTACATGGTCCTCAAAGATCAAAGATTATATCCGGATTTTTATATACACATTGACATTGATGAATTTTATACAGGGTTATTTTTAAAACACCAAAAACCTCTTAAGAGGTCATCGTACTCATCATTATGAACAACTTTTACTATGGGACCAAATCTGAAATCGCGAAAAAAAAATCAGCTGTTCCCTACATTTTGACGACTCGTACGAACGTAAATGTAGGGAACAGCTGATTTTTTTTTCGCGATTTCAGATTTGGTCCCATAGCAAAAGTTGTTCATAATGATGAGTACAATGACCTCTTAAGAGGTTTTTGGTGTTTTACAAATTACCCTGTATAAACAATGACATGGATATTTACTTTGTAAAGTATCTTATTTTTTATTATTATTACTGTGAGTGTGAAGACTATGTGGGTCTATTTCTTTTTTTCGGTTTTCCTTCTTAGTTACTTTTAATCATGATCTGGCAGTTTGAGTCATTTATGCGGCCTACCCAAATGTCCTTTCATTGGTTCGTCGAATCGTAAGGCTCCTCAAGTTCTGAGTTGAGCTGCACGATTTTTGACAAATGCGTGCACTGACTGGACAGGTCCGCTCAATCTGTGTGGTTCTTTACTCAAAAGACCATTTCAGACACCAATCTACATGGTCTTCACATGATCTGACCAAGATTATGTCTGGACTTTAAAAGAGACTGTGACCTCTGAGTTTGTTTCGGCCTTTCTTCTCAGATAGGAAACGCCGACCTCATCTAGTTTAAAAAATATGATTGACATGTAAAAGTGTTTGTACAAACCTACTTACAGAAAATAAATCATTTATCATTTATCAGGGGGTAGTGTTCAGCCATGGGTTATGCAAATTTTACCGAGTGCCACTACTAAATAAACAAGTTATTAATAATGATAACAATAATAAAACCATGGTCAGCAAGACGACCAGTCACCACAAGCAGCACCCGTTCACGAGCATACCTAACGCAAAGATCAGCCATTACCCCCCTCGCCATATTTGAGGGAAGGAGACAACCCGACCCCCGACGCTACCGCAAGCAGTGACATCTAAGGGAGCATGACGAACTTGCTGCCGGTTGCTCAGGTAAGAATAATATGATCAATCGTCGAGGTCGCTAGCTAACCACATATTGCAATCAACTCATTAGAAAACATTGCAATGGGTTGATTATGTCAATAATAAAATTAAAATAAAATTAAACTGATTTGACTTATACAGCCCAATAAAAAAACAATTGTATAATGAACTCATATAACCTATCAGTAATCTAATTCTGGAGAAAGAACATAAACATTGTCTTGAGTTAATCAGGGCGACCAACTATTCTTATCTTTTAAGTAGTCGTTGATAGAATAGTATGCCTTTGAACAAAGGTTGGATTTTACTTCAGCTTTAAATGCATTAAAAGGCAAATCTAGCAAAGAAGAGGGTAGCTTGTTATAAAAGGCTATACCAAGACCAACAAATGAGTTATGAACCTTATGAAGCCGGTGAAAGGGAGCACGTAGTTTGTCCGTATTTCTGGCGTTAACATTGTGAATATCACTGTTTTTAGTATACAAGTGTATATTTTGCCTAATATATAAGATGTTGGCAAAGATGAATTGTGATGCAACCGTGAGAATACCAATATCTTTAAAAAAATCTCTTAGAGAATCTCTTAATGTTTCGGTCGCTAACTTGAGAATCGGGATTGCAACGTGCTACACATGTAATAAGCTCACATTCGAGGGGTGCACTAGTAGCTATTCAAGAGTTCCGTTAACTAGCGTCCAGGTCAGTCATCAGGTTCTCGTCATTAGGTAAAATGAATAGGACTGGTTGAGACACATCTAATGAGCCCACGCTCGATGGGTTTACTAGTACGAGTAGTTATTCAAGAGTTCCGTTTTCTAGCGTCTAGGTCAGTTATGAGATCCTCGTCATCTGGTAAAAGGAATAATACTCGTTGAGACATATCTAATGAGCCCACTACGATATCATTTTGATATTATCGGAATGCATTGATTTGCGAATATTCAAGCTAAGACCACTAGAAGTGATTTACTATTCAAGTATTCCGTTATCTACCGTTCACGTACGTTTTACGGAACAGGAAAATCACCATAAGTTTTTTCACACATTGATTTGAAGAGAACCGCCTGAGTAGTTATTTTGCTCTTTATTAAAATGCCTATCTAGTGGCATATGTTTGGTTGTTAGTGGCCGTGGGGACCATTTTGTTGGGTCCTCCCATTTCTCTGTCCTACTCCATCATCAGCCCGTGGTCAGCATCTATCTATACGCTATTCATTGAGACCATTCCAAGGAGCCCAAACACGATACCTCTGCTGCAAATTCCAGGTGATGCTGCAGGTCACTATATTCTTCTAATATAATTGAAAGAACGAAATGCCAAATTTCGACTCAATCAGACCTGTGGAAGATGCTCACATCAATTCATCAACTAGAAAAGAGCTGATAATCTTCAAACGGCTGAACCGATTTTCTTGAATCATAGCTAAGAACAATCTCTATCAAAATCGGTTCAGCCGTTCGGGAGCTACGATGGCGCAGACAGACACACAGATACACACGTTAAACTTATAACACCCCTCTGTTTTTGTCGGGGGTTAATAATCAAAGGAAGTGACCATTTTTGCAATTCTCATAAATGAAGGCAAATTGAAAAAAAACCATTTCTTTTGATTTGTCACATTTCATAAGTAGGTATGTTCACAGCATTTGATCCACACCAGGCTACACCATCGGTTAGTGTAATAAAACAGGGCGCTGTTACTGAATTAAAAAATGATGTTTTGTCGGTAGATAGGTTTGCCCATGGGGTACCTACCTATCATTAAAATTGAGGTCATGATTCCTTTTATCCCTTAGTCCTACAAGCGGATTTTACCTTGTTTGAAATCCCATCTCAAACACACAAAAGGCTTTTGATTCCTAGCTCAGGCAGAAGCTTTTTCAATAAACAAAAAATGCAGTTTTATTTAACTTCAAAATTGAATCTTTTATTTGACTACATTGCCCTACTCCTCATAGTTTCGAATTTAGCCCTACATCCTACATCCTAATTGTGTAAAACACTTTCAATCACAATCTGTATAATTTAGCCCTACATCCTACATCCGAATTGCGTAAAACACTTTCAATCACAATCTGTATAATTTAGCCCTACATCCTACATCCTAATTGTGTAAAACACTTTCAATCACAATCTGTATAATTTAGCCCTACATCCTACATCCTAATTGTGTAAAACACTTTCAATCACAATCTGTATAATTTAGCCCTACATCCTACATCCTAATTGTGTAAAACACTTTCAATCACAATCTGTATAATTTAGCCCTACATCCTACATCCTAATTGTGTAAAACACTTTCAATCACAATCTGTATAATTTAGCCCTACATCCTACATCCTAATTGTGTAAAACACTTTCAATCACAATCTGTATAATTTAGCCCTACATCCTACATCCGAATTGCGTAAAACACTTTCAATCACAATCTGTATAATTTAGCCCTACATCCTACATCCGAATTGCGTAAAACACTTTCAATCACAATCTGTATAATTTAGCCCTACATCCTACATCCTAATTGTGTAAAACACTTTCAATCACAATCTGTATAATTTAGCCCTACATCCTACATCCTAATTGTGTAAAACACTTTCAATCACAATCTGTATAATTTAGCGCTACATCCTACATCCGAATTGCGTAAAACACTTTCAATCACAATCTGTATAATTTTGAACGATATTGCTTCATGTTCGAACAGTCTGCTCAGTAACGCAATGAAAGTTGTTGAACTGCCAAAATGAAAGCCATTGCTATTGCTGTTAGTGTATTACGCAATGACCCCGCTGATGTACCCAGTGCCATCGCAACATTAAGTTCTTTTTCGCGAATGGCATTTTATTCCCCTCACTTCCATGCTGATGACTGTTTTTGTTGGGTAGATGATGATCCCAAAAATCGCCCTAAAAAGATAGTTAGGTAGGTACTGCGGTATGTTTTTTAAGTTTTTTTTTACAACGTTGACATGCTGTAAGTGTGTCTGTAACTGTGGATTCTCCCTTGGGTACGGCGACTGACTCTCACTCTGATGATAGTAAACAGCTAGTGGCAATGAAATTTGTTCGATATAAAATTGACCGTAAATGAGAGTCCATGACAGATATTCAATAACTTCTTTAGTGTCATCAGCATTATTTATTATTATATTATTTATTATTTTTATATGTTATATATATTTTATTGTTGTAAAAATATATTTTTTTTAACCACTCCGTTCTCCGTTCTTCTCTCCAGAAGCTTCCTCGCCGAGTCGTGAGGAGTGCGTGAGAAGCACACACATTTTGTTTGAGAACTTCGGACCATGTACCGACTTGCAAAGTTGAAACGAAATTCAAGTAGGTACCTCCATACAAACAAGATTTAGATTCTGTGTTTTGGCTGGAAGCTGGAAGTTATATTGTAGTATTGCACTAGTCGGTCGACTTTCAATAGGTAGATATCGACATATGTGTTCAATTTAGTTCGCCGTTTGATTGCTTTCAATAGGTGGTCGTTGGCGGCACTCGGAGACAGGTCAGAGGGCACGCGGGAAGCGGGAGGCGCGGGGCGGCGTGCGGCGCGGCTCAGACGAAGCGTTGTCGTCAATTACGAGCTCTTAAGATGCCAATGAACGACTATTACGAACAGAACGGGTCGGCAGACAACAGACACACACGCGGACAGCTTCCCTCAACGCGTCGCCGTCAACCTACATCCGAGTGGAATTGAAGACGAATGATCAATAAAAAACAATGTCCCGGTATGTCGTTACACGTTTTACTGATCTAGAGCGCCGCTCCGCGTAGCTTGATTTTAAGTCGGTAAATAATTACAGTCATGCAGTGTGCGTCGTTGAACGTTCCTCGAGTGTCGTCGATTGCATCTTGCGTCAGACGCGGGTCAGAGGACTCTTACTAGCGTTGCATCATTCCTACTTACATCACGTCGACGCTTGCAAATGCGAATTTGATGATCTTGCCTTGCAGTGATGCAGTGCGAACGTACTATATGTACCTATAGCGCTGTGTGCCCACTAAGCAATTTTGGCAAACGTACGGGCAGTCGACTGTACCGTTGCCGTTGGTGCCGCTGAGTGTTCGATGCCCGGGTCGGGAAAGGTACTCGTAAGTAGTAGGGTATAATTGGGGATTCTGGAATCATTTGTTCTCGCTTCGCTCGAACTGCATGATCCCAGAATCCCCAATTGTTTTTATCGAGCGATGACTAATCAGACTACCAACGTTATGATTTATAACATAGGTATTGTGTATCAATACGCGCTGAACTGATACAGCGAACAATATAAACAAGAATATTAAGTTAAAGAGCCAACTCAATTGCGCTATCATCTTTTTATGTCGTTGTAAACTAAAAATTATATGTATAACATACAGCATTCACATTAGTCATTTTTTTTTCTCACTACGAGTTTATTTGTACTTATTATTTCATCACAGTCATTTTATAACTTAAGTACGAAAGTGTGAGGAGCCAATCTTAAGCTTATTATATTGATGTTAGATCATGGCTTTGACCTCATGGATATCGCATCGGTCATTGCTACAAAGTATGCTTAGTCAATCCAGATACATTTGAATTCAATTTGCCATCCAAACTGTTTCTGTATGATTGATTATCAAAACATAATTAAGCATCATCATTAAATGTAATAAACTTATTGATTTGACCTAAAGTAGGTATACCTGATTGGACAGGTCCATTCAAACTTGTATGGCACTTTCCTCAAAAAGGTCATTTCAGACGCAAACTTTCACTGCTCATACATTACTATATAATTTATTTTTATGTCTGGACCTGAAAAGAGACTATGACTCTTGAGTTTATTTCGGCGTTTCTTCTCAAAGTAGTCAGTTAGGAAAATCTCGTTTTGGAAAAACAAATGTATTGACGTGTAAAAGTATTGATTTCAACCTATTTGCAAAATAAATATCATTTAAAGGTTTATAAATTCCGTAGTCTTGAGGTATTTATAGATTTTAGGTTTATAACATAAAAAAATATAAAGTTCAAATTATATTGGTTATCTCTTTGAGAAATTGTAATAACCATTTAAATGTGATACTCATAAAGATTATCACTAGAACAGTAAAGTACATACGATTTCCTTTTTAGAATTTCGTCTCAGGTATCCGCGACATCGTGGTGCCAATACCAAATTAAGAAATGTAAGGCGATGAGCATAGTGAGTATACATGATTAATTAATTATCGACTTTATTTGACTAGTACATATGATTGAAATACCAATAATCATTGATGATAATGTTGATATCTAGCGTTTGCAATATTTAATATAATCGCTACCTTAATTTATAGTAGTATAAAAAGCGATCACTGAGGAGCGCATCCAGAATTTTTGCGATTTCGGTGTGCATTGTCTGTGTAACGTGAATTATTGTATTGTGTTGAGTGACAAGATCGGTGACAATAAGTATGTATGTACCTATTTAATGTTTAAGTTGAATATCTAGTCTTGAATTTTACAGTTTTCAATAGGCAGAACGAACTATGTGCAATGAATAAATACTTTTAATTACAAATAACAACTACATTCTAATGAATCATTATATAATTTTAGGGCATCTCGGAATCCTTTTGACTCTGATACGGAGATTACTTTGCAAGCAAGCACGAGTGGTGAAAAGCCTCAAAAATCGAGGAAAAGGAAAACCATCAGCAACAAACCTAAACAGAGTAAGAAAACTGCGCCTCCTCCTGATTTATCCGAAGACTCTGAAACCGAGCCAGTATCTACTGCTCGAAAACAATCCTCAATATTTTCAGATTCTGAGGTAAGCATAATAGTCATCTAATACTTTTTACAGTTTCACAATATTCTTGTTAAATAGTGTGTTCTGGTAACAATCGTTAATATTTAATTTTTTACCTGTTGTTTCGATCAAATGTGTTTAAATGAAATATCTTACTCGAACATGAAGTACCTACTGTCTGTTTATATCTACCTTATTTTGTACCGATTTCATGCAGATAGTGATTTTCAGACTAAAATAATGTTAAATTGTTGCTATAGTATCTGACAGTTATATGTATACTAACAACTCGGTCTTTTTTATAATAAACGAGAATAGTATAAATTTATAGAGTGAGTTTAGTAGCTTAACAGTAAACTTTTATTGGAGTTTTTGCTATGCTGTCTAATTAAATTAATAATTTTATTATATTTTCAGGACGACGCAGCGGAGCCTGTTAGAGCTGCTGCTCTAAGAAGTTATCTGGCACGGCGCGTGGGTTCCGGGTTCACCCTGCAGCGTGATCCAACTCGCAGCGGCCAGTTTTATATAGAGCTGCGTGTCTACAACAGTGGCGTGCCTAGTGGTTAAACTTAGGGCAAGCCAACATACTTAAAAAAAAAAAACTAAGTACCTACCTACCGTATCGCCTGTCACAAGTTGTGCCTACCGACTGATTCGTTTTAGTTCTTACTAATATTCTTATTTCATAATTGTAAGTTTTTGCTATTAGCAATTAAAATGAAATGTTTTTTAATAGCACCATTTTTTTCTTATATTATAAATTATATACTCAAAGTATTGGTAATCCTTTACAAAATCGCAACTTTTTCATTTTCATATTATCAGTTTCGTGTAAAATATGATAAGACGTATAAGAGCCATCTATTAACATTATTGGCACAACAGAGCTCAGAGTTAGTTCATATTTCACTCGCTCGCAACAGTCGCTATAGGCAAAATATTACAATCTGGCCACTAGATGGCGTACAAGTTATTGATTGATTTCTAACTACACATTGTTTACGATGTTGATAATATTTATAATAATAATTACTCACAATGTGAACAGCCATAACTCTTCAATTTTCGTTTCTTTATCACAGACAGATGACAAACACCACACACACGCACACGGAAGGCATGGTAAAAATTACTAGACAGATTTACTTTACCTTCAGTAGCTTTGATAAAAGCCGTTTTTTGTCAATTCATTTAGAGAACATGATCCTGGCGCCTGCTTTAATTTTTACAATTAATTAAGCGGCCTTTACAAAATATAAAAATTATATATTCTAACTCAAAACGGCGTAATCAGTCGGCGTCAAAATTTGGTGAACGTTTTAATTTCTACCAACAGCTGTTTTTCTATTGCAATTTTCGATAATTCGGAAAGCCGTTCTTGTTCTTGAGTACTTATTTCTTAATTAAATATGTGTGAATACTTATTTAACACGTTCCGCGAAACAACTTGTCGCAGGAATGATCACAATTAAATGAGCTAGGTATCTTTAAAAGTTCCGGAAAGGCACCCTGAAGGCAATTTTCGACTAAAATGCCTATTACGTAATTTAGATTTCTAAGAAATAGGTACTCAAAAAGTAGGTTTAGGTGAAGTAATGAGATTATTATATTCGTCTGTAAAACTTGAAAGTATTTACCTTTCCGAATAAAGATTGCACATACTTTAATCCATCACAAGGCACATTTGCAAGCGTTTCCGAATTCATTTTAATGTCAAGAAACTTTTTAATCACTTCAAAACAAAGATAATCACCGCAAAACTAATCACAACACTTCATTTCACAGAAAATGTCCAAGCAAAAAATGCACCAGTAACCGCTCGAAACGAACTTGAACTAATTTGAAATTGTATCATTCTATTCCATAGATCGAGCTTTGCACAGCGACGCGCTCATTCATACTATTTACACACACACACGCTTCGTTTTACGTTCCATTCATAAAAAATCAGAAGCCAGGCTTAAAAATCAGTACAATTTGGAAAATAAGTACATACTGATGTAATCAACAACGTGAACATTTGTATACAAATAGTGACAGGTCCAGAAGCCTCATAAGAAGCCAGCTGGTGCGAGCGAGACGGGACGATGTTTATTGTTGCGTTCTCGCAATAGCGGTATTGGAGAGGTTTGGCAACGGTGCGCGTGATGAAAACTGTGCGGGATTTAAATATTATTCTTCGAGTATGTAAACCTGGCAACCTTGCATCGAACGTATAGCAGGCGGCCGCCGGCGGGGCGCGCAGTTTTTATTATTCTTATCAATTCTTGCGACATGATTGAGTTGGTTAATTTACAAGTTTACTTGTGTAGTTTTATTTTTTTTTAATTTTTTATTGTTAGGCTCACGTTTGACTGAAAGCCGGGCTTTTCGGCTTTAATGAAAGGAACGCCCCTGTCTACAACAGCAAGGAAGCAGAGACACTTGCTGCTAATCGTTGGAAGCGAGCGCTTTTCACACTTCGCTCATCACATGATGACAGCGATCCAGTATGGAAAGCTCTTACTGGCTTAGTTAGCGCTGCTAAGCAAGAGTATGCAAACATAAAACCTATATTATATCCTTCAAATGTTTTCTAAATTGCACTTTAATATGTTATTTTTGTTTACTCTTGCTTCATATAGGAACTGAGAAAGTATTACCGGATTAGTTAATCCTGTATCCAAATATAAAGTCTCGGTATATTGTAACAACCAAACGTTTTCTAATAACAGCAACTTCTATTTTGTAGCTGCGATTATCTTATTTTTTTATCATAAGTGTGTTTGTAGCACTTATCTGCTTCAGATTTGAATTTAGTATAGACCCCTTTTTTTCTGTATGATATTAACAATATAATGTATTGTGTTACTACACAGGTCTAAGCCAAACATTTATTAAACTCTGTATCTATTCTATTTCAATATTTCGAAATTTTTGAAATAATTTTGAAGTCATAATAATTGACTTGTTTACACTGTTTACCTTTCTTACAGATCTAAACCAAAAATTTACAAAAAACTCTGAAATTTCAATATTGCTCAGAAATCATGAAACTCTGAAATTCAAATATCTAGAAATCAAGCATGTTAAATATTCATCATAATAATTTACTTTTACAGACCTAAACCAAAAATTTACAAAAACTCTGATATTTCAATATTGCTCAGAAAGCATGAAACTCTGAAATTCAAATATCTAGAAATCAAGCATGTTAAATATTCATCATAATAATTTACTTTTACAGACCTAAACCAAAAATTTACAAAAACTGATATTTCAATATTGCTCAGAAATCATGAAACTCTGAAATTCAAATATCTAGAAATCAAGCATGTTAAATATTCATCATAATAATTTACTTTTACAGACCTAAACCAAAAATTTACAAAAACTCTGATATTTCAATATTGCTGATTATTTGAAATAAATTAAATTAAATTAAATTAAATATTCATCATAATAATTTACTTTTACGCTGTTTACCTTTCTTACAGACCTAAACCAAAAATTTACAAAAACTCTGATATTTCAATATTACTCAGAAATCACGAAACTCTGAAATTCAAATATCTAGAAATCAATCATATTAAATATTCATCATAATAATTTACTTTTACGCTGTTTACCTTTCTTACAGACCTAAACCAAAAATTTACAAAAACTGATATTTCAATATAATATTGCTCAGAAATCATGAAACTCTGAAATTCAAATATCTAGAAATCAAGCATGTTAAATATTCATTATAATAATTTACTTTTACAGACCTAAACCAAAAATTTACAAAAACTCTGATATTTCAATATTGCTCAGAAATCAAGAAACTCTGAAATTCAAATATCTAGAAATCAAGCATGTTAAATATTCATCATAATAATTTACTTTTACAGACCTAAACCAAAAATTTACAAAAACTGATATTTCAATATTGCTCAGAAATCACGAAACTCTGAAATTCAAATATCTAGAAATCAAGCATGTTAAATATTCATCATAATAATTTACTTTTACAGACCTAAACCAAAAATTTACAAAAACTCTGATATTTCAATATTGCTCAGAAATCAAGAAACTCTGAAATTCAAATATCTAGAAATCAAGCATGTTAAATATTCATCATAATAATTTACTTTTACAGACCTAAACCAAAAATTTACAAAAACTCTGATATTTCAATATTGCTCAGAAATCACGAAACTCTGAAATTCAAATATCTAGAAATCAAGCATGTTAAATATTCATCATAATAATTTACTTTTACAGACCTAAACCAAAATTTACAAAAACTGATATTTCAATATTGCTCAGAAATCACGAAACACTGAAATTCAAATATCTAGAAATCAAGCATGTTAAATATTCATCATAATAATTTACTTTTACGCTGTTTAACTTTCTTACAGACCTTAATGTTCTGTCCTTGGTATTGCTCGTCGAATCGTTGAGCTCCTTAAGTTCTGAGTTGAGCTGCACGGTTACTGACGAATGCGTGCACTGACTGCACAGGTCCACTCAATCTGTGTGGTTCTTCCCTCAAAATACCACTTCAGACACCAATCTACATGGCCCTCAAAGATCAAAGATGATGTCCGGATTTTTATATACACATTGACATTGATGAATTTTATATAAACAATGACATGGATATTTACTTTGTATAGTATCTTATTTTTTATTATTATTATTGTGAGTGTGAAGACTATGTGGGTCATTTCTTTTTTCTTTTTTCCTTCTTAGTTAGTTTTAATCATGGTCTGGTAGTTTGAGTAATTTATGCGGCCTACCCAAATGTCCTTTCATTGGTATTGTTCGTCGAATCGTAAGGCTCCTCAAGTTCTGAGTTGAGCTACACAATTTTTGACAAATGCGTGCACTGACTGGACAGGTCCGCTCAATCTGTGTGGTTCTTTACTCAAAAGACCATTTCAGACACCAATCTGCATGGTCTTCACATGATCTGACCAAGATTATGTCTGGACTTTAAAAGAGACTGTGACCTCTGAGTTTGTTTCGGCCTTTCTTCTCAGAGTAGTCAGATAGGAAACGCCGACCTCATCTAGTTTAAAAAATATGATTGACATGTAAAAGTGTTTGTACAAACCTACTTACAGAAAATAAATCATTTATCATTTATCATTTATCATTTACCTAAACCAAAAATTTACAAAAACTCTGATATTTCAATATTGCTCAGAAATCATGAAACTCTGAAATTCAAATATCCATACATTATTTATACAACGAAATTTAAAAGTAAAAGCTCAAATTAATATAATATTCTAGTTATCGAGATTGACAAGTATTAATATCGTGCTCTTTACAAAAATGAAATTCTGCCATAGTTGTCAGTTACATGTCTCAAAGTCAAAGTATTCATCACATAAGAAAAGTAACAAACATAAAACAAATTGTTTACTTCGTACTGAATACCAAAATGTTCAGCTGATAGCCAGTGCTTTCAAAGACAGAATAGCTAGCTACAAAATAAATCCTCAAACCAATGAAATAATAACACCTGAATTATTTTTATCTGATGTATTCAACACCATTTATAATTTATTACAACAATTATTACAAAAACATAAATCATTAAAGATAAACTTTGAACTTTTTGCGCTATATTTACTTCCTAAGAATGAAGAACTATCTCTTAAGTCTTTTAATACTAAATATTCCATAATAAATCATAGTACAGATATCATATCTTTATACAAAGATTGCACGCAACGATTAATATGTAAATGCTTAGAGTTTGAATTATCAGAATCTGGTTGGACAATAGAGAAAATAAGTCATTTAGAAATGAATATTGCAAAATACAATCCTTTGAGAGCAGGAAGTTACATTGCTTTGTATTAATACGCTGAGCGATATAGTTAAGAAAGCCAAAGGTGTAAAAAAAATCTGTTTAAAAAAAAATACCATAAACTAATATAAAAATGCATTAAATTGTAATATCAATTACCCTATGTTTGTTATAAGATCTAAAAATCATAAACTCTACACACAAAGAATCAATAAAGTGGTACTTGATGGGAATGATGACAAACGTCAAATTAAAAAAAATAATGCTTTTACTTTACCATGGGGTCATTATAGTTCTCTATTCTAATCTGAACCAAAGATTTATTACTATTTTTCTTAACAGGATAATTATATTATTATTTTTTGTAATAAAATTAAGTCATTATGTATTTTTTATTTTTGAAATGAAATAAATATTTTGTATTCAACTGATTTGTGTTTAATTGTTATTGATACATACCTATTAATCTCGAATATAGAAGCTGTAATATCCTAGTGGTGAGACCGTGGAACTGTGTGTGCATTTTCGAGTGTTCTGTGCGTTTTATAAAATAAATATCACACCTTCAGTGTTTTGGAAAGTAAGTAAAAATTTGGGTCCTGTGCCTGATCTATCTCCGGTCGTCCCATCGGGCTGTGAGAGTAAGAGAACAGAGACTGCACCTTGTTTAGTGGCACTAGCCGCTGTGGCCGAAATCAGTCATTAGGACATTATTTATTTCGATTTAACTGAATAATGAAACAAGTATATCATTAAATAATTTATTTTAATTTTTACAATAAATATACAATGGTACCAGTCACTACAGTACTAAAAAATAAACTATTAATAAAACTAAATAACAAACTATTTCTGTACTACTAAAAAGTGAACTACTATACTAAACTTAGGACTATTATTTTAATTACAAATTAAAATGTACATTATAAAAGTATTATTTACAAGGTAATAAACAAAAAAATCTTATTCTTTATCTACAACTTAATACTATTAATTATTATTATTTTTTTAAATATATGAAATATAAACGTACACATCTATTTGCTTAATTTCTTTACAATTTTACCAACTAAATATTCAGTTTCAGTCATAATGTCATCATATTCACTAGTCACTAAATACTGCACATTCACACTTGCATCTTCAGGATTAGATGATATTTCATCCATATTGCCACCGTCCAAGTCATAAATCATAATTTTTATTACGCGTTGCGCATGATCCGATTCTTTACGCATGATAAAGGATTTAGTTTTCAAAGATTTTGATTTAATTTTCCTCTTCTTTAATGTTTGTCTCCCTGCTTTTTCAAGACGATATTCCTCTTGTGCTGCTGCTGCTACTTCAGCATACCAGCTCTCCCTATCTTGGGCATAATTAAAAGGATGAGTTATAGGATCATTGATGTCTGTCGTGTTCTGAAAAAAAAAACTTTATAAGTGAATGGCAGCCATTAACAATAATATTTAATAATAATGAAAATTCTCATGTTACTCACTTGTAAATTTATTCCCTCCGAATCGTTATTCAATGACGAAGTTCTGTTAGGATCCATAATATTCAAAACCGGACTGTAGCATGGTGATCTCAACATGATTCTGAAATTAATAGCGATAATAACAAGATTGTCATAAATGAAATTAAAAAGTATAAGTTAAATATTATTGGAAAATACTTACCTCAAAATAACTAAATTGTAAACAAAGTACCAGTTGACTCAAATCACAGCTGCCGACTGAAGAATATTTAAGACGTTAGTCATGTTAGATACATATTTTATAATCTAAAAATTAATGTCTCAAATAACATAATTGATACTTGTGGCATTTTAATGATTTATCTTAACGATACAAGTCTAAACCTGTCAAACTGTGATGTGTTTTATGGATGCCTTCCCCCTCATGGACAGTCCTAACTGTCTGACATAAACGCCATCTCCAACAACTTAGAAACTCTGAAAAGATTTGGACTTGTTCTTGTACTCAATGTATATAATAGTATTAACCTTTTTATATATTTTGGTGTAAATTACTAGATATAAATATTTAGGCTGCCTAACCATTGTGGCAATCGGTATGATGAAGTTGATCAAGCAACCCGTGTCTCTGAAGGTTAATAATATCGATTTTAATGAATCTTCTCGCTCAATCAGACACAGTGCTTTATTGCCTAATACGATTCGATGTATAATATGCGGTCCTTCAAATTGCGGTAAAACTAATGCCATGATTAGTTTACTGTTACATGAAAATGGTTTAAAATTTCAAAATCTTTATCTTTACTCGAAAACTTCTTTTCAATCAAAATATCGTTTCTTGACCGAAGTATTAAAAAGAGTGCCGCAGATTAACTTTTACGAGTTCAATGATGATAAAGATGTAATTTCTCCGAGTGAAGCTTTAGCAAATTCTGTATTTATTTTCGATGATGTTGCATGTGAAAATCAAATAAATATCCGCAATTATTTCTGTATGGGTAGACATAAACAAATAGATTGTTTCTATTTATCTCAAACTTATTCTAAAATTCCGAAGCAATTGTTACGTGACAATGTTAATTTTCTTATTATATTCAAACATTGATGTTAATTTAAAGCATATTTATGAAGAGAATGTTAGTTCTGATTTACAATGGAAAGAGTTCAGAAATCTTTGTCAAACTGTTTGGAGTAAACCTTATAATTTTCTACTTATTAATAAAGAATCGTCATTAAATAACGGAAGGTACAGACAGAATTTTGATATGTTTTTTAAATTTGACTGACTGTTTATATGTACATATAAGTAATTAACATGCAAAATCAAATTCAGTATAATTTGTTCTTTAGTGTAATACAGTTGTTATGATAGGTACAATATGGAGAAAAATATTAAAATAGAATTAATGAAGTCTGTAGACTCCATAAAGAATAAAATAAAACAAATGAAAAACCAGGAACACTCAATGAACTTGTCACTTGACAAAATGTTAAAACCTGTCACAGATCCCCTTAAAACCCTAGTCGATTCGAACAAAACAATAGAAAAAATACAAAATTTAGAAAATACTCACTCTAATTTTGAAGAAATGGAATTGGATGACATTAATACTAGCTCATCTACAAAGTTTGAAGAATGCCGCGAACCAGAACTGAATTCTAAGCAGTTCGTTAAAAAGTCTCCCCAGACAGAATTACTGGATGATTTAGAAATATCATTAGAGGGCAGTGAAATCCATGATATTTATGATGGGGTAAATATACCATTTGGAATAAGGAGTGCAAACAAAAAATTACTAATGGGTAATTCAATAGTTTCATTTTCTAAAATAGATAGTGTGAATGATGATAATGTCATTTTGATTAAAGTTGGCAACAAAAGCTACAATTTAACCCCTGGTTTAAAAGAACTTTTACTTCGAAGAAAACCTGATTTGAAACTAATATCGAGCAAAGATAAACTTGTCTATAAAGATATGTTGCATTATACAAATGCACATAAGCGAGATTTCAATCCTAATGGACAAATTAGAGGTGATAAAGGTATAAAATATCGTGAAATAATTAGACCATTGTTTTCTGAATCGTTAAACAATAATATTATCACTAAATTTGGAGGAAGTTTACCAACGCTGAAGAGATACAAAAATAACACTGACTTGGTATATTGGGATGATCCTAACGAACTGGTTGACAGATTGAAACTATTAATTGCTTCCCGAGATGCTGGTAATACAAACCATGATAATGAAATTTTATCAATAATCGAAGAATTAAAAGAAGCTGATATAATTAAACAATAAATAGTCACAATAATATGCTTTTTATTCAGTATAATAGCCGAGTTCAAGACAAGTCATACTGAATTGTGAACATGAGCAAATCTGACGTGGTAAATGAAATTCATAAAAATGCAAGGGTGAACTATCCACGAAGACACGTTATCATGAAAGATATAGATGACTTGTGGCAAGCAGACTTAATTGATATGCAATCAATTTCAAAAGAAAATAAAAATTACAGATATATTCTTGTCGTTATTGATACATTTTCGAAATATGCTTGGGCCATTCCTATGAGAAGTAAAACCAAAGAAGATTTGTGTAACTCTTTCAAAACTTTGTTGGATAAAGGACGTGTTCCTAAAAATCTGCAAACGGATAATGGAGCTGAATTTTATAATAACAAATTTCAGAAGCTTATGAAATCATATAATATTAACCATTATTCAACCTTCTCAACAAAAAAGGCTTCCATAGTTGAACGATTTATCAGGACATTGAAATCTAAAGTTTATAAGGAATTTAGTTTAAAAGGCAATTACAATTGGATAAATAATATCCTAAATGATGTTATTTACAAATACAATCACACTCACCATCGCACTATTAATGAAATTCCTGCTAATGTAATAATAAAAAAATTATATTAGAAAGGTATTTAAAGTTGCTAAAAAAATATAATTTAAAAAGCAAGTACAAAGTAGGTGATTATGTGCGAATCAGTAAATACAAAGGAACATTTGAAAAAGGTTACACTCCCAACTGGTCAACGGAAATATTTAAAATTTGTAAAATACAAAAAACAGCTCCCATAACTTACTTAATTGAAGATACTATCAGAGGTCGCCCTATTTTAGGTGCATTTTACACACAAGAACTTCAAAAAACAAAACATCCCGATGTTTATCTAGTTGAGAAAGTTATTAGAAGAAAAGGTAACAGAGTTTTAGTAAAATGGTTAGGTTTGTCTTCAGCTGAAAGCAGTTGGATTGATAAATCGAATGTAATATTATAAATAATATTAACAACAAACTGGAATCGATAACTATTTATTAAATTATTCAAACCGGAATCATCAGTCGTATAATGTGTTTTGGAGAGAGTAGTCTTCTCAATTGGCTTATTAATAATTTACCATTTGAATTACACTTACCAGGATATAGTTACTGTGGTCCTGGTACTAAATTAATAAAAAGACTAGCACAAGGAGATAACGGTATAAATAAGTTGGACGAATATTGCAAAGATCACGATATTGCATATCACAAGTCATCAAACTTGAAAGATCGACATAAGGCTGATTTAATTTTGTTAAAAATGGCGAAACAGCGAGCGGTTGCTTCCGATGCCAGTATAGGCGAAAAACTCGCGGCACGCTTAGTAAGTAAGGCTATGTCGGCAAAAATTAAAACTGGTTCTGGTTTGAGGAAAAAGCGTTCTCCAAAAGTTACATCTGGAAAAGGATTAAAAAGTAAATTAAAAACTGTTATTACAAAAGCAAAAAGACACATAAAAAAATTAAAACCTAAGAGCAAGAAAATGGCTATAGAATTAGCTATTGCCGCTACCAGAGAATTAGCTGATGATTCATCGATTAAGCTCCCTCGTGTTATTCCTATTCCAAAAACTGGGGGAGTACTACCTCTGATTCCTATTTTTGCGGGATTATCAGCGGCAGGAGCTTTAGCAGGCGGTGCAGCTGGTATTGCCAAAACCATAAATGAATTCAAAATGGCTAAAAAGCTGTATGAGGAATCGAGAAGACACAATGAAAAAATGGAAGCTCTATGTATTGGGAAAGGACTACATCTTAAACCACATAAGGGCGGTCTTGGAATTTTCGTGTCAAAAGAAAAAAACTAAAATATCGGCTACCCAAACGGGCCTTAACTAACTATGACATTTTAAAGTATGGGAATAGAATTCCTTATTTTAGAGGTGTCTTTATGAGAGATGAGCTCCCTAAATATCCATACAAAAAAGAATGTGGAGTTATTAATTTAGATAGTTCTAAAAACCCTGGTTCTCATTGGGTAGCCTATGCAAAAAATAATGATTATGTTGAGTATTTCGACAGTTATGGAAATCTTAAACCTCCAAAGGAGTTTATAAAATATGTAGGTTCTAAAATTCAATATAATTATGAAAACATACAACGTGATCACCCATTCAACTGTGGACATCTATGTTTAAATTTCTTAAAGAATTTTTGGTATAATCAAGAAATAAAATAAACAGGATCATTGTAAAGAGTTCAGTATGCAAGCATGTCTACTACGGTTACCATCTCTGGAAATAAATCAGAATTGGTCTCGTATTTTCAACCACCTCTTCATTTATCTGATCAATACGAGTGCGGTTTACTATACTTTTCAGTATTAAAAACAAGACCGAATGTGCCCGTTAATAACACCAGTTTAACAGCTGTAATCAGAATCGAATGTGATCTTGTGCACGGTTCATATCACAACGGATTACCGACTCATTTTATTCATGAATTCGTATCTAATACTGCTTCAAGTTACGGCTTCACAGAAATACCCCAGAACGTTATTTACTTCCCAGTGAACAAAAATATAATTTCATCTATATCTGTTAAGATTGTTGATCAATTTGGTAACTGTATTAACTTTGGTGAAAAACATATTCATTTACGTCTTCATTTAAGAAAAACAAAATGATAGTATATTATAAAAACACTCCTGTGAAAATCAAACGTCTTATTCCATCTACGACCGTTAAGGTGCATAGACGTAAGAAAAAGGTGAAGAAATTGAGTGAAGCAAATAAAGCTTTTCTTAAAGCTCTAGGTTTTAAAGTATGAATATACTACAAATTACTGAATTACCTCACTTCGATAGTTCGATTGAAAGCTATGAAGTCCACACATACAATCCCTACACTAACAGCTTTAGAGAAAACGATGAAATCAGAATTCCCATACACCAACAAGACATATACGTGTTACCATCAGCCAGTTCAATTTACGTCGAGGGTCAAGCAAAGTTCTTCGACAAAGATGGAAAACCGATTAAGAAAAATATTACGTTCAGTAACAACCCTGTTATGTTTTTGTTTCAAGATATCAGATACGAAATAAATGGTATTGAAATAGATCGCATTAAAAATTCTGGAATAACGTCGACAATAAAGTCATACGTTTCAATGAATGATGGAGAAAATAAAGTTGCTGCTTTGTGGGGTTGGAACCTAGATGGATTCAAAAGTGATGGTCATTTTAGTGCTATTGTACCTCTTAATAAAATTTTAGGATTTGCTGAGGATTACAATAAAATTGTGATAAATTGTAAACATGAACTTATTTTGAATAGAAGTAACTCTAACTTAAACAGTATCATGGCAACTGATGATATTGCGCATTTTCAAATAGACATACAAAGATTGCAATGGCGTGTACCACATATAAAAGTGTCAGACCGGGAACGACTGACACTACTAAAACACTTGGAAAGAGATAAACCTATTCAAATAGCGTTTCAAAATTGGGATTTATATGAGTATCCTTTGCTCCCTAAAACTACAAAACATTCTTGGTCAGTTAAGACTGCATCGCAATTAGAGAAACCTCGATATGTAATTTTTTGCTTGCAAACCAACAGAAAAAATAATAAAACCAAAGACAGTTCTCTGTTTGATCACTGCGGGGTTACTAACGTAACACTATTTCTGAATTCACAGTATTATCCCTACGAGCCTCTAAGCTTAAATTTTTCTGAGAACAAATACAATATATTATATGAAATGTATGTGAAATTTCGTCAGTCGTATTACAATTGTCCTGCAGACCCCTTGCTTAATTTGATCGATTTTAAGGAGAAGGCTCCTCTCTTTATTATAGACTGTTCAAGACAAAACGATAGTTTGAAAACAGGCCCCGTAGATGTACGGTTGGAGATTGAATGTTCAGCGCCAATACCAGATAACACAACTGGATATTGTTTAATTATTAACGATCGGCTTGTGGAATATAAACCTTTAAGTAACATAGTGCGCAGATTATCATGACAACCATTGTAGATGTTCAAGGTTTTAAAACAGAAACAAATGAATTTATCATTAAAGAATTTGCTGTATTATTGAATAACAAAATTCAGGTGTTTTTAATTAAGCCACCATTTCCATTTTACGATTTGACGAAACCAGAAAAACGACAAGTCAGTTGGATTGAACATAATAGAAGAATATTCTGGAGAGATGGATTTATACCCTACTCAAATCATCAGAATTTGATTGTAGATATTTTAAAAGATAAAACTGTTTACACCAAAGGTTTAGAAAAAGTGTTGTGGTTAAAAAAATATTGTGAATAATAATAATATAAATAATTTAGAAGATGAAGGTTGTCCTAATTTTTTAAGCTTGTACAATAAATATGAACATTCTCATGATGTCTATAGTTGTATTTATCATAATAAAATATGTGCTTTAAAAAATGTAATATGTTTAAATAAATGGTGTATAGAAAATACATTTTTGAAATAAATATTTGCTTGTTTAATTTTCAAATCCTCTATCCCTACCAATCACATCAAATGTTAATAATTATAAATTGCTGGCTACCGCAGTACGATATCATTTCACCTTTATAATTATCTGTGTGAAGAACTATATAGTGAGTGAATAGAACATGTCTCATAATAAATGTAGCCCTCGTTATGACATGTATAATGCATATAAAATGCGTGAAATTTCGTTTAGACATTATTGGGCAACGGCTAATTCAAGAAGAAGGTTGGTGATGGAAATGGCTGAAGCCGGATTTTTTTATTTTGGAAACGGTGTAAATGATAAAGCAGCGTGTTTCTCATGTGGAGGTGTTATAGAAGATTGGGAGATTTACGACGATCCTTGGATGCAACATGCTATACATTTTCCTCAATGTTTTTATTTGATTGCTGTGAAAGGAATATATTATATTAATAACTGTCTGAAACAATTACTATATTAGAATATGCGCTATTGCATTGTGTTCTGAGTTGGATCATATCTACCCTATTAGTATATTTATGTATACGATGCCAGATTGCACTTGAAATAGATCAATCTGGATCAACAATACCAATGTTATAAATCATATCGTCTGTAGTCTGATTAGTCATCGCTCGATAAAAATAATTGGGGATTCTGGGATCATGCAGTTCGAGCGTAGCGAGAACAAATGATTCCAGAATCCCCAATTATACCCTACTCTCGTAATCTGAGTTCGGCTAGGAGTGAGTACTAGTAGTATTATCTGATACGTGAACTACGTCTCACACAGCCTCCGATTCACACCGCCCAGTACCTACTGATATACCTAGATATCAGTCAGTGGCACTCAACAAAAATGAGGCATGTGTATATTTATTATTATTATTAAAGAAGCTATATTGATTCTGACCCAATTCTTTTATTTGCATTTCTTCACACTGCTTCTATCGCCTTGCCACCAAAGCGCTACGTCACCGATCAGAACTAAGGGTAGGCCTTCAAGAGCGTTCGCATCAGATATCTTTTCCACTTCCTTAAAAACTGTCACTGCTGCTAAGAAAGCTTCAACTTCCACCTTTGATCCTCCAAATTTATCTGGGCATTGTGCAAAGGTACTCCTCCCTCGTGTGCTGGTGATTGCAAGGATGAGCTCCTTAAACGGGCTGTCTGACATGTTGATAGTCATTCAAACTCAAACTCAAAGCATTTATTTCAAGTAAACCAATTATAGGCACTTTTGAATTGTCAAGGGGTCAGTCAGTCAGAGAGATGAAGCTAGTTGCCCATTCCAAAGCGAAGTAGGTACCTGTGGAGAAGAACGGGCAAGAAACTCCACGGACACTCTTTTAAATCATAAAAATTGTTACAACATTTTGGTTACATCATTCAAGTTGAAATTATACATGTGAGAACGATGTAGAAAGACGTGCACGTTAAAAGCGTCAGTACTAAAAAAGATAACAAAAAAAAACAACAATTCAGAAATTAAAATACTTAGATTAAAATTAAAATAAGCCATGGCAGCTAAGAGATGACCAGTCCCTACTGGCGGCGTCCGTTCACGAACATGACGTAGGGATCAGCACCATTTAGCTCAACCATTTTGAAGGGAACTTAATGATCCAACACACACGCCACCACCAGCGAGACATTTGAGTGAGCATGACATACCCTCAGCCGCCATGGCACATTCAAGTCAATGAAAGACGTACCCAGTAAATGGTAGCTTTATAGTTTAGGTATGTACACAGTGCTCACATGTGTGTTATGCAATTATACAATATTAGAAGATTGAATTTATACAATACAAAGATAGTTTTTTCAATCTTCAGCAGTCTTCAGCAGTCTTCAGCAGCTCCAACTATACTTATATATTTCTGAATGCTAATTAATTAGTTTATGCGCCCTTGTGGAGCAGGACCAGCGTTGAGCCAAGCATTTTTGTCTGCGATGTAATCCCCCAACTTATAATATGCTTGGCTGCATAGTGTGCGTTTTATGTAAGATTTGAATTTCGTTTCATTGAGTTGGAGTATGTGGGGAGGTATTTTATTGTAGCATTTTAAACAGTACCCCATGAAGGATGAGTCTACTTTAGCCAGTCTGAAACCTGGTTGAACTAATTGGTCCCTATTTCTAGTCCTATAGGTGTGTCTGTCACCTCTTTTAGTGAAAAGATTTAGATTTTTCCTTACGTACATGATGTTTTCATAGATATATTGACAAGGTACCGTCATGATATTAATATCCTTAAACAGTTCCCTTAGAGAATCGCGCCTGCGGAGGCTATATATTGCTCTGATGGCTCTTTTCTGCAGAATAAAAATAGACTCGATATCGGCAGGCCGTCCCCGTAGTAAAATACCGTAAGACATGATACTATGAAAGTAACTGAAATATACTAGTCTCGCGGTATCTACATTAGTAAATTGACGGATTTTTCGTACAGCATATACTGCTGAACTTAGCCGTCCTGCAAGAGATGTTACATGAGGACCCCATTGTAGCTTTGAGTCGAGCGTGATCCCCAGGAAAACAGTTTTATCGACGAATTCTAGCTTCTCTTTATTCAATACTATGTCACAATAGCGTTCCTAACGTTCGGTAAAGCAAATCTTATGCATTTAGTTTTTTTTTTCATTTAATACTAAATTATTAGCAGTGAACCAATTTTGCACCTGCAGTAAGGCGTTATTTACGTCGTCAAGATTTGTTGCACGTCTATTTATCTTAAAAATTAAGGAAGTATCGTCAGCAAATAACACCATTTGTTGTTGGTTTTTTAATAAATGGGGTAGATCACTAATATACACTAAAAAGAGGAAAGGACCTAATATCGAGCCTTGTGAAATACCCATTTTTACTTTTAAACCATGTGAATTGACCCCGTTTATTTGAACTTTTTGCTGTCTATCATTTAAATAAGATTTTACTAAACTGAGCGCAAGTTTACCTAGTCCGTAATGCTCAAGTTTCAAGAGCAAGGTTTCATGATTAACGCAGTCAAATGCCTTGGAGAGGTCACAAAAGATTCCTATGGCATCATGGGCCTCCTCCCACGCTGTAAATATGTGTTTTAATAAAGTGACACCGGCGTCGGTTGTACAACAGCCTTTGGTGAAACCATATTGCTGGTCGTGTAAGATTTTGTTGTTGTTAAAATGATTAAGCATTTGATTGAGCATTACCTTTTCGAATACCTTGCTGAATACCGGCAACACGGATACTGGTCTATAATTATTGGTGTCTTTGCTGTCCCCAGATTTAAAAAGTGGAATAACCTTACTGTATTTCATTAAATCTGGGAAGACTCCTTGATCTACACACAAATTAAATACTAAAGCTAAGTATGGTGCTATAGTCTCGATTATGGATGTACAAACTTTGATAGACATACCCCATAGATCTTCGGTCATTTTGATTTTGATTTGTCGAAAAGCTTTCATAACTATGATAGGATTTATATGTTTAAATTGAAATTCAACTATGCATCCTGGAACGTTCGCTCTTAATAAATCAATTGATACGTCGGGTGAGGAATTTAAGGCTTCCGTCGTTTTTGATGGTATATTAGTAAAGAAATTTACAAATTCTTGAGCTACTTCTAAATTAGAGCTTATGGCACCACGTGAAGTCTCCAATGTGTAATCAGTGTTTCGTTTTTTATTCCTACTAGTTTCGTTATTTATAATTTTCCAAACTGTTTTTATTTTGTTTTCTGCTGATTTGATTTTGTTGCTAATGTACAGGGCTTTGGCTATCTTGCAGGTATTTCTAAAAATTTTTGAATATGTAGCACTAGCAACATACTTGTTGAAAGTTTCCGTATTGATGTAAGGCTTAAAGCCATACAGCTCGAACAGTCTTTCCCTGCTTATCCTAATACCCCTAGTTGCCCAGTCACTAAATATAAAATTTGGGCAAATATTTTTTGTTTTCTTTTCAAAAGGTTTTATTGAATTGAGTGTGCACTACTGAAAAGAAGTTCTCATACAATTTATTTGCATCATCCATATTATGGTCCACATCAATTAACTTATTATTTAGGGTACTATTGAATCTATTTAGTTTACCAGTCGTTATTGGTCTAAATTGAATTTGCACTTTTTGCAAAGGTGTTCTAAACTTAAAAGTCACCGTTTGTCCACTATGATCAGACGGCAGATAATTTATATAATATAATAATAATAATAATAAATCCCTGGACATTTCACACAGCACCATTTGTCCCAAGCTAAGCAACCTAATGCTTGTGTTATGGTAACAAGATGGCTGATAAACTACTTATATACAATTTTTTTTTTTTTTTTTTTTTTTTTTTTTTTTTTTTTTTTTTTTTTTTTTTTTTTTTTTTTTTGTAAATACATACATATTATAGATAGAAAAACACCCAGACTCGGAACAAATACATGTAGGTCATACAAATATTTGTTCCGTGCGGGAATCGAACCCGCGGCACGCAGCGCAGCAGTCAATCGCTTAACCACTGCGCCAACCGTGCCGTCATTTACGATGGCTTTATCTAAATAATCACAATTGCAAAAGACATTATCGATACAAGTAGCAGAAGTTGGAGTAACTCTAGTAGGTTCTGTAAAAACATTAGAGAAATTGAAACATTTGAAAAGGTTTAATAATATACTGCTGTTTGAAGTATTTTCTAAAATATTAATATTAAAATCACCACAAATAATTGCGGCTTTATTATTGGATGGAAGTTTCACTAGGACATCCTCCATTATTGATTAAATAAAGAAAAGTTTTGATAATTAGGGGGTCTGTAAACGCACATTACAACATGCTTATCTAGCTCAACACAGGACAGTTCGATACAATGTTCAATTGATAAACCTACTATGTCATTTCGTTGCTTGGATTTTAAACAATTCTTTATCAAGATTAAAGAACCTCCACGCAGCATAGATTTACGGTTAAAACAACTGCCCACACTATAGTTCTTATAATTAATTAGCATTTGGTAATCCTTTAACCAATGTTCAGTACAGCAAACAATGTCAAACTTTGTTTTTTCTAAAAACATTTCAATTTCTAGTAATTTGGAAGAAATACCTTGAATATTTTGATGAAATAATTTCAAGGCATTCTGCTGATCTCCTTTTTGATATTTACTTATTTTAGAGCAAGAAGATACCTTGTTGTTGTTGTTAGGTGTAAATATTTTATTACTGGTACCTCTGTTGTCTTACAAACTAGTTTAAATGATTATCCGGAGTTAATCCCAAGACTTCAATGTCATCACCAGGCAGTGAGCTCATAGTGCGAGAGGGAAATGGAACCTCCTTCGTACAATTTGTATAAATATTTATAGCATTTGAGCTACATTCATTAAGCCTAACCACCATGTTATTAGTATTATTGTTACTAACTGTTGCTGTGTTAATAATACATGACTTCGACATAATACTTATGTCTGAGTTTATATAAAAAGCTAACAGCCTTGCTGTTATGTGTCTAAAACTAACAGGCAGATACACAGTATCCCTAGTCGACTTTAATGTTTCTATGAAACTATTGGTGTCAAAATATACAAGCTTGTCACTATAATGACTAACTAAAAAGTGCATGTGCTTATTAAGCATATGAATATAATGGTTTTGTCTATTTGTTAATTTTTCAAAATATGGGAAAGCACACAATATTATTTTACTACAATTTAACTTTAACAACTCAGTTACACAGTCAGTGATTTCATATTTTTTGACCTTAGAACTGTTACCTACAAATACAGTAATGTTGGTTTTAGGATTAAATACATTTCCTGTTACTGATGCCATTATTCGTTTGTAGGTTGACCCTGGCATACAATAATTTTTAGTAGAATAACTCAGGTGGTTACTAATTAATTTACCTAAACCTCTTCCTATACTATCTGAGAACATAACTGAATCATAAAACTCATGACTACTGAAAGATGGACATCTACCAATCTCATGCTGTACCACTTGAGAAAGATCTTGTACTATATCAGATACGTCATGGTTAAGGGTACACTCTTGGGATAAACTCTCAGCCTGGGACGGGTCCTCCGTTGCCTCAGGCTGGACAGCGACAGGCTGAGAAACTGTCTGACAAGTACACTGACACAAAACTAACTCATTTGCAGCAAGAATAAATTTAATATGTTCTTTAATTTGGTTCTGAGAACCCACATATTTAATGTAAAGGGAACTAAGTCTGCCCTCAAGTTCCTGTATGTCAGACTGTAAGCGCTGTGTATCAATTTCATAGATTTTTCTGCTGTCTTCTAATTTGATTTGATAATTGTTTAATTTATTCATTAGATCAACACGTTCTTTCCTCAGTGGAATATTTTAGGAAAAGTGTTTTTGTTGTTTTCTAAATTGATTACATTTTTTAATTATTCTATTAATTCTTGCATATTTTTTCATTTTGTTATGGCTAAATTTATGACTATAATTCTGTTTTCATTTCTTCAGGTGTCCGCGAGTAGGCCGTGGCTTTAAATATTTTCTATCTTCGGCCTCCACGTTGTGCGCCACTTATAAAGGTTGTTCCAATAATACCACCCGCAAACCAATAAGGAAGCGTATCCGTGCGAGCCGAACTGGCTAACTTGGACTGGTGAGATCGCGACGCCCCCACAAGGGGGGGTGGCGAGCGGTTCCGGTGCATAGCCCCCCGGTCGAGGATGCCTTGCGGTGGCCTGTCAAAACAGGCCCCTCATTGGGTTTGCATGCAACGGCTGGTGGCATGCTGGGCGTGCGTGAATTACGCGCGCCCGTGCGAGTGGTTGCGTGTTGTGTTTTTGCAGGCGCGCCACGACGCTGTTTCACAGCGCCGCCGCTTTCTTCACGACACCCCAGCGGTCTGTCCCCGCCAGGTGAGACCCCCAGCTACCTGGGGCAGGCCCGGCGGAGGACGACCAGCGACAGAGGTACTGTGTAACATCGCCCAGTGATCGCAGCCCGCAACACTGCGAGTGCACGCGTGAGTTTAAGCGTCTGTGTAGTGGTGGGTGTCTGAGCTCGCTACGTAGCGTGCCTATATTAACCTAGCACACGCCACGCAACGAATGTATGTCAGTGGTAGAGTAAAATTGTTTCAGGTGAGCCGCGTGTAACCTGGGTGCGGCTCGCTTGAGGCGTCAATCCGGTGTGGGGTCAGCGTCCGCTACCAGGTCGCCGGGCAGGGGTCTCGCGTTGGGGGGAGGGGGGATGGGGGGGGGGCGCGTGCCAGGTCGCAATGTCTTGGACATGCGGCCAAATGGATGCGTCGGCACGCGCGAACATGCCCTTCGCAACGTACAAACTCATCCAGGCTCTCAATCCCGTTCGATGACATCGTTCTTCACGAAACGAGGAGCGTCTACAATGGTCCGCAGATTCCGAATTGCGCTGTAATCGGTTAGACCGTGCTTACACCTGTGCCCCACTTCTGTATGGTATTTATTATTCCCGCCTAATCTTACCACGTGCAAACCACGTCCGGTTGTCAAGGCAAGACATTGAGATGGGATAGGCAAGATGACGCATGGCATGATGTGAGCCGGGCACATCGTTAGCACTCGATGACTTGACATACTCGGTTATCTCTTCTAATATATATATACAGCGTGTGGTCGAAATATGAAAAAAAAATTTGGCCCTCCCTTACAAAACTGACTACCAGCTGATTGATTTACTATGGGAGGGCCAAATTTTTTTTTCATATTTCGACCTATGTTCTTTGGGGAAAGTTGTTGAGTTTCATGAGCACATTCACCTCCTTCAGGGTTGATACCCCCTTTCCGTTACACGCTGTATATATTTTTTTTGAAGTGAAAACTTCTTTAGCGGCGTTGTACACTTTTTTTGTAACGGGTAAAAAATGTAAAACTCGTGTCAGGACACGTGACCCTGATCGAAAATTCGTAAGACTGATGGTGAGTACACAGCCGGCGGCGCGGCGTAGGCGAGGAAGTATCCCCCTCTCTTTCTACGGCGCGGCGAAAATGTATGCCTGCGCCTGTTGTTTAGTTTAGGTGGGGCAGGGTGCTTGCGCGAATGTTCGTGTGTGTTTATGTTACAGAAACAAACTTAACTTAAATGAATGAATTAATTAGAATTGTAGTTAGAATGTATTGATAGACTTGAAGGTACATCTCTCGACAATAAATCTGCAATTTGGGAACTACAGATAACTGGTGGAACATATGGCACACCTCCGGTGGACGTGAAAAAATTTAAAAATTAATAAAATAATGGTTCTGGTAATAATGATGGTGAAAAAGTAGTCGAAATTATGGATGGAAGTTGATTTTTCTGAGAGATAAACTTTTTAATGTAATATAAATTGTCATGTTTGTGCAAGATAGCGCAATAAATAAATATTTATTCTACGACATAAATGATAGTACTTTTATACTGATAATTAAAGCAATTCGTGCAAAATGATTCCCTAACCATTCCAAAATATAAAAAATGCACAACGTTAATATTTAAGTTTTCCCTTCTGCCGGCACTCCCGGAGTGCAACCCGTCGTTTTTTTTTTCTATAAAAAGAAAATACGTTTTATTAAGTACTAGCGACCCGCCCCGGCTTCGCACGGGTGCAATGCTGATCACTACATAGTATAAAACAAAGTCGCTTCCCGCTGTCTGTCTGTCTCTATGTATGCTTAGATCTTGAAAACTACGCTACGGATTTTGATGCGGTTTTTTTTTATAGATAAGAGTGATTCAAGAGGAAAGTTTATATGTATAATACATGCATAATATAGTAGAGAAACACTGATAATTTTAGAGCCATTATTTCTCGTAAAAAGTAAAGGATAAAAAATCGTTATTGTGGGTTATCCGTAAGAGATAGACATATACCATTGTGGATTTTTTTGTAGACCTTTTTAAGGTGTACAATACTGTAGTACAGACGCCAGCACATCAAGCTACCCAAAACTGTCAAAATTTCCCAATCAACTTTGCTTTAGTGATAAAGTTGAAAATCCGTTGGGTAGTTTCAAGCGCCACCGGCCGACTGCCCGGCCGGTAACGCCCGCATTTTAAAACTGTAATATCTTCGAAAATATTCATTTAAATTACATGCTGTAACCATAATGATCTATATGAAATGCACAATGTTTTTAAGGTACTTAATTGGATAAGGATTAATGCTGTATTGCCTAAAATTGCTTCTTAAATAAGCCATTATTTCTCGTAAAAAGTTAAGGATAAAAAATGGATATTGTGGGTTATCCCTAAGAGATAGACATATACCATCGCGGACTTTTTTGTAGAACTTTTTAAGGTGTACAATACTGTAGTACATTATTTTGATCTATCTCGAATGATTCAGCCAGCGTTTACAATGTAAGCGCAAAAAAATGTGTTTATTTACGACATTACATTAGAAACCTCTAAAATTATCAGTGTTTCTCTACTACATTATGCATGTATTATACATATAAACCTTCCTCTTGAATCACTCTATCTATTAAAAAAAACCGCATCAAAATCCGTTGCGGAGTTTTAAAGATCTAAGCATATACAGTGTGTCCGGACATGGACTAGCGATATTCTAAATACTTAAATATAAGCTATTTTAAAGTACAATTACACTATAGGCTTAGGTCCAATATACTTCCCCGCTATGTGGCAGCCATTTTGTTTTTTTTGTTGAAGTATGCTCTATGCGAGTACAAAAAAAATCATATATCTCAAAGTTTTAGTCATACTGAGATAAAAATAGGCTTATTCGAAAGGCAATAATATTGTCTACCGTCTGCACTACAAAGCAATATGTTCACAATTCCATAACTTTTGAAAAAAAATGTGAAAGTCGAAAAAAAAAACAAAAAATTATGCAATTCAACCAATAATTGTTAATTACTACAAAAACAACCCCGAGAGCTTTTTTATTTTTTATACTAGATCGACAGTTTTTGAGCTAAGCTACAATACAACATAAAATTCACAACTGTATGTCTAATACTTTAAGAGTTATTGTTGTATGAACATAGCGTATGCGCAAGCACAAAAGGCCTTTGTCGGAACCCTAAACAGGAAATCATTAAAAAAACATAACATTCATATTGAATTTTATTTAATGTTTTTTCCAATATTAAATGAAGATTAAAATATCTAAAGCAGTTGCTCAAAGTGGCCACCTCCAGCTTGTAGACACACTACGGCTCTCTGTGCCACCTGGGTTGATGAGCGCCTAATTAAATCCAAATCGGATCTAATTTCTTCGGCGGCTGCCATAATTTTTGCGACGAGTTCTTCCCTGGTATTTGGAACTGTAGCGTATACTTTTTGTTTCATATGACCCCACAAAAAATAATCCAAGGGTGTCAAATCGGGTGAGCGAGGCGGCCACGCTACTACACCACCACGACCGATCCACGGCTGTAGATTATTATTTAAATATTCTCTCACTGCTCGAGAAAAATGCGCGGGTGCACCATCGAGCTGGAACCACATACGCCGACGGTATGATAGAGGTAGGTCCATGAGGCTGTCCGCAAACTGTGTCTGTAAGAATTCTAAAAATCTAGCGCCGTTTAATGTAGGTGGCAATTCCAATGGCCCTATCAGCCTATCGTTGATTATGCCGGCCCACACATTTACTGAGAATTCATGTTGAAATGAGCTTGGGCGCACCGCCCTTGGATTTGCGGAGCACCAGAGATGGTCGTTTCTGTGGTTTGTAATCCCAGCTCTTGTAAATTTGGCTTCATCAGTCCACAGTATTCTTTGTAAAAAATTACGGTTCTGTCTCAAATTTCTATTTATCCACGAACAAAACACAGATCTCGCAGCAAAATCTGGTTCGATCACGTCTTGAACCCGTCGAAAATGATAAGGGTGTAACCCTTCTCTTTTCAAAATTCTCCATACATGCCACTTAGACATTCGAAGTTGCACTGAAATCCGTCTAACGCTTAGTCTAGGATCATTGGTTATTAGTCTAAGCACTTCTTCTTCATCTTCGGGCGATACCAAGCGATTGCGTTCATTAACAGCTCTTTGAATACCTCTTTCCGCTAATCTTGAATGCACGTCGATAAAAGTTTGGCGACTCGGTGTAGGCCTGTTAGGGTACCTTCGTCGATATTCTTGTACAGCCAAATTTGCACTTCCATTGCAAAAGCCATACACAAAGTGTATGTCAGCAATATGTTGCGATGAATATTGACGCTGTGCCATACTTTATCACACTTTTAAATACAAAACACTAACGCAGCACGTAAACAGCACGGACGGTAAGTGAAAGTAGCGATAGCGATCACAACGCAGGGCGAGGGACAACTAAACTAACCCAACTAATAATTTGTCCTTAAAACTGATTTTGTTTCAGGTAGTGGACTAATACGTTCTATCTCGCTTACTCACGGTAGTAACGAACAGTATTTCTCGCCTGCTCTCAGATGGAATACAGTGAATGCCATAAATGACACTCTGGCGGTTAACAAAGACGTTTTGTGCTTGCGCATACGCTATGTTCAAACAACAATAACTCTTAAAGTATTTAACATACAGTTGTGAATTTTATGTTGCATTGTAGCGTAGCTCAAAAACTGTCGATCTAGTATAAAAAATAAAAAAGTTCTCGGGGTTGTTTTTGTAGTAATTAACCATTATTGGTTGAATTGCATAATTTTTTGATTTTTTTTTCGACTTTCACATTTTTTTTCAAAAGTTATGGAATTGTGAACACATTTCTTTGTAATGCAGACGGTAGACAATATTATTGCCTTCCGAATAAGCCTATTTTTATCTCAGTATGACTAAAACTTTGAGATATATGATTTTTTTTGTACTCGCATAGAGCATATTTCAACAAAAAAAACAAAATGGCTGCCACATAGCGGGGAAGTGTATTGGACCCAAGCCTATAGTGTAATAGTACTTTAAAATAGCTTATATTTAAGTATTTAGAATATCGCTAGTCCATGTCCGGACACACTGTATAGGGACAGACAGACAGGGAAGCGATTTTGTTTTATACTATGTAGTGATGTATTTACATAATTTCAAAGCTAACAGTCTTAAAATAATAATAATATGTACAAGTATATAACAAGGAGGGCAAATAATCAAAGGGCATTAAAAAATCCGTCCGCATCGCTGTCAATAGGAAACGTGCCCAAAAGGCTGGCAGCATTGCCATAAAACGTGGCAACGATTCTTTGGCCAAAAAATTGGCCAGCCCTCTGGTCACGTGAAGAGTCGTCCAACCCATTGGCGATGTCTCAAAATACTAAGTGGGCACTCTGACCCTATGGCCCTAATAGCGTTTCAACCCCAAACGGCTCGAACATATTATTTCCAAAGAGATTGGAGTATTTGCGCCGTTTGAGGTTTTCCGCACCTGCAGCAGCCACCCCAGCACAGCCCACCGTGCGATGGATGGAGATGGGATGGCGCAAGGGTGTCGACACACGTTGCATCCCACACCAAAGGCCTAACTACCTTCCAAGGCATTATGGTGGTCATTCCGTCTGGTCTCTTCCATTTCGTCGTGCCAAGCCATTGCGTTCTAAAACAGAAATAGAAATCTTCTAATTGAATAAATTTGGGTTAATAACAACGCTGAACATCGTCGCAGTCTTTACTAGACTCGGATCTACAATGGCTCATAAAAACAAACAATGTCGATGCGTATTATCATCAGTCTAGTAGCTGTCTTAAGCGTAAATGTTTTATTTTATTTATTGTTCTTGCGTGACGCGTTCACTCGCGCCTCAGTCTATACAGGGTGACTTTTTATTAGAGCATAATCTTGTAGGGGGTGATAGTACAGGCTATTTGTAACATTTTTTGTATGGACACACATATGCGGAAGTGAACCATTTTCAAAATATTTTTATTTCAACGTTTTTCTGGAAAAATCCCAAGCGGTTACCATAAAGCTAAGTAAACAAAAAAAATACTCAAAATTTACAATTTTTTTATTTTATTGTCTCTTATTAAAGGTCTGGCCACATGTAGAAAACATTCAATGTACAGACGCCAGCGCATCAAGTTACTACAATCTGTCAGATTTCTTTAATAGATTTTCAACTTTATAGCTAAAGCATAGGTAAGGTTCAAAGTTGACTGGGAAAATCTGACAGTTTCGGGTAGCTTGATGTGCTGGCGTCTGTACAATAACAGCGTTAGTTTTGACACAATGCCGAATTCAAGGAACTGAAGACAAAATTACAAGTTTTGCAAACAAATTAATTGCCTCTTTATCTCGAAACTTCACTATGACATTTATTGTGCGTATTGTTTAAAAAATATCTACATTTTTTAAGCTTTCAAATGAGGTATACAACTTTGACACAGCTGGCCGAACGCCGAAGATATTACACAAACAATAGGGCGGTACATCAAAAGGCTTGGATAGCCAAGCAGGTAATCACAGGTAAAGAAATGTTTTTGACTATGGTGAATAGGGTCAACTTAGTCCGTTCTTGTCATTCGTTGCGTTCGGATGTTCTCAAGGTGCTCTCTTCATTTTACTTATCTCTTACGATGACCCGGCTTGTGACTGTTTTGTGATTTGCTCTGACGATTTGGCTGTTGAACTGGTTACCGTTTCTGCTGATCCAACGACTTGGCGTGTTTTAAGGACTATGGCTCGAAGATAAGATCGAGATTTTACCAATGAAGAATAATGCTGATATTTTTTTACGTATGGCGTAGCTAGAGGCAATGCTTTAGCTGCCCAACGCGAATATCAGTTGCGATACCCCAATCGATATATATTCTCTCGAGTTGATCGGCGAGCACGTGAGACTGGAAGCTTTCAAAGACGAAGGGGTGAGTATGTACATTATTTTTAATTATTTATCTGTACCTTTAAAACCATGGAACAACTGAACTGGTTTCTACGAACTGCTGTACTATTTAAGATTATGCTTTTGTATGATAACGAGAACTGGGCAAAATAAATTTAAGTGAAAATTTTTCTTCCAACTGGCAGGTTTCATATATTTATTGTGTTTTTCATTTCGCTGGGAACACAAATTCATTATTTTCATCAACAATACTTATGCTTGCGTCTACAATACTATTTATTAATACGATGTTTTATTTATCGGGTGACGCGGGCAGACCGCGTTTGCACGATGTCGGTGAAGAGGAAGAAATCCTGCTTCATTTTCAAAGAGATCCCACAACATCTACAAGAATTGTTGCCAATGCACTTGGGATGTCTCAATTCAAAGTATGGCAAGTTGTGCACGATGCTGGGCGATATCCCTACCACTACAATCCGGTCCAAGTGATCGAGGAGGGAGATCTAGGAAGAAGAATACAATTTTGTAGATATTTTCTGGACTGTGATCTAGAAAATACAAATTATTTAAAAACTATCTTATGGACAGACGAGTCGAAGTTCGACAAAGATGGAATTATTCGCAAGAAAAGGTGATCGGAAACCCACATTTGAAGCGACCTAAAGGATCCCAAAGAAGGTTTTCTGTAAATGTCTGGATGGGAATAATCAACAACCAACTGATTGATCCTCATTTCCTGCCGGACAATCTAAATGGGGAACATTATGAACATTTCCTTAGAAATATCTTACCGGACTTATTGGAGGACGTACCGCTGGCGACCTTGAGGGATATGATATTCCAACATGATGGATGTCCGGCACATTACAGGCGCTAAATAAGAAATTTTTAGATGCTTTCCCCGACAAGTGGATCGTCACAGGAGGACCCATCCCATGGCCAGCAAGAAGCCCAGATTTGACCCCCATGGACTACTACGTATGGGGGCACATGAAAACTTTAGTTTATAGGGAAAACCAGCCCGTTGCAAATATTGAAGAATTAAAAAGAAAAATAAACAGCACAGCCGAAGAAATTAAGCGAAATTTGAGCACAAGAGTGGTAAAATCTGAATTAAGAAAACGAATGAGAATTTGTGTCCGAAACCGTGGCACTGGATTTTAGCATCTACGTGTTTCTTATTAAAATAATTACGGTTTTATTTAGATAATAAAAGACTTACATTTTTCTACCTGCCCCATAGTTTGCCTAATATCTTTGGCATTCGACTAGCTGTGTCTAAGTTGCATACCTCATTTGAAAGCTTAAAAAATGTAGATGTTTTTTAAATAATACGCACAGTAAATGTCATAGTCAAAGTTTCGTGATAAAGTGGCAAAGTTTGTAAAACTTGTAATTTTGTCTTCAGTTCCTTGAATTTAGCGGCATTGTGTCAAAACTAACGCTGTTATACATTGAATGTTTTCTACATGTGGTCAGACCTTTAATAAGAGACAGTAAAAAAAAAAAACGACGGGTTTCACTCCGGGAGTGCCGGCAGAAGTGAAAACTTAAATATTAGCGTTGTGCATTTTTTATATTTTGGAATGGTTAGGGAATCATTTTGCACGAATTGCTTTAATTATCAGTATAAAAGTACTATCATTTATGTCGTAGAATACAATATTTATTTATTGCGCTATCTTGCACAAACATGACAATTTATATTACATTAAAAAGTTTATCTCTCAGAAAAATCAACTTCCATCCATAATTTCGACGACTTTTTCACCATCATTATTACCAGAACCATTATTTTATTATTTATTCACGTCCACCGGAGGTGTACCATATGTTCCACCAGTTATCTGTAGTTCCCAAATTGCAGATTTATTGTCGAGAGACGTACCTTCAAGTCTATCAATACATTCTAACTACAATTCTAATTAATTCATTCATTTAAGTTAAGTTTGTTTCTGTAACATAAACACACACGAACATTCGCGCAAGCACCCTGCCCCACCTAAACTAAACAACAGGCGCAGGCATACATTTTCGCCGCGCCGTAGAAAGAGAGGGGGATACTTCCTCGCCTACGCCGCGCCGCCGGCTGTCTACTCACCATCCGTCTTACGAATTTTCGATCAGGGTCACGTGTCCTGACGCGAGTTTTACATTTTTTACGCGTTACAAAAAAAGTGTACAACGCCGCTAAAGAAGTTTTCACTTCAAAAATTGAAAATTTTCGAAGCCGCCATCTTGAATTTACATTTTGACCTCACTATCAGCTTTAGCACCCTCGAAAACTATGAAAACGACACCCATGACGAAAAATATGGAAATTTTCGCAGCCGCCATCTTGGATTTACATTTTGACCTCACTATCAGCTTTAACACCCTCAAAAACTATGAAAACGACACCCATGACGAAAAATATGGAAATTTTCACAGCCGCCATCTTGAATTTAGATTTTGACCTAACTATCAGCTTTAGCACCCTCGAAAACTATGAAAACGACACCCATGACGAAAAATTTAGAAATTTTCGCAGCCGCCATCTTGGATTTAGATTTTGACCTCACTATCAGCTTTAGCACCCTCGAAAACTATGAAAACGACACCCTTAACGAAAAATTTAGAAATTTTCGGAGCCGCCATCTTGGATTTACATTTTGACCTAACTATCAGCTTTAGCACCCTCGAAAACTATGGAAACGACACCCATGACGAAAAATATGGAAATATTCGGAGCCGCCATCTTGGATTTAGATTTTGACCTCACTATCAGCTTTAGCACCCTCGAAAACTGAAAACGACACCCATGACGAAAAATTTTGAAATTTTCGCAGCCGCCATCTTGGATTTAGATTTTGACCTCACTATCAGCTTTAGCACCCTCGAAAACTATGAAAACGACACCCATGACGAAAAATTTAGAAATTTTCGGAGCCACCATCTTGGATTTAGATTTTGACCTCACTATCAGCTTTAGCACCCTCGAAAACTATGAAAACGACACCCATGACGAAAAATATGGAAATTTTCGCAGCCGCCATCTTGGATTTAGATTTTTACCTAACTATCAGCTTTAGCACCCTCGAAAACTATGGAAACGACACCCATGACGAAAAATATGGAAATATTCGGAGCCGCCATCTTGGATTTACATTTTAATGATAAATGATATATTTTCTGTAAGTAGGTTTGTACAAACACTTTTACATGTCAATCATATTTTTTAAACTAGATGAGGTCGGCGTTTCCTATCTGACTACTCTGAGAAGAAAGGCCGAAACAAACTCAGAGGTCACAGTCTCTTTTAAAGTCCAGACATAATCTTGGTCAGATCATGTGAAGACCATGTAGATTGGTGTCTGAAATGGTCTTTTGAGTAAAGAACCACACAGATTGAGCGGGCCTGTCCAGTCAGTGCACGCATTTGTCAAAAATCGTGCAGCTCAACTCAGAACTTGAGGAGTCTTACGATTCGACGAACAATACCAATGAAAGGACATTTGGGTAGGCCGCATAAATGACTCAAACTGCCAGATCATGATTAAAACTAACTAAGAAGGAAAACCGAAAAAAAAGAAATGACCCACATAGTCTTCACACTCACAGTAATAATAATAAAATAAGATACTTTACAAAGTAAATATCCATGTCATTGTTTATATAAAATTCATCAATGTCAATGTGTATATAAAAATCCGGATATAATCTTTGAGGACCATGTAGATTGGTGTCTGAAGTGGTCTTTTGAGGAAAGAACCACACTGAGTGGACCTGTGCAGTCAGTGCACGCATTCGTCAGTAACCGTGCAGCTCAACTCAGAACTTAAGGAGCTCAACGATTCGACGAGCAATACCAAGGACAGGACATTTGTGTAGACCGCATACACCACTCAAACTGCCAGACCATGATTAAAACGGAAACAATGACCCACATAGTCCTCACATTCACAATAATTAAAATAATTAAGACTTTAAACAGTAAATGTTCATGTCATTCTGTATATAAATAGATATAAAAACCAAAGTGTAAATCAGCAAAATAAAAAAAATAAACAACATTCACTGTCTAGACCTATTGGAGCAGCTCAATCCCAAGCTTTTTTGTCCTCAGTATAGTCTTTTACAGTATAATAGGCTTTCTGGCATAGTTTTAGCTTTATAAAAGATTTGAATTTATTAATGCTTAGTTCTTGAATGTGGCTAGGAAGTTTATTATAAAAACGTATACATTGGCATCTAAACGAGCCACCTATTTTCTTGAGCCTTGTTGTAGGAACAACATATTTGTGTTTGTTCCTAGTATTTATATTATGGATATCACTGTATTTTTTAAACAGATTAATATTTTTATGTGCATACAAAAGATTATCGTAAATGTACTGAGAAGGCACAGTCATTATATTAATCTCTTTAAATTTGTCTCTGAGGGAGTGTCTGGGACTTAACTTATAAATGGAACGAATTTTGACCTCACTATCAGCTTTAACACCCTCGAAAACTATGAAAACGATAGCTAATCCAAGATGGCGAAGTAGCGTCCTTTCACAAAACTCAATAATTCTAAATACACAAAGCGTCCTTCCGCATTAAATAACACAATACGTAACTAGTACAAAAAGAAAGAGAGGGGGATACTTCCTCGCCTACGCCGCGCCGCCCGCTGTCTACTCACCATCCGTCCTACGAATTTTCGATCAGGGTCACGTGTCCTGACGCGAGTTTTACATTTTTTACCCGTTACAAAAAAAGTGTACAACGCCGCTAAAGAAGTTTTCACTTCAAAAATATTAAGTATTAAAATCTCGATTGTGATTGTAAATGTTTGCTTAGTCAATCCCTGGTATCAGTGGGATGACACTGACAGCTCACTCCACGCAAGTTTTCACGGTGAGATTTTTACAGGATCGACATGCAGGTGGGATGACACTGACAGCTCACTCCACGCTCACATCACCTAAGTTTTCACGGTGAGAGATGGTTACAGAATCGTACTGCAGACAGTCTCATTATAGAATAATGCGGGGTACGTATCTTTGGAGCCGTGGAGTCCGAAAGATAATAGCAGCACTACAGTTAACAGTAGGACCGCAGGTGCGTGGATCGGATCCACCTGCCTGCGTCTTGCTGGACACCGGAGACCACATCAGGGCCCTAATTCAATATGACCACTCAGTGATTCCCTACTTCGAAATGAAAATGATTTTCGCGCGGTTTCGTTCATTGTGTCATAGCGAATACGTTACCTATTCTGATAACAGCAACATAATATCTGAAGAATACGTCAGATCGACTGCAGAACGGAATCATTATAGTTCGAAAGGTTTCGTCATTCCAGTAGTGCTTGTGCAGACAAGCAGGAGAAATAAAACATGGTATAGGTACACAAGAAGACGTATAATAGTGTTAACATTTAGTTTGTGTTAGTTTGTGTTCGTACACAACGGGCTTACGCTACATGGCACCAGCTGGCGCGCAACACGCTGCCACCGACTTGCCAGACAGGACACAACAGACACCCTTCTCACAAAGCTCTCTAAAATATGCGCAATTAATTGGACTTTTGGAGTTCTTGTCGATGGAAGTAACTCGACTCAAATCACTAATGCTTTTAGGACGCGTGAATATGAGTGCAACTTATATAATAGTACCGTGTAGTGCGCAACGTCCCTATAAAGCTTGTGAAAATAGGTTGTGCATGTTGTTGAAATCTAAAAAAAAAATCAAAAAGAAAGTAATAAGTATCGACCCTGCGAAGAGTCGTACGTCTGGGAAGTGGGTGGCGCCGCGCTCGCTGACATCGATCATCTTGTCTAGCACACAAACTGTACTGACGAGTGCGCGACCGGCCGGCAGGCACTTCATACCTGTACGATTTCAGATCTTTGCAATAGTACTAAACTATTACTGCTACTAACTAAATGCCATACAATGCTCATTGCTCATGTGAAATTAAAAAGAATGAAAATGCGTTCACTGGCACGACACTATAAATAGCTATTGTATTATGTTAGCTGGCAACAGTAGGTCCTACCACATGACGCTGATTTCCAGCTGCAAGTGTACTACCCAAGGGGGCACACGCTCAAATGTGCTTCAATAATGTGTAAAACATAATAAGACAATAATTATAATACACAGGAAATACAGTTCGATGAATGGGTATCATGATATCTGTGGTGTATGGTATTACATGAAAAGTCCAAAATGGGTCATTTTCTGTTTTTACATCACACATGCACAATATAATTTTTTAATTTCGTTAAATCTCCTGCTGCTATAAGTACATGCAACAGTTTGATCAACAAACGTAGCTAACAATTCCGATTTGCATTATTTAAAGTGTCAAATGCTCATAATGTAAAATCAGATTGTTGGACTTATGATGCACTTACACCAGACAGCACAGATATATTAAGCAGCCCTACAAGTGGCGCGCATCACACAAGTAGCGCGTTGGTTGACGGGAGCGTGACGTACGTGACACGTGAGGTGAGGCGGCCGGCGCAGCTCGCTACTTAAACCTATACATATAAAAATCAGTCAAATTAATAAATGCATTTTCTTTACAATATAGACTCGTGGAAACGAATATAACAAATAATTACTAAAATATTTGTACTGGGTTACAACTTAAGTACTAACGAAAAGAAAATAAAATCAGTCTCAACATAAAAGTCTTATAGGTTTGTGTAAAATGGCAGTGTAGAGATCAAGTATCGTTATTATTATTCCTATGTGAGTATTTGTACCGTCGGTTTTATCACGGATAGTAAGCGGAGACAGCTTAGATAAAGATACACACCGCACAGTGCATCAGTAACCACACGGTCGAACTCGCACAATGCATCTGTCGTTTGTCTGTCGCAGATGGGTGGATTGTCGAATCCGCTGTTTTACATACATACACGCTAGCTATTTTACAAAACAGCTGCGTTATGTAAAACAACTGAACAACCTTTAGCGATTTTCCATAATTACTGAACTTTAACACGCAGAATTGTAACTCAGCGGATCCACGATTAGAGGTTATGTAAAACAGCGTGAAATGAAACGTCATATTGTAGATTTTAGTTTAAATTTTGTCTCTAGTGGCTCTTGTGTGTCATAACAACAATAATGGCGTCCGAAACAGAAATAAATAATACAAGCCACGTAATATGAGTGAAAATGACTAACTCAAGTGAAAACAGTGATTTCAAGGATAATTTTAATATAAAGTCATTAAGAGTTTTATGAAAGTCATTCCTAACAATAGTACTAAATAGTCAACGAACTTGGAATTGGCGGTACGGCTCGCTTCGCTCGTCCGGCTTGCGCGCGGTTGGTCACAGTTCTAACCAAACCTAAACCAATTGGTCAGGGTGCCCTAGCTTAGATACAGCGACCGACTCGGCATTAGAAGCTATACCAAACGCTTATTGTGACTGCAGATCAGCCATTCTGCATTACTTCTAAAGGTGGGGAGCACTTTTGTTAAACGTAACGCAATGATAATCCAGCTGAACGACTTAATCCGTTTTACATAACGGAGCTGTTTAGTAAACCAGCTAGCGATTATGTAAAACAGCGGATTTAACAATCCATCTGCGACACATCGATAACGTGGAGTGTAGAGGTATAGTATCTGATCTGTGGCGCGGCGGCCCAGCGGCGCTGCACATCGTGCGTGGCATCAGCTACGACTCTTTGGCAGAGAGTTGTTAGTACACACGTAGACACGCATACCAACATAATAAAGTGTTAAATAAAACTTAGAAAAACGTAAGTACGTTAAATAGAATATTGTATCAGGCACTTTATTTACTTAACTAACGAACCTTCTGAGAAGGAGGGCGTCGCATTACGTCCGCTACGCGTAACGTCCGTTTATGGCCCTATTGTGTTCTTGAAGGTGATTTTTTTCTGGGATCAGTCGCGTTACAGCCGTTCTACCTAAAATTACACTCAACGCTAGAAGATCATGTTATTAGAAAAATAACACACAGACCAAATTAACACACAGATCCCAAGACACGATTGTGAACAAAACTATTGTGTCTTGGGATCTGTTAACTATAAAAATCGGGCGACAAAAAGTATCTCCTGATAAGTCTGCTCGCCTAGTACCATGCTTCACAAAATGTTAATTTGGTCTGTGCGATTTTTTGTTAAACACAAGCACTTTTGGCGATGAGTGTACTTTTAGGTAGAACGACTGTAACGCGACTGACCCGAGAAAATATCACCTTCAAGAATACAATCACACTTCACACTTACAAGGAAGGTATGCGAAGTGTCCGCCTCCGACTTCGCTGCGTTTGTGATATGTTATTCTTCATTCAAAAATAAAAGACACGTGTTTTTTTATATCGGCCCTTAAGCCGTTTTAAGGGGTAAAATTAGCCCTCGAAAATTCACGAAAAATAGGGTGGTTATGAGGTTTCGCATATAAAGACTGCAGCAATTGCAATTATTACCGGTAATAATTTGTATTTTCATTATTCAATGTCCAGAATATAATAGCATTGGTCTAGTGTTGATAGCTGCAGTCTTTATATGCGAAACCTCATAACCATCCTATTTTTCGTGAATTTTCGAGGGCTAATTTTACCCCTTAAAACGGCTTAAGGGCCGATATAATAAAAATACGTGTCTTTTATTTTTGAATGAAGAATAACATATCACAAGCGCAGCGAAATCGGAGACGGACACTTCGGATAGGTACCTTCCTTGTTAATATTATGGCGAAAGTTTGTGTGTATTTGTGTATGTTTGTTACTTCTTCACGCTCAAACGGCTGGAACAAATTTTAAGGAAATTTGGCACACAGATAGATTATAACCAGGATTAAGACACAGAATACTTTTTATCCCGATATTCCTACGGTATTGAGACTTATGCGGGTGAAACCGCGAGGAGCGCTGCTAGTAGAGCCATAAATGGACGTTACGCATAGCGGACGTAACGCGACGCCGCTCTAAGAAGTGCCAGATCAATCGAGACTAGTGGAAACATTACTGAAAACTAGAGACAATGATGATTGAATGTTCAAGTTTCAAATCTGTTCGCACGAATGTGTCGTTACTTTTATCGCGCCTTCGTTTACAGCCAACATTACACTGGCTATCAGTATTCATCGTGGAACACTACCACTTGGATACACTAGAAACTGTGCTTTTATTACAAACATGTGAATTAGTAGGCAATTGCAAGATGCAAAACCACGTTCATTTTAGTTTTGAATGGAAGTGGAAAAACGGCGGCTCGTTAGTCAAAATAAATAAAGCATACATAACAAGTATAACTTACATCTAGCACACATTTGGTTAAGCTCTACAGTTACAAACTATAATTATTACTCATTGATAATGATGTACTCCCTCATTCCATCAGATTC
>OX451393.1:22465424-22500424 GCA_949629135.1 Eremobia ochroleuca | reverse complement strand
ACCTAACCTAACCTAACCTAACCTAACCTAACCTAACCTAACCTAACCTAACCTAACCTAACCTAACCTAACCTAACCTAACCTAACCTAACCTAACCTAACCTAACCTAACCTAACCTAACCTAACCTAACCTAACCTAACCTAACCTAACCTAACCTAACCTAACCTAACCTAACCTAACCTAACCTAACCTAACCTAACCTAACCTAACCTAACCTAACCTAACCTAACCTAACCTAACCTAACCTAACCTAACCTAACCTAACCTAACCTAACCTAACCTAACCTAACCTAACCTAACCTAACCTAACCTAACCTAACCTAACCTAACCTAACCTAACCTAACCTAACCTAACCTAACCTAACCTAACCTAACCTAACCTAACCTAACCTAACCTAACCTAACCTAACCTAACCTAACCTAACCTAACCTAACCTAACCTAACCTAACCTAACCTAACCTAACCTAACCTAACCTAACCTAACCTAACCTAACCTAACCTAACCTAACCTAACCTAACCTAACCTAACCTAACCTAACCTAACCTAACCTAACCTAACCTAACCTAACCTAACCTAACCTAACCTAACCTAACCTAACCTAACCTAACCTAACCTAACCTAACCTAACCTAACCTAACCTAACCTAACCTAACCTAACCTAACCTAACCTAACCTAACCTAACCTAACCTAACCTAACCTAACCTAACCTAACCTAACCTAACCTAACCTAACCTAACCTAACCTAACCTAACCTAACCTAACCTAACCTAACCTAACCTAACCTAACCTAACCTAACCTAACCTAACCTAACCTAACCTAACCTAACCTAACCTAACCTAACCTAACCTAACCTAACCTAACCTAACCTAACCTAACCTAACCTAACCTAACCTAACCTAACCTAACCTAACCTAACCTAACCTAACCTAACCTAACCTAACCTAACCTAACCTAACCTAACCTAACCTAACCTAACCTAACCTAACCTAACCTAACCTAACCTAACCTAACCTAACCTAACCTAACCTAACCTAACCTAACCTAACCTAACCTAACCTAACCTAACCTAACCTAACCTAACCTAACCTAACCTAACCTAACCTAACCTAACCTAACCTAACCTAACCTAACCTAACCTAACCTAACCTAACCTAACCTAACCTAACCTAACCTAACCTAACCTAACCTAACCTAACCTAACCTAACCTAACCTAACCTAACCTAACCTAACCTAACCTAACCTAACCTAACCTAACCTAACCTAACCTAACCTAACCTAACCTAACCTAACCTAACCTAACCTAACCTAACCTAACCTAACCTAACCTAACCTAACCTAACCTAACCTAACCTAACCTAACCTAACCTAACCTAACCTAACCTAACCTAACCTAACCTAACCTAACCTAACCTAACCTAACCTAACCTAACCTAACCTAACCTAACCTAACCTAACCTAACCTAACCTAACCTAACCTAACCTAACCTAACCTAACCTAACCTAACCTAACCTAACCTAACCTAACCTAACCTAACCTAACCTAACCTAACCTAACCTAACCTAACCTAACCTAACCTAACCTAACCTAACCTAACCTAACCTAACCTAACCTAACCTAACCTAACCTAACCTAACCTAACCTAACCTAACCTAACCTAACCTAACCTAACCTAACCTAACCTAACCTAACCTAACCTAACCTAACCTAACCTAACCTAACCTAACCTAACCTAACCTAACCTAACCTAACCTAACCTAACCTAACCTAACCTAACCTAACCTAACCTAACCTAACCTAACCTAACCTAACCTAACCTAACCTAACCTAACCTAACCTAACCTAACCTAACCTAACCTAACCTAACCTAACCTAACCTAACCTAACCTAACCTAACCTAACCTAACCTAACCTAACCTAACCTAACCTAACCTAACCTAACCTAACCTAACCTAACCTAACCTAACCTAACCTAACCTAACCTAACCTAACCTAACCTAACCTAACCTAACCTAACCTAACCTAACCTAACCTAACCTAACCTAACCTAACCTAACCTAACCTAACCTAACCTAACCTAACCTAACCTAACCTAACCTAACCTAACCTAACCTAACCTAACCTAACCTAACCTAACCTAACCTAACCTAACCTAACCTAACCTAACCTAACCTAACCTAACCTAACCTAACCTAACCTAACCTAACCTAACCTAACCTAACCTAACCTAACCTAACCTAACCTAACCTAACCTAACCTAACCTAACCTAACCTAACCTAACCTAACCTAACCTAACCTAACCTAACCTAACCTAACCTAACCTAACCTAACCTAACCTAACCTAACCTAACCTAACCTAACCTAACCTAACCTAACCTAACCTAACCTAACCTAACCTAACCTAACCTAACCTAACCTAACCTAACCTAACCTAACCTAACCTAACCTAACCTAACCTAACCTAACCTAACCTAACCTAACCTAACCTAACCTAACCTAACCTAACCTAACCTAACCTAACCTAACCTAACCTAACCTAACCTAACCTAACCTAACCTAACCTAACCTAACCTAACCTAACCTAACCTAACCTAACCTAACCTAACCTAACCTAACCTAACCTAACCTAACCTAACCTAACCTAACCTAACCTAACCTAACCTAACCTAACCTAACCTAACCTAACCTAACCTAACCTAACCTAACCTAACCTAACCTAACCTAACCTAACCTAACCTAACCTAACCTAACCTAACCTAACCTAACCTAACCTAACCTAACCTAACCTAACCTAACCTAACCTAACCTAACCTAACCTAACCTAACCTAACCTAACCTAACCTAACCTAACCTAACCTAACCTAACCTAACCTAACCTAACCTAACCTAACCTAACCTAACCTAACCTAACCTAACCTAACCTAACCTAACCTAACCTAACCTAACCTAACCTAACCTAACCTAACCTAACCTAACCTAACCTAACCTAACCTAACCTAACCTAACCTAACCTAACCTAACCTAACCTAACCTAACCTAACCTAACCTAACCTAACCTAACCTAACCTAACCTAACCTAACCTAACCTAACCTAACCTAACCTAACCTAACCTAACCTAACCTAACCTAACCTAACCTAACCTAACCTAACCTAACCTAACCTAACCTAACCTAACCTAACCTAACCTAACCTAACCTAACCTAACCTAACCTAACCTAACCTAACCTAACCTAACCTAACCTAACCTAACCTAACCTAACCTAACCTAACCTAACCTAACCTAACCTAACCTAACCTAACCTAACCTAACCTAACCTAACCTAACCTAACCTAACCTAACCTAACCTAACCTAACCTAACCTAACCTAACCTAACCTAACCTAACCTAACCTAACCTAACCTAACCTAACCTAACCTAACCTAACCTAACCTAACCTAACCTAACCTAACCTAACCTAACCTAACCTAACCTAACCTAACCTAACCTAACCTAACCTAACCTAACCTAACCTAACCTAACCTAACCTAACCTAACCTAACCTAACCTAACCTAACCTAACCTAACCTAACCTAACCTAACCTAACCTAACCTAACCTAACCTAACCTAACCTAACCTAACCTAACCTAACCTAACCTAACCTAACCTAACCTAACCTAACCTAACCTAACCTAACCTAACCTAACCTAACCTAACCTAACCTAACCTAACCTAACCTAACCTAACCTAACCTAACCTAACCTAACCTAACCTAACCTAACCTAACCTAACCTAACCTAACCTAACCTAACCTAACCTAACCTAACCTAACCTAACCTAACCTAACCTAACCTAACCTAACCTAACCTAACCTAACCTAACCTAACCTAACCTAACCTAACCTAACCTAACCTAACCTAACCTAACCTAACCTAACCTAACCTAACCTAACCTAACCTAACCTAACCTAACCTAACCTAACCTAACCTAACCTAACCTAACCTAACCTAACCTAACCTAACCTAACCTAACCTAACCTAACCTAACCTAACCTAACCTAACCTAACCTAACCTAACCTAACCTAACCTAACCTAACCTAACCTAACCTAACCTAACCTAACCTAACCTAACCTAACCTAACCTAACCTAACCTAACCTAACCTAACCTAACCTAACCTAACCTAACCTAACCTAACCTAACCTAACCTAACCTAACCTAACCTAACCTAACCTAACCTAACCTAACCTAACCTAACCTAACCTAACCTAACCTAACCTAACCTAACCTAACCTAACCTAACCTAACCTAACCTAACCTAACCTAACCTAACCTAACCTAACCTAACCTAACCTAACCTAACCTAACCTAACCTAACCTAACCTAACCTAACCTAACCTAACCTAACCTAACCTAACCTAACCTAACCTAACCTAACCTAACCTAACCTAACCTAACCTAACCTAACCTAACCTAACCTAACCTAACCTAACCTAACCTAACCTAACCTAACCTAACCTAACCTAACCTAACCTAACCTAACCTAACCTAACCTAACCTAACCTAACCTAACCTAACCTAACCTAACCTAACCTAACCTAACCTAACCTAACCTAACCTAACCTAACCTAACCTAACCTAACCTAACCTAACCTAACCTAACCTAACCTAACCTAACCTAACCTAACCTAACCTAACCTAACCTAACCTAACCTAACCTAACCTAACCTAACCTAACCTAACCTAACCTAACCTAACCTAACCTAACCTAACCTAACCTAACCTAACCTAACCTAACCTAACCTAACCTAACCTAACCTAACCTAACCTAACCTAACCTAACCTAACCTAACCTAACCTAACCTAACCTAACCTAACCTAACCTAACCTAACCTAACCTAACCTAACCTAACCTAACCTAACCTAACATAATCTAACCTAACATAATCTGACCTAACATAATCTGACCTAACACAATCTGACCTAACACAATCTGACCTAACACAATCTGACCTAACACAATCTGACCTAACACAATCTGACCTAACACAATCTGACCTAACACAATCTGACCTAACATAATCTGACCTAACATAATCTGACCTAACATAATCTGACCTAACATAATCTGACCTAACATAATCTGACCTAACATAATCTGACCTAACATAATCTGACCTAACATAATCTGACCTAACATAATCTGACCTAACATAATCTGACCTAACATAATCTGACCACCACCCTCATCATCATCATCATCATCATCATCATCGTCATCATCATCTTGTACACGCAAAATATCCACCGCTCATGCGAGGTAGCGATTCCAAAGCTTGGGTCGCCTAAACGTATAATAGATATTTTGTGCTTTAAAATAGTAATTTAACTATGAAGTTAAATTACTATTTTAAAACATGAGTTTAGATGTGTTATCTGTCAAAAAAAAAAAAAAAAAAAAAAAAAAAAAAAAAAAAAAAAAAAAAAAAAAAAAAAAATATTATAATAATTATACAGGGTGTTAGGAACAGCCCTCCGCAGACTGAAGGGGTGAATTCAGTACATCATACTAAGATGACCGGTACATGAAATTATTTCAGGAACGTTATGGTAATCCAATAAACCTGATTTGTTTTATTACCTCACACGCAATGTATCGCTACCGTGGCAAAACGCACGTAGCGAACGGTATCGCAGCGAGCCTTCGGCCCCTCCTCGCCACGGGACCAATTCTCGCGCCACGTGGTTTTGTGCTAGTACGCGCAGGTACAGTCAAGTCGACAATAATTTAGACTCCATTTGATTATTTTTATAACTGAAAGTTGTTTGAATGTTTTAAGTGGTGTATGGTAATTATTTGTCAGTTTGTCAAGTGCGGGAAGGGTTCAATGAAAATTAAAATAGGTTTTTATGAAATTGAAATATTGGGGGTCCTAGGGTCTTCTAAATCAGACAACCAACTCTACGGAATGTACTTTAATCAATGGTAAAAAGTATTCATATTACAAACAGATGCTTCAGACACTGCAGTTGGTGCCGTGCTGTGCAATAAAGATCTCAGACCTATAGCGTATGCAAGTAGACCTTTGAATAAAGCGGAAAAGAATTACCCTACAATACAGAAAGAGCTTTTAGCAATCGTGTGGTCTGTGAAATATTTTAGACCGTATTTATATGGAAGAGAATTCACAATAATGACTGATCACAAACCATTAATTTATCTTTTTGGCATGAGAGATCCATCCAGTAGGCTTCTTAAATTCCGTTTGACATTAGAAGAATATAAATTTAAAATTGTTTATGTAAGAGGAAAAGAAAATGTAGTCGCAGATGCTTTGTCTAGAATATGTATAACATCAGACGAACTTAAGAGCATGCAAGCGCAAGTGGTTGCTGTTATGACTAGGGCACAAAAGCGAAAGATTGATGAAGAGTTAAGTAAAAATAAGGATGACGTTGAGAAGGCGGATCTTAATAAATCTCCTGAATATTGGTCTGGCCAGCCAAGGGTTGTGGATATATTAAGAAAACCGTGCGACTCAGTCGAAATGAGTTTTATTGAAAGTAGTGATTTAAATAGACTAAGAGACGATGATATGATAACTGATGTCTGTTTCGTATTTATAGCTAAAAGAAAGATTATTTACATAAATCTTGATTTCAAGGCACATTTTACGCGAGCCGAATTTGTGCAGAAATTAAGTTTATTTTGTAACAAGTTACATATTGAAGAAGTGTGCATGATTAAAAATAAAGATAATATAGATTTTATTAAAAACATATGTGATGAGATATCAAAGTTAGAAAATTGGTCCGGACCGCGAATATGTATATTACGAGGAGTAAAAAGAATAACTGATGACAAAGAAAAAATTATAATTATGAATGACTTTCATCCAGTGGTCATGCTGGAGTGCGCAGGATAGTAAATACTATTAAGAAGAGATATTACTGGCCGAGTATAGAAAAGGATGTACAAACATTTGTAAAAAAAAAAAAAAAAAGGTGTACGAAGTGTCAGAAGTCAAAGTATACCCGATACATAAAGGAACCGATGGTAATTACAACTACGGCTTCCTCGGCTTTTCAAAAGATTTATCTAGATGTAGTGGGTCCTTTAGATAGAGACATAGATCGGAACTGTTACATACTGACCATTCAGTGCGAGTTATCTAAATTTGTTCAGGCAATACCCTTAAAAAATAAAGAAACCGTGTCCATAGCTAATGCACTGTAAGACATTTTATTTTAATATTCGGAATTCCAGAAACAATAGCTACAGATCGAGGAACAGAGTTTATTTCCGCAACTATGGGACAGGTTTGTAAACTTCTTAACCCTCTATGACTCATAAGCTGGGATTTATTTGATTTTTTGGATTAGAGAAGATTACAAAAAAATAAAATACACGTGTTTCTGGATTTTCATTATTTTTAATTATTTGGGAAGAAAATTACAAAAATTGCAACAATCACTTTTACCAACAAAAACAAAGTAAAATATGAAAGTGTTGAAAAATAACGTTACAAAATAAAGTTCAAACACTCACCTCTCCAATTTATCAATATAATACACAAGACACGAGCAGAACAATTTTTTATATATTTTTTAAATCACAGTGAACCGCCACGTTTCGTGCCTAAATACCGACTGTCGTAACACAAATCTCAATTTGTAACAAGAATCGCCGTCTAGTCGTATTTTTTGGTACTAGTTCATTAGTTCGGAGTGTAGACTACGAGTTACAGTGCGCGATTACGTTATGAAATCAATTATTTTAAATTTCGAAGCGTTTGTACGGTATGTTACCTACAGTCTACACTGAGCTATAAAGGGTTAATATTAAAAAATTATCTTCAACTGCATATCATCACCAATCGATAGGAGCTCTTGAAAATACTCACAAAGGTTTGGGTGCATTTTTAAGGATCCAATGTGAAAACCATACAGATACATGGAGCTATTGGTTGCCGTATTGGTGTTTTAGTTTCAACAATACAGTCCATTCAGAAACAAAATACATGCCTTACGAGTTAGTTTTTGGTAAACTTTGTAGAATACCAAGTCAAATTAATGAGCCTGTAGAACCATTGTATAATAGTGATAATTATCCATTGCAGTTGAAATATCGTTTACAGTTAGCCCATGCCGACGCAAAAAAGAATTTATTGTGTAATAAACACAAACGCAAGGAATTGTATGATAAATCAGTAAATTCAATAGTATATCAGGAAAATGATTTAATTTTAATTAAAAATGAAACAGGTCGTAAACTAGAAGCTATTTTTGAAGGTCCATTTAGAGTAAAAGAAGATTTAGGTTGTAACGTTAGAATATATAAAAATAATAAGATAGAATTAGTACATAAAAATAGGACAAGGCCATACTTCCAATAAAAAAAAAATATTAATATTGTATTGTTTGGGCATAGTACTCGAATAGTTAAGTCTATTGTTAGTTAACATAGGTTAGAATATAAGTTACCTATACTCGTAATAGTTACATACATTGCAATGTTGTAAGTAATACATATGTTATAAATGTAATTTTAGTTTGTTGAGTAGACAAGTAGACTGTTATTAGTAGAGTTGATTTGAGCCTACATATAAAAAAAAAAAAAAAACTCATTTATTCGATTTTTTTTTTTCTTCGCCCCCGGAGGTGAAGTGTATGTATGATCCCTAATAGTGCATAACGTAGTAAGTACGCTCCTTTAGAATATAAGTGTAAGTTTAAGCTATGTAAGCACTTTACTTTAATGCGCATTATAGAATATATTCCTTTTTACCATTGATTAAAGTACATTCGATAGAGTTGGTTGTCTGATTTAAAAGACCCTAGGACCCCCAACATTTCATGGCTGCGTTGCATTCTGCGTTGTCATTTATGCGTGGCTTATTGTTTTGATTCTGTTCTGCTAAACATACATTACGGTTATTATTTCTGAAATATCTTGAACCCCTAGTACTTCTTTGATCCCTATTATAATTTGATGATACACGATAGTTATGCTTATTTCCGTTATTATACCTATTACCTCTGTAATTACCACACCATGTATATCTTGGATTATTGTAATTACCATATTGGCCGCGACTGTAACTGTTACTGTATTGACCACGATTATTATTGAAATGACGATTACCGTGTCGCCTCATATTATTAAAACCTCGTCCATATCTAGATGCATGCAATACATTACCCGGCGATGACTGGCATTCTGTATCTTCATCTTTGGCAGCTTGGATTGCATCTTTCAGGCTGCTATAGTTCCTAGCTGAGATGACAGTTCCCAATTTTGAGCTGCGTAGTCCTTCTGAAAACCGTTTTATGGCAAGCTTTTCATTCAAAGGGTTTAACACGCCAAATGCACTAGAAAATTACCATCTGCCTGAGATATAGTAAGTTCAGTAAACAGCTTTTCAATTTCTGTGGCAATCTCCTTGATACTACTTGAACCTTGTTGTATATTTTGCAAACGTGTCTGTAGGGCCGTAAAGGATTTCTGGGTTAATAGATGGCATCTCAAATCTTTAATTCGATCTTGAATGGTCTTATAATTCCCTGTAATGCGTAACTTGGCACTTTCGGACAATCTACTTTTAAGGACAAATGTAATAAGTAGTGTCTTACCTTTCTCATCCAGCATATATGCATACATCTCGATCGAATCTATCAAGCGTTTAGTTGTCCCTTCAACACCGTCCATTGCTGGAAGCAAACTACATGCCAATTTAAGGTCAAACTCCATTTTGTCAGAAATTATTTCGGGGAGAATACATAACCTATTTATTTCGTCAAAAGTTATCCTAATTTTCTGAAAAATATCCAATGCCGATCCAACTAATTTCGTATCACTGCCTTTTTCTAAAAGTAACAATATTTTTCCACATTGGTCAAAAATACTTTTTGCCTCACCTAACTTCGTCTCTACAACTTGACCTTTATACCTAGTTTGTCCTTTCTTAATTAAGTATTTTCTAATATCTACCAGTATATTATATTTTTCTAACAAAGTATTAATCATAATAAAATAGTACTTAAAATTATCATGTCAATTATTTCCTTATTGAACAAACAAAAGAATCATGTTAACATAATTACTACGAAACGACACACAAGAATTCCACACGTTCACAGAACATATATACCCTACAGAGGGAAGAATAACTGCTCCGTACAAATTTTAGGAGGAAATTTTTCCTTACCGACTGGCGCCATCTATATTCCGCCCACGAAAACTAAGGAGTAGAAGCTAGGGCGCGAATTTTGAACTACAGTGCATTTTATAGATACTTTGTATTGCATTTTATGCACAAGTACAGTGCGTTTCTCGATAGTTTCCTACAAGATGGCCAATTTTTGCTCAGCAATAATTGACATCAACAATCACTATCGAGAAACACACTGTACTTGTACATAAAATGCTAAAATTTATCTATACAGAGCAGTCTAGTAAAACAAAGATTAGTACTTGACTTTTTTATTTAGCATGTGAATAATTATAATTTAAATAACAGATTAATTATTATATTATGACTGATTTTGCTGCTGACTGCGAACTCATCGCGAAATTAAACACAAAATCAAACAAGAGTCACTGTCTCAACACCGAGTCTATATCTCACAAATACACACTTAATTTCACCAAAACACAGGAACGCAGGAGCACGCTCGACTCAACGCTATCAATGTTTGTAGAATTAAATGGAACTAGTCTATTTATTACAAATAAACAAGTACAACATAAAATGGTGCGCAAGCGGCGGCAGAAATTTTTCTTGTGACGTCAACGGTCAATGTCATAATCAATAATGACGTACGGACGTTAGTGTTTCCACACATTATCCTCCATATCATTTTTTTTTTATGTAATAATCAATTACATATGTTATATTCCTCAATGAAATATATTTGTGTAGTATCAGAATATTGGCTAAAGGTTTTTTCAAGGGTAATTTATTTTAAAAGTCAAATAATAAACTCATTATTATGGAAAATACGAAATTGTTTTTTTAGTGGCAACATTATATATTCATCTCTTTTACTCTGATGGCGTTGTCTTTTTCTTGTTTTCAAGCCCACCTACATACAGTTCGTAGAACAAAGTTGACAGACCCTGCACACGTTGCAGTTTTAGCCGCGAGGTGTCATATTTACTGAGTCTTCGTGCACTATTTTACGTCGTTTAAGTTTTTGCGTTATAAAACAAATTGGCATCAGTCTGATTACAAATCACTGATTTATTTATAGAATTCACTTGAAACTGATTTTGATGCTGGATTAATTAGTTAGCAGGTGTACCTTCCACTCGTCCACGTAGGGATGCCCTTATGCGCTGAATTGCGTTGAATCCGATTTCTTCTTGTATCTATTGACGATGGCAGCTGCGGTAGTATTTCAGGATAAAGAAAATTACCAGTAGAGTTATGACAGCGAGAATAATGATAGTGATCGTGCTCAGCCGCTCCATGTGGCCTCCGATGTCCTTCAGAAGGGCGTCATTGTTTCCGCCAGCAGCATTTTGATTGAGGAATACCTCGTCCTTTTCTACCTTGGAGTTACACATTTTGAAAATCGCTGCGCAACAAAAACTTTGCTTAATCTGCCCCTTGGCAGACCCTAAGGCAAGGTCGCCATGAAATGTTGGGGGTCCTAGGGTCTTTTAAATCAGACAACCAACTCTATCGAATGAAAAAGGAATATATTCTATAATGCGCATTAAAGTAAAGTGCTTACATAGCTTAAACTTACACTTATATTCTAAAGGAGCGTACTTACTACGTTATACACTATTAGGGAGCATACATACACTTCAAAATAAGCAATAATGTTTTTATTTTGTATTTACGATGATGACTGTATCCCCTCAAAAACTTCTTCATCTGAACTAGCTCCAAAGGAATTTGGCCGCCGTCTTCATTCTCCGTTTATCATAAATTGCATGACGTTATGCACCATTTTTCTGGCTTGCCTACGTAAAATTTTGAATCGTCCGCGAGACATTTTTAAACAAATGAATACCAAAGTATTTTCCGCACCACCAACAACAGTTTAAAACTTAACGTAAATAACAAACAGATGAAACAAACAGTCAATAAAAATAAAAAATAAACTTAACGGAACAATAACAAAACCGCTGATACCTAACAACGCAATACGTTCTGCGCAGCGGAACATTCGATGTTCCGAGACGCCATTAAGTTTGAGTCGTACTTATTGTACAAAAGAACATGTCGCAACACGTTTACAGATAAAAAAATTAGAAGTTAAAGAAAATTATTGTTCTCGACAGACCGGAGAGCTTGCACTGCAGGGAGCTGGTTCAGTTATAGTACGAGAGTAGCGGTACGTGAGGAATTTGAGATAAAAACAGACTGTTCGAATATGGCACTTTCTTCACAACAACAATCACTTTTACATTACAGTAAGAATGTGCAACATTACTGAAGACTGAAGTCTTTTTTTCCTAACTAGCACCTCCATGAGAGGCTGAGACTACTACCGGACTATGTTTTATCGTTATTGTATTTATACTACTGGCAAACATGCATTCAGGCTAATCACTAGCCGCCTTTTTATTATACAGCGGGAATTCCGCTTTGCAAAACAAGTAAACATAACAAAATAATAAACAATAGAGTAATAAAATTTTGTGCCAAACAATAGCTAAAAGTAACTTCGAAGTCCCTTTTTTACCCGACTGTGGTGAAGTTAAAAAAGGAGGGTTATGTGTTTTTACCATAGATACAAATATTATTACAAAGAAAATTAATAGAAATGACTTAGTCTTATTTCAATAGGTATCAATCAGGCTGTAATTGATAGTGCGTCGTGCACAAAAATTAATCCTACCTTAGAATAGCTCCGGTCGTATGAGATACGGCTCGAAATGGCCTCCACCGAGACGTTCACACAAATTGGCACGGCACAGGATCTCCGCTTGTAAGCGGGTCAACAAGTTGGGATTTTTGTTGCAGCTGTAGCGCATAAGCGCAGCTGCTGGAACATGTTCGTGATGCAATCTCGCATTCCCTCCTCACTCCCACATGCACTGACACACACTTTTTCCTTTACGTAGCCCCACAAAAAGAAGTCTAAAGCCGTTAGGTCTGGCGATCGTGCTGGCCACGGTTGCGGTCCAAGTCTGCCAAGCCAGCACTTGATTTCGATCCTGTTCAGCCCGCAACCACCGGCAGCACGCTACTCGATGACCACGATCACGAGGCAATAGGACTTGGAACTTATGTATCACATAAGGACGTTGCCGATCCCTTCGCAGCGTTTTGTGCACGGACCAGTGCGAGACGCAGGCTCCATGATTTCGCCGCAATAATCGAGCTGCAGCGCGTGTGCCTAGGCGTGGATTTTGACAGACCAAGTCCAAAACTCTTTCTACAGTTGCACCGCGAAGTGGTCTTCCGCCGCCTTCCTGATTGGGAACTATGGGCTGGTTATCTAGCACTCGTTGATAGGCATTGGTAACTATCCGGGAGTCCGATGGGTGCCGACGATCACGATACCTATCAATGTAATTTCTGAGCGCTTCTCTGGCATTTCCCCGAGCTTCCTCGTAGCACATTATCATTTCTCCATACTCACGAGCACTAAATGTACTTAGTCATTTTTCATAGACACGCACAAAAATTAATGCACAACAAAAATTAAATCCAAATGCGTACGTAAACTTCACAACGCGACTGCGCGGGATCCCCGGCACAACGGCGAGCGATACTGGATACTGCGATCAACTGCGATGCGCATGCGACAGCGACACAGTCACAAACCAACTAACTACTGAGGTGTTGTCAACTACACGAAAAATTTTGCCCAAAATTTCTTGCAAAAACGTTCTACAAAAAAAAGCCCAGTGTGATAGAAGACTGGGCTTCCATTGCAGAGAGCTCAGGTTCGATTCCCGACTCGAGTATCACTCGGTAGCTGTCATAAAACCATGTAAAAATCCCTTGGGTGGCTTGGAAACTGGATCCAGTGATCGCTTGAAAAGTAGAATTAATTAATTAATAAGGTTACGTACCACGAATACTCAAGGGCACATTATGAGCGTTTTTCCTTTAGAAATTAAGTGCACGAAAATATTTGCATTTATCAATAAAGGAGTTGAGGTCTAATAAGTTGGCAACACTTGCGATTCGGCAACTCGGAGCGTCTGTTATTGTTATTGTGTATGTAGTAGTATGCGGTGAGTTTGATGAACTCTGAAGCTAGGCAGAAAGTGAACAGCTGATTTCACGCGTCGTTCTTTAGAGTATTTCGACATCCATTGCTGTTTTTTGGATTTTAACTGTTTTATTTACATAAATGGAGTGGTGCATACATAGAATGTAATTTTACATTGAAATAAAGGAATGCTAGCCGAAAAAACGGTAAAAAAAATGAAAATTTTCCTGAGAAAATTTCCAATGGAAAATGATTCTAAATAAGGAGCTGAATGCACCCTGTTCATTTGCGGAGGGCTGTCCCTTACACCCGGTATAATCATTATAATTTTATAATCATTAAAAAAAAAATTATAAAAAATAATACTTAATAAAAAAAATACTAACAATTTTGTATTCATTGGATAGAATGATTTTGTTTAGAATGTTAGTAATTATATTTACAGATTTGCAAGTGATCCCAAAGTAAAAGAGAAATAGATTGAAACGACGGGGCATGAATACTGGTTCCCTACACAATATAGTCGAAATTGCTCTGTAGAAGTTAGTCCACCAATAAAAGCCCAAAAGTTCACTTAATAACAGTTATATATTAGTAATAATGGCGGATAGCAGATAATATTTTTAGCAAGCGGGTGACAAAGCAAGCGCGGGAGTGCCTTGCGCAGCGGCGTGCAATAGACTGGCGTGCGGGCGCGCGGTGAAACCGAACGGCGCCCGGCCGCAGCGAAGACACCCGAAGATGCACGAACTCGTCGTCTCGAATCGCTGACGCGTGGCGGCTGCGCCGCTACAGCTCTGTTCATTTTAACCCCTTCGGACCTGAATTTATATAAAGTATCAATAAAAATGTTTTTAAGGGTTTTCTGTGAGTTAGAGGTATCTATAGTTAAGGGATTTTTGTATAAAAATGTAATTTAACGTTTTTAGATTTTTTTTTTTATTTTGTTTTGGGGTGGAAAATCCTCATGGATGTCCGCCACCCTGGGGCGGGCGGCGGGGTCTGTCAGACTCTTACTGACTAAAAACCACCCCGGTGTTCCCTCTCTCACCTACGCCGGGGGTTCCGGGAACGAACGATACTTCCGCAACCCCCGGCTGGTCCTCGTGTCAGGGGGGGGGGGGGGGGCAGTGAGGTGTTAAGCTCCCTCCGCGACGTCTAAGAGGGGCGCGCGTGGAACACTACGCGCCGCCGCCTCGGGTCCTGATGTGTGGGGGGCGACGAACGTACCCAAGTCCGTCGCCCCTGGACCCATTTAGGGGGGCTGGAAGAGGGCGTTGTCGGCCCTCCACCGACGCCCGGTGCGCCTGCTGCGGGCCGGGTCAGGGGACGAGATCTCCCTCTCCCTTTCCGCAGCCTCCTTCTGCGAGACGACTGTTTCGCAGAAGGAAACCACCGCGTCCCAGGACTCTTCGCCGCCGACCGTAGACTCGATCGACCACGGTTTTTTTCTTTTTTTTTGTTCTCGTGTTGGAAGTCGGACCTGTTCGCCGCCGCTACTGGACACCGTGTCCAAAACGTGCCGAGCCCGGCAGCGTCGGCCCGAATCTCGCCCGTGCGCACGTCGTCAGGCGGACATGCACCGCTTCTTGCGACGGCCGCCACGACCTCAGCAGGGATTGTCGAGTCGTCGAGCCCATCGACACGCAGCTCGGCGGTCCCGTGAGTCACACCTAACCTATCTACCTACCTACCACATAAATAGTCAAATAAACGCCCTACTGATTGTAATATTTTATTTTGTTTTTATGTCAAACTAACCTGAGCTTAGATATAGGATTACATTGATTACGTCCTTGTTCTTCTTCTTCTCATTTCTTCTTCTTCGGCTTTATTAAATACATAATTTTGGGCAATCTAGTATCCTTCTAAGGCTACGGACCCGAAGTCAGCGGGAGCGGGGCGGCAGCCGTGGCGGCGCGAGTAGCGGCGCTTTTCAATGCATAGATTTATGTGAAACTGGCCTCGAAAGCAGCGCAGCGGCGCGTTGAGCGGCGAACGAGTGATGCGCACCAGTCTAGCGGTGCCCGCGCGTCTGCATTGATATAGTTTTGTGCATTTTATTTTTTGCTTTAAATCTAACATTACGAAGAAATTTGTATCAAAAATATGTTGTCGTCGCTGATTAGACATTTCTTTCGCGAACAAAGACACTAATTTCTCATAACACAACACTACGCCACTCTAGCGCCGCGCGATCTGCCCGCTGGCTTCGAGACTGGGTCTGCATTGCCACGCTGCTCCCCGCACCGCCACCGCCCCCTCCCCGCAATCGCTGACTTCGAGACCGAGGCTTTACGCATATCGAATCGTGACCGTCTGGTCAGCGTCGCGAACGAGAGGGCCGCGGTTCGCCAGCGTCGACATAGACGCACTCTCCATCGACACACGACATGGCGCTCTACCTTACGCTGTGCGACGCGGTGCGCGCATTGCTGGGCAGGGCGCGGGCACGCGGCACCTCCTCGCTGGCTGAGGGCGGCGGCACGTGGAAGGCGCGCGGCACGCTGCCCGCCTGCACGCCGTGCGTGTCCGCGCCGCAGCCGCCGTGCCTTACGCGCCAGCCGCCCGCCAGTCCTTCCCGTGCCCCCCACACGCCCCCCCAGCCCCTTACCTGCACGAACGCCGACCACGAGGCAAGTACCGCGCCGCCCGGCAGACGGTTCCTACTTTGCTTGAAATTAAATCTAAAGCGTGGCCTACTCAAAAGGCTGGAACACAAGCTTCGCCACAATTAAAATTCAACTATTTGCATAAGTATCTACAATTAGTACGATTCCTGTTAAAATTCAGCACTAAATCTAAACTCTTTCTGATGCTTTCAGAACTGTGTATCATCGAGCCATGCGTGTCTCCCTCACGCACATCCACTTCGAGACCAACTAAGCGGGTATGGCTGTGAACAAGACCCCGTCGCGCTGCGGCTGCAAATAGCGCGGAATGCGCGCCGAGCCGACTACGAATGGGAAGTAGCGTGCCGTGCCGCCGCGCCCCCCACTTCCCCCGCACCCTATGCGCTCGGTGGGGAGCAAGAGTGTGCACGCGCTATCGACGGCTGCACGTACGCGGTACTGCAGGAGCACGCGCCGCCCACGCGCTGTAGGCCCGGCCGTACGCCACCGCCGCCGCGCTGCGTGGAGCTGTCGCCTGACGACGCCTGTCGCATCACGGGCAACGTGCACCTCGACCCATGCGTGCACCGACCGCGAGTCATGATCGAGATAGACCGCAGCACGTGCACCACGTCCGCCTCACCACTACCAGCATGCCCACAAACAAGTTCTTCCTTGTGCGCCAACACTGCGTCGACACAGGCCGCGCCGAACTCCTCGCCGCCGCCTCACTGTTGCCGCCCCACAATCGTTGAGCGACTTCGCGCCCGCCTTCCAGATTGCCAAAGCGAAAGACGCACTCACACATCTGTGACGGTCTCTATAGCTGCAAAGTCTTTAAGTTCCGTGGCTGGTGGCTTAGAAAGTATGCTTCGCTCGAAAGAACAGCTGAAGGAGGCTGGCCTCGGGCGCGTCGTGACCGATGCGGGAGCCGGCCCAGCGAGCCATGGGAAGCCCCCGGACGGCCGGCTCGAGCTGTGCGTGCCGCCCGGCACGGAGCGCGTGGCCGTGCTCGTGTCGATGACGCGCGCGACTGGCGGTTCGTCCGCCTCGTGTCCACCCACTAACGTACCGAAGAGTACCTTCTCGTTTGCTAATTTCAAGAAGACACATGCGCCGTGTGGTTTCGCCGCATCGCCGCTCGTCCCCTCCGCGCCGACGCGCTGCAAGCCGGGCCCGAAAACAACAACCAAACGATGATCGTCAATGTTCGCGGTTATGGCAAACACTATCGTAGTCAACAGCTCTAAGCTGAACCAGCCATAGTCGTGTGTGTGTAATATTTTTAATAAAATTTTAAACTACTTTATTTGTAATCGTTGACTTTCTATTCTGTTTAACGCATTATTTTGTGCGCGTCGCCGTTTCTAAGGCACTTTGTATGCAAACAGTGACGTCATCCGCGGTCTTGTCGACGTCCGCGGAGGTAGCGATAGGCCGAGTCGGCGAACAACGAACATACAATTTCTAAACTACTTATACCTTGCTCGGTAACGAAACCATATCGCGATCTAACTCGACGCCAACGCCATCTAGTTACAAAACAGCGCTGCGGAAACTCTACAGTCCGCGCGCGAGCTCCGAGGAATCGGTGGCTGAGGAAGCGGGCGGGTGTGCGCCGCGCCCGACCGTCACTCCATCCCCCGCACTCTCCCAGTACTAGTGTTGACCTTGACGCGAGAACACGCTTATCGAGTCATTTTTAATTTTGCGATAGTAGGTAGTGTTATTTTCTACTATAAATAGTACTGCATTTATAATTATGTTGTTTTGTCACGATGTAATGCGATTACCGCCTTATATGTGCCACTTGAACCCAATAGAGCTCGCATGGGCAAAAGTTAAAAGGCTCGTGAGGGAACACAACATTACTTCAGATTTTTCTCTGACGAGACTGAAGGAGATCACCGAAAAAGCTATCACGCATGTCACAAAAGAAGATTGGTGTGGATATGATAAACATGTTTTAGCATTAGAGGAACATTACTGTCAAAGGGATGGCTTAATGGAGAATGTTGTCGACTCATTTATTATTGAAGTGCGTGAGGAGAGTTTATTTTCATCATTTTTTTTTTATTTCAAGTACATAATACCCTCATAAAATGATTTCATGAAGTACACTCGCGCGGAGGCTCAAGATGTATTAGTATCGACAGTGCAATATCGACTAAATCACAACTCTAGCTCATTACGTCAACATTCCTTATCATTCCTCGGAGCTCGCGCGCGGACTGTAGATCATAGATGAAAAAAAATGTTCTACAATATTAAAGAACATAATTATGGTATCGCGAAGTTTATTGTAGATATTGATAATTATGTCTAACTGTATGTAAAAGTAAATGAATACTCCAATCAATTATTGTAAAACAACTCAAATTGCTGAACAGTTAAAATTACGGTTTCCATCCGTTTTCTCAGATGAATTAGGCTTATTTACAAAATATAAAGTTAAGTTACAAATTGAAAGAAAACGCAAAGCTCTTTTTTTAAAGCTCGTCCAATTGCATTTGCACTTAAAGATCAAACAAGCGGTGACGTTGATCGTTTGGTACGTGTACGAGTAGGTGTGTTGAAACCGGTTCAATTTTCAATATACGCCTCACCAATTGTCCCTATATTAAAGCGCGATGGTTCAATCAGGTTGTATTGATTACTCTGTAAGCGTGAACAAACAGCTGTAATAACGTGTAATGACGTTTGATTTATGGCGTCACATGTAAGGGTTTACCGTGGGTTTACGAGAAATCAATAAAAACGTAATGTCCAGCCAGCCTGAGTTCAAGCTGGCTGGACACGTGTAACTCCGCTGCCTGATGATCTACGGACTTCGAAATGTGTTCAAAATTTTGTGACGGGGACGATAATGATAACCTGAATGTGTGACGGACAAACTTTGAGTAGGTAGTTTCAAAGATATTGATCATATAAATTATCCCATAGGCATACGTTTCCCATACGTTTTAATACGATCTTCAAGCAAATCGATTCAATAGTAAGGTCAATCATATGTCGGTTTCGATTGTATGTTGGTTTTGATTGTATGTAGCCTTTGTCCTTCAGTTCCTTATATTCTGTTGTAAATAGTTCTTCCTGTGTTTTCCTAATACAACATTCGAGTTCAGCGTCCAATTCTGTCTTTTGTAAATATCCTTTCCTGTATATTTTGTTCTCCTTTAAAAGTCTTCGGCAGTATGCAACAATCCTAACCAATTTTCGTAACTGAGAAAATTTATCGAAGAAGGAACAGTTTGGAATGATCGTTACATGTTCCTTTGCTGACTCTTCTAAATCTGTGCTACAATAAATATTTCACCTATTGTAAATTACGTTTGGTAATTTAAGAAACGATGGCCCAGAAAACCATAAATCGTTTTCTAACAGGGAACTGGTAAGTATCCCTCTAGAGGCGCAGTCTGCTGGATTATCTTTTGTATGGACGTGAAACCATTGCGACGCTTTCATCGAGCTCAATATTTCAAACGTCCTATTGGCCACAAACGTCTTCCATTTACTTGGGTATATAAATCTTTATTTAGACACAATGGGTCCGGAGTGCTCCAAGGAAGCATCCTTGGGCCTCTTCTCTTCCTTTTATATATTAACGACTTGCCAAATATAACAAATCATAAGTGCGTACTATTTGCAGATGACGTGTCAGTAATAATACCGGAAAATAACAAAAAATTACATGAACAAGAAGTAAATGAAACTATCAAAGTTATAATTAATTGGCTAAACGAAAACAACTTAAAAATAAATTTATCTAAAACAAAATTCATTCAATTTGCAAACTATAAACAAAACCCCGCAAAAATTATTTTAAATCATAATAACCAAATAATTAATAAAGAAAATACTATAAAGTTCTTAGGTCTAACACTAGATGAAAATTGTAATTGGGGAATACACATTGACAACATATCGCACCTTCGGTAAGACAAGGGCCGAAGTGCTAAAATTTCTGAAAATGAGTTAATTATGGCAAAGTGCCTTAATAACTAATTTCTACCTGTAGGAACAAAGACATTCACTAGATTCAGTTTATTTTCGCCAGAGGGCAGTAGTGCCTTTGTACCATTCGTTCGTTTTTTCAATGATATTGGCGCGACAAAATCTCATTGGTCAGTTGCGGCATCGCCCGCGTGAAGTTAGGATCTGTAAGAAGTTTCTGCTAAATTGCTATTGGAGAAAAAACTTTACGTAATGTCATTGAAAATATATCTTATAATACTATAAGAATGAGTGCTGTATATAATCGAGGCAAACACGGTAAAAATTGTAAACTAAGTGCTGAAGTTATCCAATCGGTTCATGATCACATAGAGTAGATTCCACGTACAGAAAGCCATTACTTAAGGGCTAATACTACCAGAGAGTTCATAGATGGTAGCCTGACTATAGCTGAGCTCCATCGCAACTATCAATTAGCTATCAGAAAAGCAGCTGGAAAACCATCCGTCAATACGTCCGTTACACGCCATTTTATAGATTTAATGTAAACCTTTTAGAAGTGACTTTTTTGTTAATTTTTTAATTGTAGTGTTTTTTTGTTAGTGATAAAGATGTTCCTAAGAAGAATAATAAAGAAGTACAAAATAAGTAGTATTTTCATTTAATAAAATCATTTCAATATAATGGTGTTACTTTGGTCACAATTGCACAATAATTTAAATGTTGGTGGGAAAACGGCATAATTGTATGCATAGATTAATATTTCATTAAATATAGTATAAATAAATATATAACTCACTCTTTTAAATTACATATTTATATTCACAAATGTGTAAGGTATATTTCTGCTAAAAATAAAATACTAATTTACATTAGTATGGGCAGAAAAACACAATATAAATATATAAAAAGCTTAAACCGTCCGTCCTGAAAAATTTGAAAATTAGCACTTCGGCCCTTGTCTTACCGAAGGTGCGATATGTAAAAAAATAAACAGATTTGTATACGCACTAAAAGAACTACGCAAAACAGCGAATGAAGAAGCTGCACTCAACGCCTATCACGGCTACGTAACGTCTGTGTTGAGGTACGGCTTACTCCTATGGGGTAACTCATCACACATACAAAGAGCTTTCATAGCGCAAAAAAAATGCTTGCGAGCAGTAACTGGGACGCCTCCATACGAGAGCTGTAGACCAATTTTTAAAAAGCTAAAGGTTCTAACTCTATCTTCTACTTACATTTTAGAAATAGCCATATTTGTCAAGAAAAACTCTCACTTCTTCTCCACAGTAGCCGAAAACAATAGGTTTGCAAAAAGGGACCCCACCAAGTTAAAAAACCAATTTTGTAATAGCACTCTCCACTACAGAAACAGCTACCTTATGTCCATTAAAATTTATAACCATATTCCAAAGGTAATAAGAGAGCTACCATTTCATTTTTACAAAAAAAAACAAAAAAATTGGCTTCTCCAAAACAATTTTTACACACACACACACACACTTATCCATATATACCAACCAACTTTGTAGCTACCATATCCAACGAATAAATGTCTTTGTCTTTGTCTTTGGGTGACTATTTATCCAGGCCAACACCACAGTGGAATCCGTCCACGCCTTGACCTTGTCTGAGGAGATACTCAAAACTTCATATGTTTGAGAAAGTATCTGTGACAGCAAGACTGCTCCGCAGAGCTCTAACCGTGGGATACTTATCTGCTTTACTGGTGCAACCCTGGTCTTAGCAACAAGCAACGATACTTGAACATTGCCATCTGCGTCTACATTCCGCAAGTAAATCGTAGCTGAGTACGCTGTTTTTGAGGCGTCACTAAAACCGTGAAGTTCCAGATAGTCGTTCGACTTGGTGCCAAGCCAACGAGGAATCCGAACCTTGGTGAGTAGTAACAATTCCTCACGATATGATCTCCATTCATTTATTAAGTCGTTGTTTATCTCCTCATCCCAACCAACACCAGCGAGCCACAATTTCTGGATAAAGACTTTCGCTAAAACCACACTAGGGGCTAACCAGCCTAATGGATGAAAAAGTCGTGCTATCTCAGAAATAATAGATCTTTTAGTCACAGGTGCGGTCGTCGGCGGCGGGAGATTCACTGTGTACTGGAAGGTGTCTGCGTTGCGATTCCAGGTAAGTCCTAGGATTTTGATGGTACTATCTAATTTTATTTCTACTTCCTTTTCTTTGTGTTCTGGTTTCTTTGTTTGGTGTATAGCTTGTTTTATGTCCTGTATGATTTTGTGTTTATTTATGTTGTCCTTGTTCTTGTTGTCATTGTTCTTGTTGTCCTTGTTCATGTTGTCCTTTGTCCTAATTTGAACTATTTGTCCTTTCAATGTATTACTTTCTATTTGCTGTATCCTGTCTACTAATTCTTGGTTGTTGCTGTTCCATTTTTGAAGCGTGAATCCAACCTTTCCTAATAACGCTGTCATTTGCCCGTAGATTTCCAGGCCTGCTTCTACGTTATTACAACCGATCATCAAGTCATCCATATACAAGTTGTAACTTAAATAACGCACAACCTCTTAAGGGGTCATTGTACTCATCATTATGAACAACTTTTACTATGGGACCAAACCGGAAATCGCGAAAAAAAATAAGCTGTTCCCTACATTTATGTTCGCATTACTCGTCAAAATGCAGGGAACAGCTGATTTTATTATCGCGATTTTCGGTTTGGTCCCATAGTAAAAGTTGTTCATAATGATGAGTACAATGACCCCTTAAGAGGTTGTGCGTTATTTAAGTTACACCTTGTAGAAGCAGTTTAGAACCATATCGGCAGCCAGATTGTAATTTTTACCTTCATCGTAGGCGACTTGATGTAGGGTTCTAACTGCTTGGTATGGTGCTGATGCCGTACCAAAGGTAACCGTCATCAGCTCGTAGTTCTTGATTTCGGTTTCAGGACTGTCTCGCCATATGCGCTGAAACATTGCGTCTTCATCCAAAATCCTGACCTGACGGTACATTTTGACGATGTCCGCTACCAGTGCTATGGGATGAAGTCTCCATCTTAACACTATGTGTCTTAAATCAGACTGCAATGTAGGTCCCACTCCCACCATCAACGTGTCATTGAGTGAGACTCCATTGTTATTCTTTTCGGACGCGTTGAAGACAACACGTACCTTCCGTGAACTTTTAGATGTGTCCCTACTAACTGCACCGGACAGGACCCACCCTAAGGTAGTGCTCTGAGCAAGCAGAGTGCCTAAAGGACTCTGTCAGCCTTAACCCTTTCGTTACGCGCGCCGGATATAGCCGGCATCCACTCGATGACTTCTGTGTACGAGCGCCGGATATAGCCGGCATCCATTCGATGACCTGTGTGTACGAGCGCCGGATATAGCCGGCATCCATTCGATGACCTGTGTGTACGAGCGCCGGCTGTAGCCGGATCCAGCGTAATACCGCACACAAAACGGCCCCGCGATACTCAGTGTGTCAGTGGCGCTACGCCGACGGCGCGGTGCCCCGTTTGGTGGCGTTATTCCAGCGGAGCGAAATGCCGTAACGAAAGGGTTAATAATGCCGCTGTAAGCATCAGCGCCCAGTAAAACATCTATTTTATTGGGAGTGTTGAACTCTGGATCTGCAAGCTGCAGCGTGTCAACGCCTAACCAATCTAAGGTAGTGTCGACTCTACACTCAGGCAAGTACGATGTAATTTTACTTAGTACGAAAGCATTAACTTTAAGATTAAAATTTGAATCTATCCGAGATTGGATATTCAAATGTACTATGTACAGTCCCCTCCAAAAGTCCATAGGCATTCTCACAAAGTAATAGCTTGACGTTTAATTTGACTTATGACCTTCTATTTTCAAGATTGCCTTATTATTAAGATTTCTGTGGTCATCATTGTCGTCAACAAGTGATTGTACTTCATAATTTCAAAACAACACAAGTCAAGATGGCCTAGCGGCGAAACCGCCTGCAGATACTTGCGTGGAATCAGTGAGCCGTAAGTTCGAATCCCACGCCGATTGTAGACTTTTTGTAAGTTTTTATTCGATTGGAAGAAATGGGACAGAAATATATTATTCTTTATTTTGTTCGCTTTGTTCACACATTTCGTAAAATTAAAAAAGTAGATAGTAAAAAACTAAATAAAGAATTTAGATTTCTGTGAGGTAGACGTGAGTTTAATGAATGAACTTGATTGGAATTAACGATTTCGTTTGGTTGTAGTTGTTGGCTAGTGACGTGCGGTTTAATAGATAGCGGTATTGATTATTCTCAAAATGCAGGCAAATATTAATGTTGAGGCGAGGGCGACGATTATTTGGCTGCATAAAAGTGGTCTTAATAGAACACAAATATCTAATGAAACCGGACTGAATGTGAGTATTATACACCGTGTAATTGACAGGTTGGCAAAAACGAAAAGTATGAATTCAGACTGGTATTGTTAACATTTTGATAGTGAAATATTTTCCCGGAAATGATAGGTGAACGTTTTTCAATTTTCAATTTTATTTCGGCTACGCAATGTATAACGAACATTGCGATACGCGCGCGACCCTATATTGCGCGCATATTGCAATGTCCGCGCGTTGTTCATTCATACTAATAGGTACTTCGGGACGTTTGGAATAAATACATAATACAATACACACACAAACACACCTATCAAAAAATTTAAACACAAATTCAATACCTATCAAAAATTAAAATATTAGTCACTTACCTAAATTAAAGTCTCTCGGGTCGTATAAGGCATGGCTCGAAGTGGTTGCCTCCGAGCTGCACGCACAGTTGTGCTCGACGCAGGGTTTCGGCATGGAGACGAGGCATCATTGTCACATCCTCATTGATTTTTTGGTTTAACGATGCGAAAGCGTCTCTTATGCGCTGCTCCATTTCGGCCGCGGTATCACACTCCGTCACATACACCCGTTCTTTGATATAACCCCACAGGAAAAAGTCCAATGGGGTTAGGTCAGGCGAGCGAGGTAGCCATGCATGTGGCCCGAATCTCCCAATCCATCGGTTTGGAAAAGTACGGTCCAGGTGCTGTCGGACTGGGAGTACCACATGCGGCGGGGCGCCGTCGTGCTGAAACCAGATGGTAGGTAGTTGAGCTAAGGGTTCGTTCTCCATACGATCCCGCTCTTGATCTAGCTCAGCCCGCAGAGTGTCCATCATGGCTTCAAAATCCTGCTGTAGAAATTCGCAATAACGCCGGCCGTCCATTCTAGTTGGCAAAAACACGGGACCCAAAATACGGTTATGATACACGCCAGCCCACACATTCAGTGACCACCGCGTCTGATGACCCGTCTGCTGCATTGCGTACGGGTTGTGGCGTGCCCAAATGTGAGCATTCCGCCGGTTCCACATACCGTTTCGTGTAAACGTCGATTCATCGGTCCAAATCACCCGTGAAACGAATTGGCGATTTAGCTGCTGCCGACGTATCAGCCATCTGCAGTACGCTAGTCTGCGGGTTGAGTCGCCAGGTACCAGAGCCTGCACTTTATGGATCCGATATGGACGTTGCTTGTCCTTTCGAAGGACTTTGTGCACAGCCCAATGTGAAACCCGGGGTCCGTTATTACGCCTTACAAGTTTTGCAGCAGTACGGGTTCCCAAACGCGGATTTCGACGGACAACATCTAAAATCGCTTGCTCAGAACGAGCACTGATTGTCCTTCCAGCACCTTCCTGCCGCGGCATAATAGGTAAATTTTCTAAAACACGTTGATATGCCCGTGTGATAGTACGACTATTAGCTGGATGTCGTTCATTTGGGTGACTTTGAACATAGAGCCTTAATGCCAACGACGCGTTTCCTCTAGCTTCACCCAAGCACATTAACATCTGGCCATATTCGCGAGCACTAAACGTTTCATTACGCCGATTCATGATGATACCACACAACACAAAAACACACAACTCAACTCAACGCACAACACAGTCCCGAACTCCCGACAGTTGAAAGAAAACGAAATAGACGTCCAGAACGCACCAGCAATCGCGGCAAACTGAACTAACGGCTGAGTGAGTGCTGACGGTTTCGTTTGTCGGCAAACCTTTGAGAGTGTTTGTGACACGTGTAGCATAGGGCTGCCCACATGATATGAAATGAAACATTTTATTTCGGTAATATTACTAGATACGTTAGTCGAGGAGCCCATGGCACAGTAGTTACCGTGTTCGGCCTGCCATTGAGATAAAGATGTAGAACTAGGTATTGAAAAAGAATCGTATCGTAATCGTATGATAAAGATTGTTATTAACCGCTATCTCTTGTTACTTCTACTCATGGTTCTGCTTCTAAGTTTAAACCTAGTACCTGTCAATCCCCAAGCGGCACGCGCGCGATTTTGCGCCATTTTCTAAACACTAAGCAAACGCCGGCATTCGCATAGATTATAAAATAAGCGTTTTTTTTTTATAGGGTCTTTGTTCAAGAACGTAAACAAGAAGTTTTTCTTATAAATAGTCTGTAAATAACGAAAATAAGCAAACCTTTTTGAACGCCAGCTTTCGCTCCGGGATTGACAGGGTAAGGAATGTGAATCTGGCAATATAAACGCGATGTTTTTATGTTTTATGTCCCACTTATCTAAACCAATTTACATTACTGTAATGCAACGCGTGTGTACAGTTCGGGTGGCTTCGTAATTGATACTGTAAATCAAACTGTTAAGCACCGCGAGGACGCCGGCGTCCTCACACCTGTTGTCTTTCTATTGTGTCTCTTATTACGATACTCGAAAGGTTAACGATTTAAAATAAGGTTTTCGGAATTAAGAAAGAATAAATAAGTAATCATACTCCTGAGTATTTAATTATTAATAAAGCATTTTACATAAATAAAAATAAAATGACAAGTATTAAATTCCATACGTGGTACAACCCTAGCAGTGTCGGCGCGTAAGCAAAGGCGCCGGCGCACAGCACACAAAGGGAGCGAGCGAGCGAGCGAGCGGTATGCTTTCTCTGTCTGTCGTAGGTACTGTCGGAGGCCAGTAAACTTTTAGAGCTAACAGCTGATTCCGCGCGGTATGTATGAATTTTCTTTTTAAATCATTATTATTTACATTGCCGAGTTTAAGTTTTTTGCTTTTTTTCACTAAAATTATGTTTTTAGGGCTGGATTTTGTTGTAACAAATGAATAGAACACAAATCTAGTTGAAAAACGGTCGGAAAATTCGACAATTTTCCTGAAGAAAATTCCAACGTTTTTCAGTCATAAATCATGGTCTGAAGCTACTGTTTCAGTTTTTGCCAACCTGTCAATTACACCGTGTATAAATGAATTGTAACTTAAACTTTTAAATTCAAATTTATACCTAAGATTATTTGGTGACAATGGATAATTCTTTTATTCATTTTTAAGCTCAGCGTGAGGCGTAAAAGATAAATCATTAGTGTTTATTATTGGATTTATAAATGCAAAGTTTTAATATTTTAATATTATATTAAATAAATATTATTATATTATATTAAAATGAAGTCACTTTAGTATTTTGTTATAGCTGCCTAATATCACTTTTTTTGTTGTTTTAGGGGAATACTGTAGGTAAGTCTCTGGATCAAAGGATACGAGGAAGAGGGTAGCCTTGCTAGTCGGCAGCGAAGAGGAAGGCCGGCCGGCGGCGCTTATTAGCGAGGCACAGCGACGACATATGGTGGGCGAGTATGAATTTAATGGATCCACACCAACGAGATACTTTGCCGAAATATTCGACACCTCATCGCAAACTGTTCGCCGTGCCCTCCACGCTGAAGGCTTGCATCACAGAAGACCAGCTATGAAGCCCTTGTTGACAGAAATGCATAAACAAGAACGATTACGTTTCGCATGGGATTATTTAGATTTCGACTGGAATACCTACTACCATATTTTCAGATGAAAAGACATTTAAATCCGGTCAAAATGGTAGGCTTCATTTATGGCGCAAGTATAACATTCGCTGGTGTGATAAAAACGTAATCCCTAATACAGAGTCAGGTCGAATTACGATTAACATGTGGGGATAGACGACTGCAGCAGGGCCAGGAGAACTAGCTTTTATGTAGGGTCTATGCGCAAACGTCTACTTGACTGTATAGACAATAATGGAGGTTATACAAAATATTAATACCTAGGTAAATGTTTTGGTATTTATAATTAGACGGTGTAACTAAATATTTAGTAATATTAACATATCCGTAATTATTTAATAACCTTAAATAATTGAGGTTTAGTTTCAATCTTCTTTTCGTCAAGAAAATGAACACTTAAGCTATTACCTCAATACATTTAAATGATAATGATAAATGATAAATGATTTTATTTTCTGTAAGTAGGTTTGTACAAACACTTTTACATGTCAATCATATTTTTTAAACTAGATGAGGTCGGCGTTTCCTATCTGACTACTCTGAGAAGAAAGGCCGAAACAAACTCAGAGGTCACAGTCTCTTTTAAAGTCCAGACATAATCTTGGTCAGATCATGTGAAGACCATGCAGATTGGTGTCTGAAATGGTCTTTTGAGTAAAGAACCACACAGATTGAGCGGACCTGTCCAGTCAGTGCACGCATTTGTCAAAAATTGTGTAGCTCAACTCAGAACTTGAGGAGCCTTACGATTCGACGAACAATACCAATGAAAGGACATTTGGGTAGGCCGCATAAATTACTCAAACTGCCAGACCATGATTAAAACTAACTAAGAAGGAAAAAAGAAAAAAGAAATGACCCACATAGTCTTCACACTCACAATAATAATAATAAAAAATAAGATACTATACAAAGTAAATATCCATGTCATTGTTTATATAAAATTCATCAATGTCAATGTGTATATAAAAATCCGGACATCATCTTTGATCTTTGAGGACCATGTAGATTGGTGTCTGAAGTGGTATTTTGAGGGAAGAACCACACAGATTGAGTGGACCTGTGCAGTCAGTGCACGCATTCGTCAGTAACCGTGCAGCTCAACTCAGAACTTAAGGAGCTCAACGATTCGACGAGCAATACCAAGGACAGAACATTTGTGTAGACCGCATAAACCACTCAAACTGCCAGACCATGATTAAAACGGAAACAATGACCCACATAGTCCTCACATTCACAATAATTAAAATAATATAAGACTTTAAACAGTAAATGTTCATGTCATGTCATAAATAGATATTTAGAAAGAAAAAAAATAACAAAAGTGTAAATCAGCAAAATAAAAAATAAACAACATTCACTGTCTAGACCTATTGGAGCAGCTCAATCCCAAGCGTTTTTGTCCTCAATATAGTCTTTTACAGTATAATAGGCTTTCTGGCATAGTTTTAGCTTTATAAAAGATTTGAATTTATTAATGCTTAGTTCTTGAATGTGGCTAGGAAGTTTATTATAAAAACGTATACATTGGCATCTAAACGAGCCACCTATTTTCTTGAGCCTTGTTGTAGGAACAACAAATTTATGTTTGTTCCTAGTATTTATATTATGGATATCACTGTATTTCTTAAACAGATTAATATTTTTATGTGCATACAAAAGATTATCATAAATGTACTGAGAAGGCACAGTCATTATATTAATCTCTTTAAATTTGTCTCTGAGGGAGTGTCTGGGACTTAATTTATAAATGGAACGAATTGCCCTTTTTTGTAAAATAAAAATTATCTGAATTTCGGCGGCATTTCCCCACAACAGAATACCGTATGACATCACACTATGAAAATAACTAAAGTAAACTAAACGGGCTGTCTCTAAATCAGTTAAGTCACGAATTTTCCTAACGGCGTATGCTGCAGAGCTAAGCTTTTTTGACAATTTATCTATATGGGGGCCCCATTGAAGCTTGGCATCCAAAGTTATGCCTAAGAATACTGTGGTATTTTCGGGTTTTAACTCTTCAGCCTTTATGAGAACACTAGTTTCTACTTGTCTAACATTTGGTATCGTAAACTTAATACATTTGGTTTTTTTTTCGTTAAGAAGTAAATTATTAACATTAAACCAGTTAACTACTTTTGCGAGGGCACTATTTATACTGTCAGTAACCAGCTGTTGACGTTTGAGTTTAAATAAAAGTGAAGTGTCATCTGCAAACAACACTATATCATGTTCATCCTTTATGAGGTAAGGCAAGTCATTGATATAAACAATAAATAAAAATGGTCCAAGTATTGAGCCCTGTGGGACCCCCATTCTTACTACAGATCCGGGTGACCTTTTCCCGTTAACATCAACTCTCTGAATCCTATCACTTAAGTAAGAAGTGAGAAGATCCAGAGAGGCGTTCCGGATTCCGTAGTGGTGTAGTTTCCTGATTAAGGTTTCATGAAGAACACAATCGAATGCCTTGGACAAATCACAAAAGATGCCCAAAGCATCGCATTTGTCCTCCCATGCATTATAAATATGTCCTAAAAGTTCAACTCCGGCATCGGTAGTTGAACGACCCCTTGTAAAACCGAACTGTTTATTATTCAGTAATTTATTGTTATTGAAAAATCTTTGCAATTGATTTAAAATAAGTTTTTCATAAATTTTACTAAAGGTGGGTAGTACGGAAATAGGTCTATAATTAGTAGGGTCTGATGTACTACCTGATTTAAACAACGGTATTATTTTACTGTGTTTCATAAGATCAGGAAACTCACCACATTGAATACAATTATTAAATATAACAGCTAAAGTAGGTGCTACAATGTTTATAATTGTCTTAGCAACATCCACAGAATTACCCCATAGATCTGCAGTCTTTTTAACATTTAACATGTGAAAAGTTTTAATTATATCTGTACAAGTGACAAATTCGAAGTGAAATTCCGAATCACAAACTGGAACGTTTTCCTTAAGTAAAGACTCTGCAGCAGTGGGTGATGAGCTTAGAGATTTAGTGGTTGACACAGGAATCTCTGCAAAGAAATTTTCAAAGGCCGCGGCAACCTGGGAATCTGATCTAATTACATTGTCATCAATAGCAAGGCTGTAGTCACTACTTCGGTTGCATGACCTTCCTGTTTCGCTATTAATGACATTCCAAGTCATTTTAATAATGTTATTACTATTTTTAATTTTTGAACTCAAATAACGTGACTTGGCCATACTACAGACTGTTTTAAATATTTTAGAATAATTTTTAACATATAAATTAAATTCAGCAGTGTTTATACAAATTCGTTCATCATATAATTCATAAAGTCTTTTTCTACTTTTATGTATACCAATGGTGGCCCAGTCACTGAAGGAAGCGTTACTATTGACTGATAATGTCTTTGGAATGAATGTTTTATCAAATTGTCTGCAATACATATTAAAAAAATCATTATATTGTTTGTTAGGGTCATCATTAGTCAACAGAAGTGGTAATTTACTTAAGAGTTTAGTTTTAAATGTTTCTAAGCGTTTAGTTGTTTTTGGGTTAACAGTGATATCTTTTTTAATAACTTTTTTGTTTTGATTTGTAATAGTGATCAGCTGTCCGCAATGATCTGAGTCTATTAAATTAATCATTTCTTTGTGGTTTGGTATAATATCTGTATAAATGTTATCTAGGCATGTGGCACTAGTAGGAGTTATTCTAGAGGGCTCCAAAAATAGGTTAACAAGATTGTATGACTGAAACAAACTTATGATTTTAGTACTTAACCCACTATTGTGACATTACAAATAAAAAAAAAACATGTTCATAAAGTCTAAATCCAAACACAATCTCAATAAACTTTACTGAATACCGATACCTACAATAAGTGGATATCAACGATTATATTTGTGTTATTAGAACATCCTTTCCTTGTTATGTTATTTTGAATTGACTAAGTGGGTATACAACAAAAAATCGTATGAACGGTTACAAGAGAACTTCTTTTACCTAAGTAGGAATGTGACGTCACAATTCTTATAATCAAAATTGTTAATTTTATAAATAAATAAAACGAATAAACATTTTTGTTATCACTAAGCACGACTATTTTATTTTCACCTTCCAAAACCGAAAAAATAAATTTAAAATCACATAAATAATAATACAATAACTAATATTTGCTTCGTATAAAAATGATGTTAAGCATGAATACATTATAAATAAACATAAACCTAATAAGTTTTTACTTAACATTATTATGGTTTCAAAGAAACAAATAGATAGCTAACAATTAATCAAGATTTGAACTCAGACCTCATTGATGGTGAACCTGTTGCTTAGCGCAATTAGCTACCAGCACATATTAGACTCTCGTGAATTTTAACACTGCTATAGTAAGAACAGACGGGTATTGTAAATGCAACAGAAATATCATGCTATTTCGCGTATTGCGACGACAGTTCATTAGTGTGTGTTATCTATGGAATGTTGAGACATCACTCGCACACGCACTGACTGTATCGCGCTCGTACTGTTCACGGCAATGTGAGCTTTAGCGTGCTTAAGGACTTCTGAGCGCTCACTGTACCTTGCCATGGTTGAACTATTAGGTTCAATATTTATGTATTGCGCAATGGTATGCAATAGTTAATACATGTGTTGTCTTGTACAATCATGTTAGTTTAATTTGGTGTGTTGTATTGTCAAGACGTGCATTGATTTAAAATGGAAGATTTAAAAAAATCTATTAATGTAGTGGAGCAACGTATATTTCTAAAGTTTTGTGCTTTACTCAACTACTCTGGAGGAGTTGCGCACGACTTACTGGTAAAGTGTGTTGGTCGTAACGCCTTAAATAAAAGAACCGTACAGCGATGGCTTGAAATGTACAAACAAGGAAGAACCACAGCTGAAGATGAGCCGCGAGCACCTCGATCATTATCATCGACTAGATTAGAAGCAAGGGACAAAATCAAGGAAGCACTTCGTCAGTCACGTAGGGTCAGTGTCAGTGATCTCTCCACTCAACTTAACATTCCTCATTCCACTATACATAGAGTACTCACGGAGGATTTATGTCTGGTAAATAAAAGTGCAGTGTGGGTGCCCCACACTCTGAACACGGATCAGAAGGAGTTTCGTTATGAAACTGCGCGTAGCCATGTATCGTGGTATCGCCGTAAGAAAAATATACTTAATAGATTCATATGCCTTGATGAAACTTGGGTCGAATTTTATACTCCTCGTCAAAGACATCAGTCACGATGTTGGGTGGAACCGGGCACTTCAGCTGAACATTTACCACGTGCAGAGCTACATGAACGAAAAATACTACTAATAGTAGCTATGGATGTCAGAGGCATTGCTTTTTGGAGAACTTATGATGAAAATACAACTATGACTGGAGAGCGATATAAGTCATTTTTAGAAGAAAATATTCCTATTTGGGCAGACGAACATCATATAACGAGTCCTATAATTTTACATGATAACGCCAGACCGCACAAATCAAAAATAGTTTAGAATTTAATTGAAGATAAAGGATGGATTGAAATTATTCAGCCGCCATATTCCCCGGATATGATCCTTGTGATTTCTTGTTTTGGCCATGTGAAGAGGAAATTGTCGGGTACTCGATACAATAGCAAAAAGGAGTTAGATATTAAACTAAAGAGCATTATTGATGAATTAAATGAAAGTGGTACTTTAAATGGTGTTCAAGATTTGCCAGCATTCTGGGAGCGAGTGATTAATAGTGGTGGAGATTATTGATTAGTGTCACAAGGTTATATAGTATAGTAGTCAGTTTTTGTAAAATAATAATAATAAAAAAATATGACACTGGAAGTGGGATGACCTAATAGTATGAATGAGCGTGTCACTGCGCAAAGCTCGATCTATGGAATGATACAATTTTAAATTAGTTCAAGTTCGTTTCGAGCGGTTACTGGTGCATTTTTTGCTTTGATATTTTCTGTGAATTTAAGTGTTGTGATTAGTTTTGCGGTGATTATCTTTGTTTTGAAGTGATTAAAAAGTTTCTTGACATTAAAATGAATTCGGAAACGCATGCAAATGTGCCTTGTGATGGATTAAAGTATGTGCAATCGTTACTCGGAAAGGTAAATACTTTCAAGTTTTACAGGCGAATATAATCTCATTTCTTCACCTAAACCTACTTTTTGAGTATTTCTCAGAAATCTAAATTACGCATTTTAGTCGAAAATTGCCTTCAGGGTGCCTTTCCGGAACTTTTATAGAAGCTCATTTAATTGTGACCATTCCTGCGACAAATTGTTGCGGAACGTGCTTTTTCATGTTTAATACGTATTCACACATATTTAATTAAGAAATAAGTACTCATGAACAAGAACGGCTTTCCGAATTATCGAAAATTGCAATAGAAAAACAGCTGTTGGTAG
>OX451393.1:22381883-22465224 GCA_949629135.1 Eremobia ochroleuca | reverse complement strand
GGCATTGTATGACACAAAGACAATACAAATTATTCGCAAGACGTAAAGTAGGATTTGCGGAATGCGCGCGCGACCGTAACCTACAAACGTTTTAGGACGACTAATGAACGAAGGAGGAAGGGTGGACGGCGGGCGGTCGCCGGGAAGGGATGTCAGCGCTGACTGGCGCTCATGCGAGGTTTGGCAACGTCGCGTGATACTTACACTAGAAAATAGGCAAACTTATGTAGATGACCGATAAGAACGGCAACGTTTAATAACATGAGTACTCCACGACGAGCACTGCGATGAGTCGGACGAGATGTTTTGATATTTTAATTTTTCTTATTTATTTTGCATATTAATTATTTTTCTGGAATACCTATAATTCGTACTTAAATAAAGATAATAACATCAATGGACCATTTTAAAACGATAATCACGTATTTTTTTTTTAACAATTTAGATTGTAGAAAAAACAGTTTATAATTACTATGTTGCTGGAACTGAAGCTCCCATTTCATTTTGTCGCATTTATTCAAAGTCATCCTGTATAAAAATATGATGTCTTTGTCACTAGAACCCAGTCGAATAACAATTGAATTGAATAATATTTTATGATCGAAGGAAGAAGTATCCTGGTTCCTCAGAATAACAAACAAATCCAAGTTTTTAATTAAGCTTTCCATTATTCACCTATCACTGAGACGCACGGTGTTATCAGATGTTAGGAGTAGAAATGCTTAAAATGAACTGAAGTTACGAACCTGATTTTTGACTATTTATTGTTATTGACTAATAAGGGTATCACATTTACCTAATTACCCTCATTAAGGTGCTCCTGCACTCATTGTTAAATTAACATTTATACTCTGATTATTTTTCGTGTGTATCCTTTTAACTAGTTAATTCATTAGGTACATAAGTATTTAGTGATGAGGTGAAATCACAAATAAATAGTACTATATCTGTGTGTAAGGATATAATGGCAAACCTTAAGATTACTTTGAAGATTACTTTTTCTTTTTTTAAAAAAATTATATTTCCTTCATTTGTACACGCAATTGCCTCATACGAAATTTTATAGTAAAGTAATGATCAGCAGAATCCATTTCTAGCCAAAAAAGGTCCTTTCAAAATTCAAGCCTCTAAGTCTATAAAAGGCGATGTTCAGACCACCGTGCGGCCGCCCGCTATAGGGGAGACCGAGGGGAGTTGTAACAGAGGAGAGTTGTGACAAAGACGATTTCTCGGAACCTATAACCGTTAGCGAGCTGGCAACAGCGCACGATTGTTTCTTTAGAGACGCGCTACTTGACGCAGTACGCGCCAGAGGCGCAAGACAAGCGGTTGCGTGAGTACGACGTCTGCATGGAAAAAAAAACGAAAAGTAAGTTTTTTATCAAAATTTTGATTGTATTTATATCGTGACATATTACATTCACGTGGTTATTCAATGTTTGCTTATATTGTGTGGTTTTTGAAGTTTCAAAGCATGGCATTGTCTTGCTGTATTTGCATCTTGTTTCGAAATTAAGAATTATTATTCTGACCAGGTCGTGATTTTTGGCACCTAGGAGAGTTGTGACACCCTGTCACAACTCTCCTACTTCAGTTTATTTTCTAGTTAGCTTATTTTACATGCTTTTTGCAGTGTTCTTTTTTATATTTACATGTGTTCGTTTATTTTAGTCAATTCTTACAACCTAAGTTTGACATAAAAAGTATTCGGCAATTAAAATCTGTCTAAAATGACTTTTTTTGTCAGGAACATTTTTGGGCATGTAGTTTGCTGTTGCATGCTGAATTTGCTATTTTTTGTTTCAGAATGCCTAACAATTATACACGAAAGACTGATGCCCTGTCGGCAAAGTGTCCTGTCGGCGAGGAGTCCCGTCGAAGTAAAGTCTTGTTGGTGTTCAGTCTGTCAGCGTAGTGTCTGTCGACGTTTAGTCGTAAAAAAGGTAAAGGCTGATCTCACGCAGATTGCACTGGGGACGAGCTGCAGTACGTCTGTCATAATTGTTTATCAGATTAGATTAAAATTTTTGACTGACTTTAAGCCGACTGATCTCGTAATGATCCCATAATTACTTACAAAAGATTTAATACTTGTTATGTTAGTTTCATGTTATTGTAGTTCCTAAAATTATTCCAAATGATAATTAAAGTACTTTTATGCAAAATAAAATCATGTGTTTTGTTTATAACACCTATAAAATTATTTTATGTTTCTAATATAATCTAGATATACAGCTGTCACAACTTACCTTGGTACCTGTCACAACTTACCTCGGTGTTAGGAGAGTTGTGACAAAGGGAGTAGCTCCGGTTTTCGTGGATTTTCTCAGAAACCTTATAACTTTCATTGACTCCGATGACTGCTTTCAAAAGAGTAAGGATTGAGCTACATTGAGCCAAAGAGTTCATAATCGTAGTGTGTTTTTTTATTGAGATGTGTTCTTTTAAGTAAAATTGTCACAACCCTCCTCGGTCTCCCCTACGTACGATGTAAGGTTGCCAGGTTTACATGTTCAAAGAAATTAAAATTAATTTAAATTAATTAATTCTTTTAAATTCCGCGCAGTTTTCATCACGCGCACCGTTACCAAACCTCTCCAATGCCACTATTGCGAGAACGCAACAATAAACATCGTCCCGTCTCGCTCCCACGAGCTGGCTGCTTATGGGGCTTCTGGAGCTGTCTCTATTTCCATAGAAATTTTTCACATTGTTGATAACATTAGTATGTACCTACTCATTTTCCAAATTGTACTGACTTTTAAGCCTGGCTTTTGATGTTTTATGAATGGAACGCATAATGAAGCGTGTGTGTGAAAATAGTATGAATGAGCGCAAGTCGCTGCGCAAAGCTCGATCGATACAATTTCAAATTAGTTCAAATTTGTTTTGAGCGGTTACTGATGCATTTTTTTGCTTTGATATTTTTTCTTTCATTTTCTGTGAAGTTGTAATTAGTTTTGCGGTGATTACATTTGTTTTGAAGTGATTAAAAAGTTTCTGAAAATTAAAAAATACTTAAGTATTTATAAAAAAAAATTAACCGACTTCCAAAAAATCACTACAAATTGAAAAATAACTTTAATTTCGGCAGTCAGTGTCACAAAACGAAAATGCGGAAGCAACGACACCGACTTCCAAAATTAAAGTTTTTTTCACTTTGTAGTGTTGTTTGGAAGTCGGTTGGTTTTTTTATTTTTATAAAAAAAAAAATATTTTTCACTTTTTACCTATACTTACCTTAGTTATGCTAGAATTTACTTGCAAGATTATAGGTACCCCAATAACAACTTTGACAGAAACGAGGGTGTACGGTGGTATACTGAACACATCGTGCTGCATCTGCCTTTATAGGGTACAGACATAGACATATATATATGGACTGGAAATACCTACGAAAAAAGGGTGCCTACCTACAACTCATATTGTCTCAAAAAATGGCTGCCATTGCTGGGGTTGTATCAATCAAGGAACATTGGTGTTACTATAACGAGTATCGATACTAAATACGAGTCGTACTAGTTATCACGTTTGGATCATAATATAGTATACTAACTTATAGTCCGTTCTAACTAAAGTTGCCTACTTTATAGTAACGTATCCTAGTTTATTTTCGATAAACATACTTTATAATTTTGCATAAAAATACAGTATGCGAAAATACTTTATTTCTAATCTTTTGCTATGCGTAAAAGACTCATATGAACTATTTATCGATAGGTACAGACGCCAGCACATCAAGCTACCCGAAACTGTCAAATTATCGCAATCAACTTTCTTCCCTGAAAATAAAATTAATTCCAAGTGTTTTTTCGGCACAGAATTAAAAAACACCTTTTAATTGCATCACGTTTACGTATTAAAGTGAAGGAAAACAACGTGAAGAGATATGTATCCATATGCCCAAAAACAGGTGCTTTCGCATATTATACCTTTATTATTATACCTATTATACCTTATAATATGTATGTATTTAGAAATATATATGTATGTTTATCAGCTGTCTTAGTACTCATAGCACAAGCTCTGCTTAGTTTGGGACTAGATGGCGTTGTGTGAAAGTTGTGGAATATGATTTATTTATTTATTATTATTTTTATATATGTAATTAATATATATCTATTTATTGATTTCAGGCCAAACGGCCAGGCTATTATTAATCAATCATTTTAATACACATTTACCAAAAATGCTGTGGGAACAGAGTTATCATGTAATCTCATTACATCAAGTGTTCTATTGAAACAGCTTTCTTCAAAGTGAAGTGAACAGAGGTACCATTCTTTATGTCGGGGATTAATATTTTCTTCACCAATAGCCTCTAACCACTTTTTCTTTAGTCCTTCCTTTTTAGGAAACCTATAAAAAGTGCAAGTATTTTTATAAATAAATAATTTTGGTTACAGCTATATTATATTAGCATATGAAACTAAAATCAATAGGAAACGTCAGAAGCTATGTGCACGGTTCCAATTGGTGGTTTCTATGGAGAACAGTCGGCAAGAAACTCCACGGTTACTCAAAATAATTGGCTTTTACAATGTTAATAGGTAGGGGAGGACAGTGTAGGCCTGTCAACAAGTACCAGGTACTTAAAAAAATAGAAGACATTGTAAAAGCCAATTGTTTTTAAAAGAGTAACCGTGGAGTTTCTCGCTGGTTCTTCTGCATAGGAAAACACCATTTGGAACCGTGCATCTAGCTTCTGACGTTTCATAAGTGCCCATGTAGGTTTATGTGAAAGAAAATATTTTGATTTTGGTGCTGTGAACCACGGGCCGGACCTAGCAAGGTCAATGGGAGCTAATAAGACGCAGGACTATTTATGTTAACATAGCAGAATATACCGATATCATTCCAGCGGAGGAACTAGTTCCGGAAACTATTAGGCAACGGTACAACACTATTCTATTATGACATATTATTGTAAACAAACGAATGAATTAACAAAATAATAAAAAGGTCTGTTATACGGAAATTCACCCAAATATCAATACTTTAGCCATAAATTCATGATCACGTTACAATTATATCATCGAATGTCTATTATTGTATGTGTTATTGCATGAAAACCGGCTACTAACCTGTGCAAAGAAAGTTGAGGTTGATTTTCATTCTTCCTTGCACCACACTTCACAATACAACACACAGGCATGTTGAATTGCTGTTTTTCAACATTTACATGCAGTTTTAAAGGTAAAGTCCTCGTAATTTTCTCGCAAATCTCAATAATACAAAAAATAAACAACCATTTGACAGCTGAACTACCACGAAACTTGGCGACAAAGATGGCTGCTCTGGCACCTACCTACAACCGTGTATAGAGTAACAGGGCATCTCCTGTTATATCCCATCTCAATGGGTACAGACGTGATGTTATGTTGTGCGATTGCGTAAACAGTGCATACATATGCGATAGTAGCAATCGCGGTGGTTTTATTGGTATTTATTGAAGAGTTCCGTTGTCTGTCTCCAAAACTCATCACCAAATCTTTACGAAATTTAAATGGAATCATTTCGGAATAAACCGCTATCGAACAAAAAATAATTTTGCAAATCCGTCCATATATGACGCAGTTATGCCCGAACATAAAAAAAATATATGTCGGCGCGAGCGTGGGCGTAGCGATAACAGGGCCACCATCATAATTTCTTGGTACAGGTTCCATGAGGAAGGTGGGTACTCGGGCAACCAGTAAAACGTAGTTTGAAGCAGAATGTACAGTCACGTTTATTCGGTAATTTACAATCACTTTATGAGTAGTAAGAACCAAAGGTTTGTACGGTGAACATGACAGTTCCGATGGTATGCTCTCAACCGTCCGGCGTGCGCTCCGTAAGTCGAATACCGGCCGCTCTCCAATCGGCTCTGTCCACGTGTAGAAAATGGCGCAAAGTTATAGCGCCACCTCACGGCGTTCACTGTACTAACCGATCAACCATTGAGAATTAAGTTCCGGTTTGACCAATATTATGAAATCAACCGGAAGTAGTATTTTGATTATTCTGTCGTCTTGATATCGCTTGCGACGACATATATTTATAAACATCCGAATTGATAACCTCCTCCTTTTTGAAGTCGGTTAAAAATGAATTCGGAAACGCATGCAAATTGTTCTTGAAAGTATGTGCAATCATTACTCGGAAAGGTAAATATACATAGTTTTACAGACGAATTAATCTCATTACTACACCTAAACCTACCCCTTTTTGCGTACTTATTTCTTATAATAAAATAATAATAAATAATAAATCCCTGGACATTTCACACAGCACCATTTGTCCCAAGCTAAGCAACCTAATGCTTGTGTTATGGTAACGAGATGGCTGATAAACTACTTATATACAATTTTTTTTTTTTGTAAATACATACATATTATAGATAGAAAAACACCCAGACTCGGAACAAATACATGTAGGTCATACAAATATTTGTTCCGTGCGGGAATCGAACCCGCGACACGCAGCGCAGCAGTCAATCGCTTAACCACTGCGCCAACCGTGCCGTCTCTTAGAAATCTAAATCACGTAATAGGCATTTTAGTCGAAATGTATCTGCATATATGTATCTAGTAATACCATGCATTTCGTGTGCTTTGATAATTGTCATATATCCGTAGTATAGAAGCGAAGAATGAAGAGTTATGTTATGACTGTTCACGTTGTGAGTTATTATAAATATTATCAACATCGTAAACAATGTGTAGTTAGAAATCAATCAATCAATAATTTGTGCTCCATCTAGTGGCCACATGTAATATTTTGCCTATAGCGACTGTTGCGAGCGAGTGAAATATGGACTAAATCGAGGAGCTCTGCGGGTCGATTCTGTAAATATCTCACAGTGATATCATAAGTGAAGTGAGCACTTAATAGTGTTAATCCCTATTGAATGACAGCTCACTCCACGCTCACTTCACCCAAGCTTTCACGGTGAGATGGTTACAGAATCGCAAGGCTGTTGTGCCAATAACGTAATAGTTCTAACGTTAATAGAGTCTTATCATATTTGTATCACGGCATGGGGAGGTGCTTGTAAAACCTACATGTTACGCTTTGAGAGAGCCCAGCGATCCTTGCTAAAAGTCATGACCTTCAAGCCGTACCGGTTCCCCACAAAAACCCTGTATGAAAGTTGCCAAGTACTTACAGTGAGACAACTATACCTCCTCAACCTTATATTGAAACAACATGAAATCACACCGGTAAATCACACAACCAAACAAAAGAGAACTGTCGGTAATGTATGTAAAACAATCAAATGCAAGACCGCATCCGCTCGACGGCAACGACTGTACCTAACCACTTATATTTATAATAAAATAAACATATTAGGTCATCCCACTTCCAGTGTCATATTTTTTATTATTATTATTTTACAAAAACTGACTACTATACTATATAACCTTGTGACACTAATCAATAATCTCCACCACTATTAATCACTCGCTCCCAGACTGCCGGCAAATCTTAAACACCATTTAAAGTACCACTTTCATTTATCATTTTCATCAATAATGCTCTTTAGTTTAATATCTAACTCCTTTTTGCTATTGTATCGAGTACCCGACAATTTCCTCTTCACATGGCCAAAACAATAATTGAAATCACAAGGATTCATATCCGGGGAATATGGCGGCTGAATAATTTCAATCCATCCTTTATCTTCAATTAAATTCTGGACTATTTTTGATTTGTGCGGTCTGGCGTTATCATGTAAAATTATCCCTTTATAGCTCAGTGTAGACTGTAGGTAACATACCGTACAAACGCTTCGAAATTTAAAATAATTGATTTCATAACGTAATCGCGCACTGTAACTCGTAGTCTACACTCCGAACTAATGAACTAGTACCAAAAAATACGACTAGACGGCGATTCTTGTTACAAATTGAGATTTGTGTTACGACAGTCGGTATTTAGGCACGAAACGTGGCGGTTCACTGTGATTTAAAAAATATATAAAAAATTGTTCTGCTCGTCTCTTGTGTATTATATTGATAAATTGGAGAGGTGAGTGTTTGAACTTTATTTTGTAACGTTATTTTTCAACACTTTCATATTTTATTTTGTTTTTGTTGGTAAAAGTGATTGTTGAAATTTTTGTAATTTTCTTCCCAAATAATTAAAAATAATGAAAATCCAGAAACACGTGTATTTTATTTTTTTGTAATCTTCTCTAATCCAAAAAATCAAATAAATCCCAGCTTATGAGTCATAGAGGGTTAAAGGACTCGTTATATGATGTTCGTCTGCCCAAATAGGAATATTTTCTTCTAAAAATGACTTATATCGCTCTCCAGTCATAGTTGTATTTTCATCATAAGTTCTCCAAAAAGCAATGCCTCTGACATCTATAGCTACTATTAGTAGTATTTTTCGTTCATGTAGCTCTGCACGTGGGTCAAAATCAAAATAATTGCTCATTTCATAAATGTTATTTTTATGTCACAATAACATAAAAGTAACATAAAGGAAAACAAGGGCTGCATTCACAGTTGTAAATAAAAACAGTTTTTTTAGTATTTTATATTGTAATATTAATTAAAGACATACACGTACATGTACAGTTTATGAGTTAAGCTGAGCTTTGCATTTGTGTGAGTGTGAACATAGATACGGTTTATACCGGCGTAACTCCACCGCGCACCTTCATTTCTTTAAGTCACTCACACGAATGCTAAACTCAGCTTAGGCCTCGCGAGCTGTACTGGACATAGTGAACATAAACATGATACATGCAAAATAATGACAATGACTCCTTAAACGTTAGGGTTATGTTTAATTTGAAGATGGTTAATCTAATCACACATTTAAAATAAAAATATAATATAAAAATGCGAACTTTGAACATTCTCTCTATCGTCATGATAATACTGCACGAGTAACTTCCTAATACTTATATATATAAGGTCTACCTATTCATACACGAAATATTTTAACAGTAGCTTTTATAAGTCGTAAAGACGCAATAGCACCGAAAAAAATAATTAAGTGTTTTGTTTTTACGAAATGGTTGCAATTTTTAATTTTTTAAGACGTTTTGCATAAAACCTTTAATGAAAACTCTTTGAATGAAAGTTGGTAAATAAACGTTCATGTCAAAACTAATGGATGTTTAAAAAATAAGAAACCAGTATTTATTTTGTAAGTCTTATGATTTTAAATTATTTATTTTTATGAAAATATACTTAGATAAAATTAAAAAAAAAAAACCTTTGAAATGACTTCGTTATGACCGTTAGATGATACCCTCAAAATATTTCATGTATGAATTGGTAGGCCTTATTTATCTATACGTCTTAGTCACTATCACTACTAAAAAGTTCCCAGAAATTTCTCTTTAAATCAACCGTAGACACGTTATAACATTTTGATGGCTTTTTAACCATCTGTGCTAGATCCTTAGGTTTAAAATTTACTTTAATATCAGATAAAATAGTAACATTTGAAGTAGATGCATTACCGACATGATAATGATTAGATTCTTCTGTATGTTCGACATCGTATGAATTAGTTAAAACTTTATTGGTTATATTATCTTTGCCGGTATATTTTAGTAAAATCTCAAGGTCTTCTTGCTCAGATTCACTTTCAGATGAAGATTCTATAACGAGTCGTTTTGCTTTTGTACGTTTAACAGGAACGGTAATTAATTTGTGACTTTTTATGGCAAAACATTGGCAAATATTGGGCTTTAAACAAAAGCAGCTTAAAATTCGATATTGAATTATATTGTCTTCGTTTGGTATTACCTGGTGTATTTTTTGTGTATTTGGAACGGCCACAAATTGACAACCCTCAATTTGTTTTTCTATTTTCGATATGTCCTCCTGATCAACAAGAAATAATTTTACAGTGGTAGTAGTATTGTGTTTAAGTAATTGAATCGCAGTTTCAGCGTCAGGTATATCATGTCCGTAAGATACTTGTTTATCTAACAACCTTTTTATTACTCCCCCAACCCCATCCGCTGCACCCTTCCCATGGGCCGCCTCAAAAAAATTCCAGGTTGCAAAAATAAAACCATAAGATTCAATCATTTTGGTAAGAAGGGCAAAGTTCTTTTTTTGCCTGTATTGACTTGACGGACCATCTGAGAAGAAATGCACAGTGTCTTTCAAAGGAAATCTATGTTTAATGTCACGCATCAGGGGCTCCAAGTGAGCCCAGATCGATTCCGGTGTGTGTTTGTTGCAGTTAGAAAATGTACAAAATGATTCGGGATCAGTTTCATCATTATATACTATGCTTGTGTGCAAGGTGATTTGTGAATGTGATGCTCCAAAATGGACTGCTTGTATTTCATTATGAAATTTGCAATTATAATTTTCTGAGAAGTCACAATGTAGCATAATTTCATTTCTCTGTAAATTCTCCTTTAATGTTTTATAAACTTTGTATTGATGTGAAATGTTGTAAATATGAATTTTAGAGCCTTTTAATTCCGTGTCAAAATTTGATAATAGAGATTGTAACGTACCTGATATTATTTGTTTAATTGTTTTTTTAGTTGATTTTTTTTCATTGTTCTTTTCATATTCTATGGTTTTGACTGTCCACTCTAGCCATGACACTGTTTCATTCAATTTCTTATTCAATAAGTCATATTTGACCGATTTATTTTTGCATATATCACAAGTTGAATACATGCAATTTTGGGAGTATAAATCACATACTGTAGATTTTATAACGGTGTCCAAACTATCGCCGTCCTTAAAAATTTTTAGTGTTTTTAGTGATGTAAACTTGAAATCCATATTACTGTGTCTTTTGCAAAGACAAGTATTTCGATTTGATAAATTTGGGATCAATACGTAAAATGGCTTGAAACGTCTGAACGTAGCGTATGATATTGGAATTCCAGTCTCCTTTACAAATTTTAACCGTAAAGGCGAACGGCAGGCTTGTATGGGTATTTCGTACCGCTAATAAAATTTCGTGTTTTTGTATAATTTTTGTTTTAATTGGTCGCTAATATGATATAAAAGCCCTATTTAAATTCTTAGATTTTTAGAAGTTGGGATGTAAAAGTTATAACCAGTTTCATTTTTAAGGTTATGTACTAGTGTACCAATGTAAATTGTTACTTATAGGTCCATAAACATTGTTTTGGTGATAAAGTAAATGTACTAGATTACTTGTCTCTATCTTTGTAGTGTTTTATTTACCATTAAGTAGGTAGATTAGATGAGGATCGTACCTACGCAGTGGGTTGCATTAGGAGATAGATAGATAGACCTATGTCCAGCAGCGGACTGCGACAGTTTGATGATTATGAAGTTCTGATAGGGTTTTGAGTGTAGGTAAATAAACAATGCTTTGTTTTTGTAAGTACATTTATGTTATTGTACTTATAATTAATTGATTCTTAATATTAGGTACTTACTTCATCTAATAAGGGGGCAGGTCGGGTAAAACCCTCATGGCGAGCATAGCTTAGGTACCTACCAAATAATACTCATCACATGTGAGCAGCATCCTACTGTTCTTAAACCTACATTGCAGTTACAGCAATAACAGAAGACAGATTTTCTTTACCTGTCAATAAATAATTGCCATAAGAACAAAAAAAAAAATTGATGACGAAAATCATTCCTATCATTAAATCGTTAAATATTATGATTTTATGCAACAATTATGCATTCTTAGGTATAATATATAAGTGTTTAATTATATTTAATGTTTTTTCTATTTCTAAATAATTAATTATCATTTCGAAGTTTGTGTTATTTTACATATGGCAACTTCAAAAAACATAACTGTGTTTAGTTTACGATTATGATACGTTTAGTTATTAAAATATTCTTATTGATGTTATTAATTAATCCGAAGTTCTAAAAATAGTACACTTACACGAAAATATATGGCTTAGTTGCCTTAATAAGTGGTACAAATTATATAACAGAACAACAAGAAAAGTATCCGGTACGAAATCTGCCGTTCACCTTTACCATTGAATCTAGCAAATATCGTTTTTGCATTTTAACTTTATATTTCGTTTTAGTTTCTTTCTTAGCTGCAGTAGCCCTACTGACATCATCTTGATTAAAAAAAGCATAAATTTTATTTGATAGGTTATTTCGTTTTATATTAACTTTTTTTGCATTACATCTGATTGGGTATTTAATCCCAATAGCTGACCGTAATTTACTTTTCATTTTGTACCTTTTTACGATGTCGTTACTTACAATTTCTTTCAATACATTTCTCTTTTCATTAGTTCCTGCTGCATTATATTGTATTTTTAAGGATTCAATCAACACATTTTTTTTCAAATAACTCTTTTTTAATCATTTCTTTTTCTTCTTCAGTAGTGTTTAAATTAGCAACAAATGAATTGGTTTTAGATTTTGGGCTCGACACAGTAAAAATGTTTGATTCTCTGCTAAACATATTTTCCTTTTCTTCGTCTTCTTTTATGTTTTGCAAAATTTTGTATCTATATATTTTTTTCTTTAAAGCTTTATTCTCTTTGATTAATAATTCAATTTTTTTCTTCATATTTTTATTTTCTTTGGTTAATGTTTTATATCTTTTCTGATATATTCTTTGGTATTCTTTTCGAGTTTTACCCTTTTCTACAACTTCTTGTTTACAGTCTGATTTTTGTTTTAAAGTCCTCCAATATTTTCGCCTGCTTTCTTTCTCTTGATCCGATAGCTCCCCTATTTTTTTATAGAATTTTTTAGCTCTTTCTAAATTTTTTTCCTGTAGTGCTTTCCTTTTTGAGGATTATTGAGTTTTAGTCGATCTCTGTACCGTTTCTACCTCTCTGCTGCAGACAAAGGCATATTTTCTGTAAACAATCAAAAATACAATGTAATAACTCAGAAAATAATAATTACAAACTTCATTATTAATGATAAAAAGCAGTCTATTTTGAAGCATACGTCCTTTCACATTTAATTTTGCATCACATTAACAAATCACATTGCAAACAAGCATTTTGAACATTTTAGAATAGTGTCAAACTTGTCATGCCAGAATAAGTTTAGACCCTGTTAATGCTAGACGTAAATACTTAGGTTATATTAAATAAATATAATAAGCGTATTAACACTAATAAATCAAAGCAAGAATAGATCGCAATATACACTCGATCGCGGAACTTGCACAGTATAAACAAAAACGAAAGGAAAAAATGATTAGTAAATTAGTCAGCTATTATAGGGCCAAACACTGAATCAAGCCTGATGCAAAAAAAAAAAAGATTTTAAGTAAAAGAAACGGCTTGGCAAATAAAGTAAACACATTTTTTATTTACTTTTGTCAAGATGCTGTAAGTAGCTGCAACTAAAATGGTAATGTTATAAAAATTATGAAATGATTTATTTTGCAAATTGGTTAATTATAACACGTACACGTCGTTATTGTTTTTCTTATTTTAAGCGAACGATGGGGCCGGAGCTAACGGCTCATAAACATATACACGATACGACGTCGTATCGTGCCACGTGATATCATGTCAGGATGCGACGATGCCTAATGGGAATCTACGACATCGCAACGTGCCACGATGCATGGACGACGGAAACTATCTTAAACGAAATGGATGTATCCAGTATCATCTGTACATCTATTTCTTCTTTATTCGTCTTTTTAATATAGTAAGAGGAGAACACGTCTAGTGCGGTCTATTTTTGAGATTTACCTCAACCGACCATCGTACCGTGCATCGTGGCATGATGTGACGTCGTATCGGGTTTATGTGTACGAGTCGTAAGAAAAATCAAAAGTAAAGGCAACATTAAAAAGCAAATACGATATTTTCGGCCAATATTTGTAAAGAAGACTGGAATCCCAATATCATACGCCACATTCAGGCATAAAAAGTCATTAATCCCAAACTGATATTAATCCCATATTGATATCAAACTGAAATACTTTTCTTTGCCAACGACACAGCAATGAAGATTTTAAGTTTGCATCACTCAAAACACTGACTACGACCATAAAAAAACATGCTTATTTTTTATTACACTATTTGTTTAGTTATAATTTTGATAATATTTTAAAAGCATGCCGTGGACACGCCTTAATCCAATTTTATGTAACGTAACATAAAAAAATGTTACATAAGTGTGACATAAAGGAAGAAATTAGCATGTTTTTCTACAGGCTAACCGCAAATCACAGAACATAATTAACTCGATCGTTGTAGCTAATTAGCGACAGAATAGCACTAACACAATAGTTTCCTTACAATAAGAAATAGTTTAAATGTACTTACCTAACGTATTTTTCCAATTTACCAAAAATAAACCAGTTTATGTTTTTTATTCGACGCACACCATGCACTCAACTTTTTTGCCGAGAACAAAATGGCTGCTGCCCTATGATTGGTCGCCTGAGGTTCGGACAGTGACAGCTAATGTTGCCAGTATTAAAGTTTAATAAAATACCTTTTTCGCGACTAAATAATGCGTTACATAAATGAAATAACATCGATGAAGTAATTTTGAGACCAGTTTTATTTTTTATTTAAAACTATTATTTATATTTCAAATGAATTTTCAAGGATTCTACGCACATTTTACAGTGTTATTTGAGAGGATAGCCAATTTTGTTTGATAATAAATATAATACTTTTAATGTTTTTTCAAGTTTAAAGTATCAGTGCTGGAAGTTGGACACACGTTTTTTGTAGGAAGACCAGAAGACACGCCTTTAAAAATGCCCTAATATTTAAAAAACGAGGTTTCAACTACCAACAATGACATTTATAATACAATATAAAGAAGGGCTTCTTTGTAATATTCAGTATTTTATTAATATTGCCCTGACAGTTTTTTAGTAGAAATTAAGGAAAGATGATGGACAAGTAAATTTTCTGAAATGAGCAATTATTTTGATTTTGACCCACGTGGTAAATGTTCAGCTGACGTGCCCGGTTCCACCCAACATCGTGACTGATGTCTTTGACGAGGAGTATAAAATTCGACCCAAATTTCATCAAGGCATATGAATCTATTGAGTATATTTTTCTTACGGCGATACCACGATAATTGGCTACGCGCAGTTTCATAACGAAACTCCTTCTGATCCGTGTTCAGAGTATGGGGTACCCACACTGCACTTTTATTGACCAGACATAAATCCTCCGTGAGTACTCTATGTATAGTGGAATGAGGAATGTTAAGTTGAGTGGAGAGATCACTGACACTGACCCTACGTGACTGACGAAGTGCTTCCTTGATTTTGTCCCTTGCTTCTAATCTAGTCGATGATAATGATCGAGGTGCTCGCGGCTCATCTTCAGCTGTGGTTCTTCCTTGTTTGTACATTTCAAGCCATCGCTGTACGGTTCTTTTATTTAAGGCGTTACGACCAACACACTTTACCAGTAAGTCGTGCGCAACTCCTCCAGAGTAGTTGAGTAAAGCACAAAACTGTAGAAATATACGTTGCTCCACTACATTAATAGATTTTTTTCAATCTTCCATTTTAAATCAATGCACGTCTTGACAATACAACACACCAAATTTAACTAACATGATTGTACAAGACAACACATGTATTAACTATTGCATACCATTGTGCAATACATAAATATTGGAAATAAAAAATATGACACTGGAAGTGGGATGACCTAATAATTCTGGCTTCAAACACTGGATTACCTACAGACGTAAAACTTAATTAAAGAAAAGTACTCGAGACGATTAAATAGTTGTATACACACACACACTCACAAACACAGACACACACACAAACACACACACACACACACACACACACACACACACACACACACACACACACACACACGAACGCACACACACACACACGAACGCACACACACACACAAACAAAATGACACAACTCATTCTCACATACGTATAAACAAGAGCATGTATTTATAATATTTATAGGTTTATATTTTAATATTTTCTGTTTTATGGCATTTAAATTGTTAGTTCTAAAAATGGGTGAAGACACTGACTCCTGTAACACAGGTTTCACCTAGCTCAGGAGTCAGGGTTTCAAATGTAAATGTACAGTCTTTCTTATGTCAATAAAATATTTTTATTTTTTTATTATACGTCTTACCATATTTTACACGAAAGTGATAACATGAAAAAGTTGCGATTTTGTAAAGGATTCCAATACTCTTAATATTTAATTTATATAAGAAAAAAAATGTGCTATTTAAAAAAAAAAACTTTTTAATCGCTAATAGCAAAAACTTACAAATTATGAAATAAGAATATTAGTAAGAACTAAAACAACAGTCCGTAGGCACAACTTTGACAGGCGATACGGTAGGTAGGTACATGGTATTTTTTTAAAAGTATTTTGGCTTGCCCTATGTTTAGCCCCTAGGCACGGCAATGTAATAATGTAGAATTGACCAACTGAACGATGCGGAGTGCGGGCTGCGGGGTGCGGGGCGCGGAGAAACCGCGGGGCGTAGAGTGCGCGGTGCGGGAGCCGGGGTGTGCGGTGGTGTGCACTAGAGCGCGGCGAGTTCCTTCTTGGCGACCTGCATGAACTCGAGCGCGGCATCGGCGAGGTCCTTGTCACCTATGGTGGCATCAACCTCGGAGGCGGAGTGCGTGGGGCTGCCCTCATCGGCCTGGCGTTGCTTCACCTTGATCTCGCGCATGCGCGCCTCTAGGATGCGCTCGCGCTTGGCCTCGCGCTCCAGCATCTGTTCACACGAGTACGTCACTAGGTGCAAGCCTGCCGCATGACGTCTCGCGTCACCGCTACGTAACTTACCAGTGTTAGCAGAGCTTTGTCGTTCTTGTCCGAAGAGGCCAGACTCGCTGACAGTTCCTGCATGTAAATGTCTCCTTTGGCACTTCCGCATATCACTAATGTGCCCTGTTAGTACGACAACACACTGTTAGTGAAATAATAATGGCAGTGTTCAACTTCATTTTTAGGGTTCCGGAACCAAAGGAAGAAAATCGCGGGCTACATTGAAAGAATCACCTTAATGTTAAGTAGATTATGACAAGTTTTCAACATAAAATTCTTAATTCAGAACCCTGGACCTGCAATTATACGTGGTAGGTACAGACGGCAGCACGTCAAGATAAACCCTACACATATCTATTGGGTTGTTGCATAATTTTTTTCCCACTTTGTAATAAACTCACAATATTGTTAAATTTATTTATATAAACAATTAATCGACAATATAATCACCTTTATTATCTAGAACATGTAACCATCTGCTAGGCAAAGTAGCAATACCTTTAGCCCAGAAAGAAGGTGGCTGAGAGGCAAAGAAACAGGAAAGGTAATTTTTTAAGTCGTCAGAATTTTCAAATTTCTTTTTATGAAGATGCTATTTTAAAGCCCGGAAAAGATGGAAGTTGGATGGTGCTAGGTCAGGGCTATAAGACGGGTGAGGAATCGTAGTCCAGCCGAGCCTCTCTAGAATTGCACGGGTTAACTTTGCCACATGTGGTCTCGCGTTATCATGAAGTAATGATACTTCAAGACGTTTTCGCCATTTTTCTTTAACAACGTTCGCCAACTTCTGAAGTTGATTCACGTAGGCTTCGGCATTAATATTCAAGTAACTCAAGTAACTCCCAAAACAACATTTCTTTAGAATCCCAATAAACAGACAGGAGACGTTTTTGACCATGCGAAGTGCTTTTTGGCTGTGTCGGTGGTTGTTTATCGGCAGGTATCCAAAAAGACTTTCGTGTATCGTTTTCATACGAGATCCAGGATTCGTCGCCGGTGATAATCGACTCGAGAAAACTCTTCCTTTGCGGGCGCGAGAGCAGACTTTCACAAATGCTGACACGTACTGCACGTTGAGCATCGGTCAAAGCGTGAGACCTCCATCTTGACAAAACTTTACGGTAACCCATGGACTGCAGATGGCGATCTATGGTACTGTAGTGATATTTTAAAGTTTTCTCTAAATCTCTGGTGCTAGAATCCGGATGCAACTCAAGCTCGCGCCGCAACGCTTCTTCATCAAAAGTGACGAGTCGACCAGTATGAAGAATATCTTTTAGACTTGTGTGTCCTTTATCAAAGCATTGAAATCAATTTCGTACTGTGCGATCGGTAGTAGTATTTGAGCCAAAAGCGGTGTTGATCTTATTTAGTATAAGTGTATCGCTCGAAGATGTTGTTGATCCATTTTTAAAATTTTTACTGAATCTCAGTAACAAGCCACGGCCTTATATTATATCCCACACGAAAGATACGAGAATATTCTACCACATCCTAGATTTATCCTAGACAATTCCTGAGACTCCTGGAAATATCAACGAAATTTAGAAGTGGGAAAATAATTATGCACCAACCCAATACATACACGCATATATAACTACGACGCGCCATAGAGTTAGAAAGAAAGTATCCTGGGCAAGATTGGTGGACTTTTCAACTTTTCTAAAATTGACCAATGGTTGCACAGACTAATAATTTAGGAGCCAATTATCATGTCTCACTAGAAGTAAGCCACACCCACGCGCTCCTGCGCCTTTGGAGTCGTATTACTGTGGTTGTCGAGAAATCTAAAGATCGGTAACACTAACAATAGAAAAAGTAATTGTGTCTCATTAGTTACGGTTGTTGTTTTAATTTATTATAGTTTTATTTATTATATTTATTTATATATTAGTAGTTTTATTCATTATATTATATTTATTTATTTATTATAGTTTTAATTTATACATAATACGTGCGGTTCTTATAATATACGGCGCCTCAGTTGACGCAAATTGAAAGGGAGCGCTTCGATTGAGTGGATGCCGGGTGATAGATATCGGCAGACGGGCATAACGGGGAGTAGGTAATATTTTTTGTAATTACAATTGTTAAATTGAAATAAACAAAGTCTAGTAAGTATTGAAAAAAGGTGTCAATGGTGTTTTTCTATAGAATTTTCCAATTAAGCTAACAGAAGGAATGGTATCTTCTTTGTGTTCTTTGAGTTCCCGATATTGTAAGTTTTTAAAATGTAGGGTAACCGTGAACGTTCAAATTCAGGGTTATACTTAAGTAAATACTGGGTTGTCCAAATATAAACCCGGCATCTTATTTACAATTTCACGAAATCGTAAGAGGGTTCTGGAAACGTCCATAGTTCGGCTATATAAGAAGAGCAGGCTCGCGCGACCTCAACAGTCGAACAATAACTTCGATACGATTCGGAAGATCGACAAAAATGGACATTTCTCGAAGAGAACTTAGGCTACATCTAGTTCATGAGTTTCGTCTGGGTCACAAAGCGACGGAAGCTGTGCAAAATATTTGTAGTACGATCGGAGAGAATGTCCTCTGTTACGACACAGCAAAACGATGATTCCAGAAGTTTCGTGAGGGTAACTTTAACCTCGACGACGAGCCCCACCCTACAAGACCACCAGCAATAGAAATCGACGTTCTAAAAAAAAAAAAAATTGAAGATGAACCAAGATCTACGGTGCGTGAACTGGCAGAGCGTCTTCAGTGCTCCCATGGGACAATAGATAATTATCTCCACGAACTTAATAAAACTTGGAAATATGGAATGTGGGTGCCGCACGACTTAACTCCTTCTCAACTACAACAGCGAGTCGACATATGCATGCAAAACTTGATATCACACAGGAACTTCGAGTGGTTACGCAATCTTATTACCCGCGACGAGAAATGGGTCTTCTATGTAAATCATACCCGCAAGCGTCAGTGGCTTAGCGTCGGTCAGAAGGCAGTACCAATACCGAAACAAGACAGTCACCAAAAAAAGGTTATGCTGTGCGTCTGGTGGGGAATTAGGGGAATAATATACTGGGAACTTTTACCACCTAATACTACAGTTACTGCGGATATCTACTGTGACCAGCTTGACCAAGTATCTAAAAATCTGAAAGGAAAACAGGATAGAATTTACTTTTTGCATGACAATGCCAGAGCATACATTTGCAAGATAACTCGTGAGAAAATACAGGAACTTGGATGGACCATTATTGCACATCCCCCTTATTCGCCAGACATTGCGCCAACCAATCACCACCTATTCAGGGCTTTATCTAAATACTTATAAGAAAAAAAAAATGATAACGAACACGAACGTAGACGAAATGTTACCTGACAAACGTTTTTGACGAAAAACCGAAAGCCTTCTACGAGCGCGGGATTCTCACACTGGCAAATCGTTGGCAGCAAGTTGTGGATAACGACGGTCAATAAATTATTAATGAAAAGTAGTTGTTAATTTAAAAATAAAATTTATAATAAAGTTTTCTGAATAATGGCGGATTTATATTTGGACAACCTAATAGAATTCGATGAATTATTGTTTTTGATTCCATTTAGTCATGAAACATTCTAAACAAAAGTTAATCCAGTAGGTAATGATTGGATTTTAAAGTAAATAGTGTGGGAGTCGATACCACAGAACAGATAAAAGAGGTGAGAAAGGAAATAGTTCCTGCAGGGTAATTGCGTAACACACTATCAGTAGCAATGGGTTTCATTTTGACAGTTCAACAACATTCATTGCGTTATTTACGTTGTTGAGCAGACACATTTTTCGAACATATTATTATGGAGCAATGGATTAGCAATATGCTTCAAATTATTCAAATTGAGTGTTCGGTCTAAGCAACCGAACACCTGCTAACGCAGCAGTTTACAACAGTCACTGTACTTGTATCTAAGTGACAATTTTGTAATACTTTAACATACGTGCATTACCAGGCATCAAACGGACCGGGTGCATTCATAACATTTAACATAACATTTAACGTAACATTTTACTTTAAGACATTTACCATTAAACTTGAAGAACCTTTAAGAAACTGTTTAAATCCAAAATGATTTAATATTACCTATAATCTTGCACCCCGCACATTGAGAGTAATAGTGTGATACGCAATTAGGGTGCTGATTTGTATTAGAATGCGTGTCGCCGCTTCCTTCCCACTACAAGCAAGAGACCCATACGAACGCGCATTACGCACATAAAGAAACCACTCGCAATAAGATCGCGAGTTTGCTATTGGTTGTCAGTCACACTAACGCAAACACTGCGCTTGACGTACACGTAAGGGCGCATTCCCACTATGTCGTAACGATTAATTTATCGTTGGACGACTGTCGTCTCTAGCTGTTCCCATTAATACGATTGTTTGTCGTCTATCTAGCTGTTCCCATTGGATCGCGACGACATTTTATCGTTGATTTGCGGTCACGATTTAGTCGTAATGATTTTTTATCGTTTTACGACTGTCGTGCTAGCCGTTCCCACTGTCACGACAATCTGTTGTCACTGCAAAAAATGTTGTAGACGACAGTAAATCGTGTTGTTCTATTATATGAACACCTCCATTTAAATACACAAGCCACGAGACTTTAAACGACACGATAATCTGTCGTCACGACGTAGTGGGAATGCGCCCTAATAATATGTTCGGCGACAAAAAGGTCGATTATTTATATCGATAAAATTGCTGAAATTTTTAAGTTTTAAATATTTCGCTATATTTTCGGGAACGGGGACAATTAGTGTGGATTTATATAAAAGAGGGTTTATATAAATAACAATGTTAATTGTAATAAGGTTCACTTTGGTTTGTATAGGATTTTTAATAAGAAAAGACGTGTTTTGTGCTACAAGTGTATTGAGCGACTAGTTTTTGTTTGAAGACATGCTTATTAAATATATATTCAAGACATGCATAGCTAGTTGTAAGTAGGTATGAGCGTAGAACGCTATAAGTCTCAACAAATAATGTGAAATTAAGGGGGAACATCCTATATAGCCGCGAAATTCTACAACGTGTAACATTAAATGCGCAAAACCTGAAAATAGTTTGATCAGAATAACGAGCAGAATCAATTGAACCACTTTTTAATATAAGTCACTTTTTTCAAAAAATCTTCATTAAAAACGTTGCCGTGTCTATTTATTAATAGTTCAAGCAACGCAATGTCAGCGCGGTGCGGCCACCCGGTGACGACTCCTCGCTCGACATAGCGTCGTCGCAGACGCAAGAAACGATCAGAATGGCCAGTAAAACTAAAACAGCACATAAAACCTTTACAATTTTTTTAATGACTTATTTTCTCTGTGAAATAGGTTAATTGAATTAAAAATCAGTTGGGGTGTCTGAGGTTTTGCGCATTTAACGTTACACGTCGTATAAAGACAGGCTTCAGCTAGTAAGTAAGAAAATAAATGACACAAGTAAAAAATACAAGAATATTTTAATATTGAACAATAATATTTACCTATTTATGCAACTGTTGGGTAGTGGGTATTAAAACTAAAATAAGGTGTATTAAAACACGAATATCACCCGAGGCGAAGTCGAGTGTGATAATAGTATCACATGAGTGTTTTAATACCTGATTATGTACAGTTGCATACAAGACTATCTACAGCTACACCCGTTCGCTCATTTTTGTAAACAACAAAGTATTACATTTTTGCAATACTAATATCGAACAAAATGGCGCGATACGACGTGCATTCGAATAACCTATAAGTTTTTTGAAGTGAAAACTTCTTTAGCGGCGTTGTACACTTTTTTTGTAATGGGTAAAAAATGTTAAACTCGCGTCAGGACACGTGACCTGATCGAAAATTCATAAGACGGATGGAGAGTAGACAGCCGGCGCGGCGTAGGAGAGGAAGTATCCCCCTCTCTTTCTACGGCGCGGCGAAAATGTATGGCTGCGCCTGCTGTTTCGTTTAGGCGGCGCAGGGCGCTTGCGCGAATGTTCGTGTGTGTTTAAACTTTTTAATGTAATATAAATTGTCATTTTTGTGTACGATAGCGCAATAAATAAATATTGTATTCTACCACATAAATGATAGTACTTTTATACTGAATTAAAGCAATTCGTGCAAAATTATTCCCTAACCATTCCAAAATATCAAAAATGCACAACGTTAATATTCAAGTTTTCACTTCTGCCGGCACTCCCGGAGTGCAACCCGTCGTTTTTTTTTTAAATTAGGTACGGCGCTGTGGTAGTGAAACGCGCATGCGTGACAATGTTTTTTTTTTTGAAATTCATAAAGATACCACGAATTGAGTAGTGAGAATGTGAGGCCACGTGTCTACGGCAAGAAATTTTTCGTGTCGGCTACAGACAAGATGAAAATATTCATGTACACGAGAACAATTTTGTCCAAGCGCCCCTGGGGCGCTTGTACACGGACAGTTGTTATCATTCGTCACAGAGAGTTGTTCTTAAGCCATATTGTATTATTAATCTTGCAGATGTTTGTAATGTTGATGCTTAATACAATAAATAAATATCTAAATGATAAGGGCTGTTAGATAGCGTTGAACAGCTACGAGAGCAAGACTTAAGCAGTAGATACTGACAGCTTCATGCCCGCGCACGGAGACGAGCGGTTCGTTGCACACCTGCACGGTGAGTACGGGCTCGTGATGACGCCGCAGCAAGTCCCACAAGCACAGCCGCCCGTCGTACTGCACCAGCAGCATCAGCGACAACCTGCATCGGCAAGGGTGTTTAGTGTAAAGTATGGCACGCGGCGGGGGCAGAAGGGGCAGGGGGCGGCACCTCGTGGGGCTCCAGATGCCGTCGCAGATGCGGTGGCGCGCGGCCGGCGTCCACAAGATGGATGACTCGCGGCAGTCCTCGCTCCACACGCGCGCCGTCCAGTCACCCACCGTCAGAAAGTTCTTCAGGAAGCCAGGGTTGCGCTCCACGCGCCAGACGGTACCCAGGTGAGCGCTGTACTGCAAGTTATATGTAATTATGTAGGTGCCAGTGGTGAGACTTGACATTTCAAAAGAGTGAGGCCGAACGCTGTGGTGGGAAGCACTGTACTTTTTATCCCAAAGCCAGCAAAACCATAAGTGCTGAGAAAAAAATCGCCTAAGTTTTCTTCGGGATTGTTGTGATAGTGAAGTATGTATTAATAATCATGTAATCATGTGGCGGGTCTAAATTCAAGCAACAATAATAAGGCGCAGTCGCCAGATTACTATAAGTCCTACTTCTGTCTGCAGGGCTTAAAGAAACCTAACACGAAGGGTAGGTATAACGGGATCGTTCGCCCGCTTTGCTCATTCACTTGAGCCATTGTAATAGCCTTCGAACCTATCCTGTCTAGTCGGGGTGACCCAAGCGTCCTACCCTTCTTCCTACCCGCGCAAGAGAAGGCAAATCTATTTGCTTCCATCTTTGCCAAAGATTGAAGCCTTGATACGGCTTCAAACATACCACCTAACATATCTCACTGTGGCTCCGCAATGCCGGATATCTCAATCCAACTTAAAGAGGTCCGTAAGGCCCTTAGCAGTCTAGACGCGACTAAAGCCAGCGGACCTGACGGAATACCCGCAAATGTCCTGATCTGTGCTCCAGAGTTGTCCCCTGTCTTGACGCACTTGTTTCACCTCTCTCTAAAATCAAAATCAAAATCAAAAGTCATTTATTCAAACTAGGCTGAGAATCAGCACTTTTCGAACGTCAAAATTACAAAAGACAGTCCCCCAAAACGCCCGCCCTTCACCACTTCCTAGTGCTTTCGCTGGGAAGAAGAAGTGGCGCAACAAACTCCCCAGCAGCACAGCTGTCTGTTCAGTTAGAAAATATACTTGACTGAATACAATACAAGGTATGCAAAGCAATTAACATTACAAGACACATAACGCTAAATTAAATTATTTGCCATATGTCAGCTAGCAACGCCAATATACCAAGAAATACAATAAAAAACTATACGTACTCAAGCAAAAATGAATAAATGGAATTTAAATAAAAGCCTCCAGGTATAAAGGGCGTGACCGCTAACATATTTATGCAATGCTGGGTTCAGTTTACATAGCTTCGCTTGAAGTCACAAATGATAAACTAGGACCATAAGGAAACTAAATAAACAAGTTATTAATAATGAAAACAATGATAAAACCATGGTCAGCAAGACGACCAGTCACCACAAGCAGCACCCGTTCACGAGCATAACGCAAAGGTCAGCCATTACCCCCCTCGCCATATTTGAGGGAAGGAGACAACCCGACCCCCGACGCTACCGCAAGCCGTGACATCTAAGGGAGCATGACGAACTTGCTGCCGGTTGCTCAGGTAAGAATAATATGATCAATTGTCGAGGTCACTAGCTAACCACATATTGCAATCAACTCATTAGAAAACATTGCAATGGGTTGATTATGTCAATAATAAAATTAAAATTAAATTAAACTGATTTGACTTATACAGCCCAATAAAAAAACAATTGTATAATGAGCTCATATAACCTATCAGTAATTCTTCGTAATTTAATTCTGGAGAAAGAACATAAACATTGTCTTGAGTTAATCAGGGCGACCAACTATTCTTATCGTTTAAGTAGTCGTTGATAGAATAGTATGCCTTTGAACAAAGGTTGGATTTTACTTGAGATTTAAATGCATTAAAAGGCAAATCTAGCAAAGAAGAGGGTAGCTTGTTATAAAAGGCTATACCAAGACCAACAAATGAGTTATGAACCTTATGAAGCCGGTGAAAGGGAGCACGTAGTTTGTCCTTATTTCTGGTGTTAACATTGTGAATATCACTGTTTTTAGTATACAAGTGTATATTTTGCCTAATATATAAGATGTTGGCAAAGATGAATTGTGATGCAACCGTGAGAATACCAATATCTTTAAAAAAATCTCTTAGGGAAACTCTAGCACCTAGCTGGTAAATTGCTCGAACAGCTCGTTTTTGAAGGACAAATATATTTTGTATATCAGCTGCTTTGCCCCACAGCAGAATACCGTAGGACATAACGCTGTGAAAATAACTAAAATATACTAAACGAGCTGTATCAACGTCAGTGTACTGTCTTACTTTCCTGACGGCGTAGGCAGCCGAACTGAGCCTTCCTGCTAGGCTCGATATATGTGGTCCCCACTGAAGTTTGGCATCTACTGTTATTCCCAGAAAAACTGCCGAGCTCACAGTTTCAAGCGCCTCTTTATCTAAGACGATGTTGGGTCCTAGATTTCTAACATTCGGTAAGGCGAACTTTACACATTTCGTTTTCTTGGCATCTAAAAACCGGAGTCGTGACGGAGTCCTGGAAACTTGTGAATGTGCAGTCAGTGCCCAAAAAGGGTAATCGTGCCGATCCTGTCAACTATAGATCAATCGCCATAACCTCCATACTGTGCAAAGTGATGGAAAGGGTACTTAACAATAAGCTGCTGGCATACCTCGAAGACAATCCGCTCCTCAGTGGTGCCACCAGTATGGCTTCCGTCGTGGTCTTTACTGCAAAAAGGAGCCAATTCCAGTTCTCCTACTTTCCAAGGTGCATCTGCACCGGTTTCCGACCGCCCACAGCTTTTGGGCATGGATTTGACATCTGATCTCAACTTCGGCTCAACCATCGAGTCAAAAGCTCAGACCGTAGCCAAGAAGCTGGGTATCCTAAATAAGGTGAGGCGATACTTCACATCAGGATAGTTTTTAAGTCTGTACAAAGTACAGGTCCGTTCCTGTATGGAGTATTGCAGCCACTTATGGGATGGCTCAGTAAAATACCAGCTTGCTGCACTTGACTCGGTGGAACCCAGAGCTAAAAGGCTTATAGGCGACGAGACGTTAGTAGCTACGCTTCACAGCCTAGCTCATCGGCGTAATGTTGCTTGCTGTCGGTCTTCTACAGACTGTACTTCGGAGAGTGTGCGCAGGAGCACGGGTTGGTTTTAGTCAGTAATAGTCTGACACACCTCCCGTTCCGCCCAGAGCGGGAGAAGTTACTTGAACAGTTCCCAACCACAAAAAAAAAAGTTTAAGATATAGTGTTCAGTTTCGGGGGAATAGTTTTAAATATAACTGCTACTGTTAGGGAGCACAACAAGCCACTTACCCTGTATGTAGTACTTAGCCTATGTACCTGATAAGATTATAAAAGAACTGATTTGCATTGTAATAATAGAATAGATCGCCTCGTAAAGGATTCATGTGTGTTATTAAATACCGCTTCACGGTGACGTAGTTTGTAAATAATATTGCATCATCTTTCGTATTGAAACGGACAGGTTCGTACCTGCCGCCCTGGGCGCTCGACAAGCAGCGACCTGATCCCTAGAAGAAATCGTAGAAAAATGGGCGAGTCCATATTATAATCCCCGCTCATTGGCTAATAATTGTAAACAAGGTCAAAGGTATAAATATACCCCAGTCTGGAATTATGAGTCAGTCGTAAAATATCACCGGTCGAGTAAGACCACACGAAAGCTACCTATGCTCGACTCCCGGGTCTACTCGCGGTAATTAGCATTAGAATCCAGTCTTAACGTGTATTGTATTAGTCTCATAAGTTATTGTGTAAAAACTCCTTTGCGTATGTTACGCTATTGTCTTTTCTTGTGTTTATGTGTGTCCGTCGTAATAATTGATTACAAGTGCATTTTACCTATGAAATTCACTTGTCTCATTTCACTGATCACCACACCTTATCCACCCTTGCGCCTATATATCGAATAGCTACAGAGCCTTTGTACTCCAAAAGAGAGCCATACGAACCATGTTCCGGAAATCCCAAATAGAGAGCTGTCGGCCGCACATTATAAATTTAAAAATTCTTACTGTGCCCAGCCTCTGTTTTAGTATCGTCGGTGAATTAAAAAAAATATACCTGTATAACTATGAAACAGGCGAGGAGAGACAGTTGAGGGAAAATGCGCGCAGGAAAGATGTTAAAACAAAATAATACCCTAATTTAATATTGTCCAACATATCAAGCAGTGCGGATTTTTAACAGGTTGCCATTGGATTTAAAAACTATAATTGACAAGAGCTCATTTAAGTCAGCACTTAAAGCGTTCCTATTGGGGAAATTTCTGTATTCGATCGACGATGACATACCCACATTTAAAAAAATTGATATTATTTAATGAGACTGAGTAATATTAAAACTTGTATTTAATAAAAAAAAATATATTCTATGATTTATTGTAGGTATTATGATGTGTTAGTTTTATAATTTTAATGGTTTCAAACACAATGTGAATTGTTGCTGAATAAATTGAATTGAAATTGAAAATTGAACTTGATTGACCGTGGGTTATGCAACCGATATGCCGTCAGCAATGTACGGAACTTTCTATTCAGAGCGTCAAACTCCGTCTGAGTCCATTTGAGTATGCCGAAAGAATACATCGAAATTTTAAGGCATTTGTGTTGCGCATACCAACTTGCTACCTGCATCAGGTGATGGACGAGAGCTTTTGGCTATAGGATGTGGTATTCCGCCGCTTTCGCGGACAAGTGCCACCGGAGCGCACAAAGACTTAGTGCAGCCAAGTGATACTAACATAATTATGTAGTTTTTAAGCTTTATTTACTAACACAATTGTTATACGTATGCTTAAGTTAAGGTATTTGTCTATGGGTCTTTGTTACCTGAAAATTAATGGTTTTATTTTTATTATTAATCACACGCCTGTTTAACACGCATCCAATCATCATCCACCTTGAGCACCCCCGCACTCACGGGCACTGAAAATCACTCATAGCAACATGATCTGGTAGAATTGTCAGTCATACCTTGAGTGAGAATGCCCGCTCTCATGCTCTGTATACCCAACTGTCATCGCTCTGGAACACGTGGTTCTGAATGTACCGAACCATTCTTCATCCTTCACTACTAGTTCCCCGACAACGCCCGCCTAGCAAAGCGCACAATTGGGCGTGTATTTCACACCCTAAAGCAGATGAGCTTCCCGATGAGTACCCTGGCCTCATTGATATGACGCTCAACTGCCAGACTGGTGCGTCAAGTTTCGACCGTACAGCTCGGTCAGTGTTTGGTAATTTGAAACGATTTAAATACGACATGATACAATAGCCGTGCTATACAAGATCTAGTGTGTATCGCAAAGGTCTGCGCTGCTTTCAATAAAATGGGTAAAACAGCGTATCCAGGGCACACACCAGTGATCTGTTTTTTAATTTTTATTGAGGGACAAATGTGGGGGCCGTGCTCTAAAGTCAGGTGATGTGAATCAGTACTTACGGATCGCATCATCCAGCTCGCTCCTCAATTCCGAATTGAATAGGTTATCGCACAAACTTTCCTACTTTTAATTTAGCGCTGATTTTTCCAACGCCAGATAATTTTATCCGACGAATAATTTTGAATTTTTGACAGTTCTTCCATACAAAAACTGTCAGAAGTCAATTTTATTCGACGAATAAAACATAACTGTCGATTGAAAAATCAGCCCTTAATTCATTATTTTATTTGGTTCAAGTTAAAAAATTACAATATTTATAGGGGAGACCGAGGAGGGTTGTAACAATTTTTACGCCAATAGACATCACATCTAGGCCGAAAACAGTATTAGCTCTATGCACGTTTTAGATACAAATAGCTAATTCTATTCTTCAAAAGACTGAAAAAACCGATCAAAAGCGAGTCGGACTCACGCACGGAGGGTTCCGCACAAATTTGTAGGTATGTAAATAGTTCATCACGGGACCCGGACCCGTGGAGCCCAACTGGCCCTCAATGAAATGTGAAGAATGATCCTATTCTAAATAAAAAATGAGTAACAATACCGTCGCAGGCAACTTATCCACTGCCGTTTTTCCCTTTCTGTTGCCGTTAATAACTAATCCATTTTCTGTACCGACCATGAAGCGTGTCGGGATAGTTGGCTCGTACTCCATGGTGCTGACGCCGTTGGCCCTCACCATGCTCTGCGCTTCGAAGCCCGACTTCACCACGTCGATGATCATCTCGTCGGAAGGCTCGTCGAACTTGCGCATGTCCCACCACTTGACGACGCCGTCGGGCCCACCCGAGAAGAACTCTTGGCCGGACTTTGAGTTAATGAAGACGACATTCCGGACGAGGTCGCGGTGCGCCACGTGCGGCGGACTGGTAAGGGTGGGCTCGCTGCCCGCCACGCGCGTGTCCCACGTGGCCACGCTGCCGTTGATGAGGCCGCCGGCAATCACGTGCTTGTCTTTCGGGTTGTACTGCAGGTCCAGCAGCGGACACGGTGGCATTATAGTCCTGTCGGGTGTGTTTGCGTTTTCTACGTCCCAAATGTATGCGGCGAGAGGAGTGCGCGTCTGACGGTTGTAGTCGACGTCCACGTACGTGGCGACGTACTGGGCCCCGCCTTCGGGCCGCCAGCTCAGGGAGCTGACGGCGCGGCCCGGCCTGGGCACGCGGTACACGTTCACCGTGCGACAGCTGTTGTGTTCTACGGCAGGCATGTTCACTAGCTCTGCATAATATGTCTGGTACATTTCAATTGCGTTATTTTGTAATACGAGGCGTTCCAATCCCTGCAAAGCGTCAAACAATATTGAGCTGGATACTGAGTACATACATTGTTGTGTGGTTCAGCGTCGCGCTACTGACCGGGGACATCGACATGATGCAGTGGATGTAGGTGTCATCCTTCTCTATCTTCCGGCGATACCTCTGCGTGGCTTCCGGGTCGTTCACGTTCACACCATCGGGCCAGCCGCCCTCCGCGTGGTTGGCACCGCCGTTGGTGTACTCGGCACTACAACAGGCGGCGGCGTTGCATGAGCGCGGAGGCTGCGGGGAACGTGGGGGGCGCCCGGGGCGTGGGACGCGGTGGGACTGACGTCACCAGTAGGTACATACCGAATGGTGTTGACTTCACAGTGCGAGAAGTTGGGCGTGTGCTGCGTGATGGAGTGCACGGGGTTTCGCAGAATGTATTGGCGCTGCTCTGTGGGGTCGGTCGCGATGCTGTCGCACATGTCTACCCGTGTCACGCTGAACATCGGCTGGCGACCGAACTGGCTGCGTAGCTTAGCGTATTCATGTGTTATCGCCATTTTAGGTACTTAGGTTATAAGTATTTACTATGATTGATCTACAACGAATTATCGTAACAACCCTTAATACACGTATTAAAGGAAGTTGGCAAAAAAAATACGACAATGATTTAAAACCACATTTAAACTACGAGCACAGATTATATACTATAATGACAGTTAACATGGAATTAGTATGTAATATACGCCATTGGCTATTAATTCACTAATAGTCAATGGCGACTCATTTCACACATATTTTTCTCAATTCACACGTATACAGGGTCAAACTAAATTATTAGGTTGTCTCATAAGTTCTTGCCATATTTTATTTTTGTCGAATTTTCTCGTATTTAAACTAAAGTGAATTCAAGAAAGTTCTAGATCTTTCTAGTAAGGATGAGTATCTTTTATGGTGAGGGTATAAATAGGCGCGGACGCAACGCAATAATAGTCTTTAGTGAAAATGGATCAGCGTCAACTGCGAGCTGTTATGCTATATTAGCATCGACTTAAAGTCTCTTCAACAGAAACGGCTAAAAAGATTAACACTGCATTTGGACCGGGTACTACTAGCGATCGGACTTTTGGTTTCTGGGACAAGTGTTTTGACACCGATGATAATATGAGCTGCGAATATGAACCTCGGCCGACCCACCAGATTCGATGAAAATGCTTTGCGTCACGAACTTGATCTGCATCCAGACTATAGTACGCGCGATTTAGAGAAGGCGTTTGGACAATCGCACACGACTGTAGATCGTTATCTCAAATCGATGGGATATCGCAAAGTGATGTCACGTTGGACACCTCATGCGTTAACGGACCATGACCGGGCCGTTCGTGTGGCCATTTGTCAAAGTTTGTTACTTCGTCCGCACAGACGAGACTTTCTCAAGGATATTATTACATGTTACGAGAGCTGGATACATTATGAAACTAACACGCGTCATGCGCTACCAAACCCTTTGGTACACATACCCGTACATTTATTCAAGTTTCAGAATCGAACTTAGAACAAGACGTAGTAAATGCTATAAAATAATATGTCAATCCCAAAGTTAAAACCGCTATAAAAATAACTCCACCTTTAGGCATGTATTCAATCATATATTAGATAGAAATAACTAAATACATTAATGAGTATACCATTTGCGGACAAACGAAATATTAGGTCATCCCACTTCCAGTGTCATATTTTTTATTTCCAATATTTATGTATTGCGCAATGGTATGCAATAGGGAAGATGCAGATATACTATTTATCAATATTTTGTGACTAAAATGTTAAAAAAAACATAAAAAAAGGACCACTGCAACGTTTTTATTTTAGTTTATATTGATTTTTAACAATAATTACGAATTAAAATAACGTGAAATGGAACGTATTTTAATCCGCCAATCAGCGTCTAGTGACGTCACTCATGTTATGATGACTTATTTAAGGTTATAGTTGTGAACGTAAACAACTTTTATTGCGGAAATTAATCGCATTTTTTTTTAAATAAAAATGGGTTGGGTTCATAAAAGCAGATCTCAGGAATCTGCCGAAAGTTAATGTTGGTGATCTTCACAGCATCGAATGACAGTCTAAAGAATAAATTGTCATCCCTCTTCGCAGCTTGGAACCACTTTTTTCTCAACTTCGGGTCAGAAGGTCCAGTTAAAAATATTTTATTTGGAAACTTAGTTGAAGTCGATGGACACATTTTCACAAAACACGAATCAACTCGGCTTATTCTCGGGATATTTGTGGCATTGTTATGGCAGCCTGTACACAATATTAATCTCAGTTTGAATCATTTTGAACACATTTTTCGAACATATGAAGCAATAGATTAGGAATATGCTTATATTGCTAATCTATTGCTTCAAATGTTCGAAAAATGTGTTTGGTCAACAAGGTAAAAAACGCAAAATGTTCTTCAACTGTCAAAATGAAACCCATTGCTACTGATAGTGTGTTACGCAATTACCTTGCTGAGGTTGATGGATACTTAATCCATTTTTTTTATAATTTACAGTATCTTACATGTATTTATTCAAAAAATATCTCGAAAGTTGAAAATTACGCAACTATGAAAGCCAGCGACGAACAAATATGGCCAGTGACAGACCGGAGTGACGTCATCGTAACTGTAGATCGTTTTCGCGCGAAAATTTAAACTGTCAGTTTGAAACCGCAATTTTTTTCAGTAAATAATTATAGTATTTAAATGTTTTATTATACTCTTGGTATATTCTACATGAAATTCATTCAAATGAAGGCAAAAATAAAAATATTACATGTTCTCTATAGTTAATACATGTGTTGTCTTGTACAATCATGTTAGTTTAATTTGGTGTGTTGTATTGTCAAGACGTGCATTGATTTAAAATGGAAGATTTAAAAAAATCTATTAATGTAGTGGAGCAAAGTATATTTCTAAAGTTTTGTGCTTTACTCAACTACTCTGGAGGAGTTGCGCACGACTTACTGGTAAAGTGTGTTGGTCGTAACGCCTTAAATAAAAGAACCGTACAGCGATGGCTTGGAATGTACAAACAAGGAAGAACCACAGCTGAAGATGAGCCGCGAGCACCTCGATCATTATCATCGACTAGATTAGAAGCAAGGGACAAAATCAAGGAAGCACTTCGTCAGTCACGTAGGGTCAGTGTCAGTGATCTCTCCACTCAACTTAACATTCCTCATTCCACTATACATAGAGTACTCACGGAGGATTTATGTCTGGTCAATAAAAGTACAGTGTAGGTGCCCCACACTCTGAACACGGATCAGAAGGAGTTTCGTTATGAAACTGCGCGTAGCCATTTATCGTGGTATCGCAGTAAGAAAAATATACTTAATAGATTCATATGCCTTGATGAAACTTGGGTCGAATTTTCCTCGTCAAAGACATCAGTCACGATGTTGGGTGGAACCGGGCACGTCAGCTGAACATTTACCACGTGCAGAGCTACATGAACGAAAAATACTACTAATAGTAGCTATAGATGTCAGAGGCATTGCTTTTTGGAGAACTTATGATGAAAATACAACTATGACTGGAGAGCGATATAAGTCATTTTTAGAAGAAAATATTCCTATTTGGGCAGACGAACATCATATAACGAGTCCTATAATTTTACATGATAACGCCAGACCGCACAAATCAAAAATAGTTCAGAATTTAATTGAAGATAAAGGATGGATTGAAATTATTCAGCCGCCATATTCGCCGGATATGAATCCTTGTGATTTCAATTGTTTTGGCCATGTGAAGAGGAAATTGTCGGGTACTCGATACAATAGCAAAAAGGAGTTAAATATTAAACTAAAGAGCATTATTGATGAATTAAATGAAAGTGGTACTTTAAATGGTGTTCAAGATTTGCCAGCAGTCTGGGAGCGAGTGATTAATAGTGGTGGAGATTATTGATTAGTGTCACAAGGTTATATAGTATAGTAGTCAGTTTTTGTAAAATAATAATAATAAAAAAATATGACACTGGAAGTGGGATGACCTAATATGATAGGAACCCGATCAGACCACAATTTAATGTAGTACCCCCAGCAACTAAACCCTTCGAATTAATACACATGGATCTCTTCACGACTCAAAATGAAAAATATTTGACAGTGGTAGGTGTTTTCTCAAAGTATGGACAAGCATACCATTTGAGAGATGGTACAGCAATAAGCATACTCCAAGCAGTTTTAAATTATAGTACACATCATGGTTTACCACTAACAATAGTGACCGATAACGGCACAGAATTGACAAACCAGCTATTCTCCGAATTTACAAGATTACATAAAATTAACCACCATAGAACATTAGCACACTCCCCTAACGATAACGGAATCATTGAACGATTTCACTCTACGTTACTAGAACACTTACGTATTTTACGATTACGTCAAAAGGACGAACCTGTAATCAACCTCATGCCTTATGCCTTACTAGCATATAATAGTTCAGTTCACAGATGCAGTGGATGTAGGTGTCATCCTTCTCTATCTTCCGGCGATACCTCTGCGTGGCTTCCGGGTCGTTCACGTTCACACCATCGGGCCAGCCGCCCTCCGCGTGGTTGGCACCGCCGTTGGTGTACTCGGCACTACAACAGGCGGCGGCGTTGCATGAGCGCGGAGGCTGCGGGGAACGTGGGGGGCGCCCGGGGCGTGGGACGCGGTGGGACTGACGTCACCAGTAGGTACATACCGAATGGTGTTGACTTCACAGTGCGAGAAGTTGGGCGTGTGCTGCGTGATGGAGTGCACGGGGTTTCGCAGAATGTATTGGCGCTGCTCTGTGGGGTCGGTCGCGATGCTGTCGCACATGTCTACCCGTGTCACGCTGAACATCGGCTGGCGACCGAACTGGCTGCGTAGCTTAGCGTATTCATGTGTTATCGCCATTTTAGGTACTTAGGTTATAAGTATTTACTATGATTGATCTACAACGAATTATCGTAACAACCCTTAATACACGTATTAAAGGAAGTTGGCAAAAAAAATACGACAATGATTTAAAACCACATTTAAACTACGAGCACAGATTATATACTATAATGACAGTTAACATGGAATTAGTATGTAATATACGCCATTGGCTATTAATTCACTAATAGTCAATGGCGACTCATTTCACACATATTTTTCTCAATTCACACGTATACAGGGTCAAACTAAATTATTAGGTTGTCTCATAAGTTCTTGCCATATTTTATTTTTGTCGAATTTTCTCGTATTTAAACTAAAGTGAATTCAAGAAAGTTCTAGATCTTTCTAGTAAGGATGAGTATCTTTTATGGTGAGGGTATAAATAGGCGCGGACGCAACGCAATAATAGTCTTTAGTGAAAATGGATCAGCGTCAACTGCGAGCTGTTATGCTATATTAGCATCGACTTAAAGTCTCTTCAACAGAAACGGCTAAAAAGATTAACACTGCATTTGGACCGGGTACTACTAGCGATCGGACTTTTGGTTTCTGGGACAAGTGTTTTGACACCGATGATAATATGAGCTGCGAATATCAACCTCGGCCGACCCACCAGATTCGATGAAAATGCTTTGCGTCACGAACTTGATCTGCATCCAGACTATAGTACGCGCGATTTAGAGAAGGCGTTTGGACAATCGCACACGACTGTAGATCGTTATCTCAAATCGATGGGATATCGCAAAGTGATGTCACGTTGGACACCTCATGCGTTAACGGACCATGACCGGGCCGTTCGTGTGGCCATTTGTCAAAGTTTGTTACTTCGTCCGCACAGACGAGACTTTCTCAAGGATATTATTACATGTTACGAGAGCTGGATACATTATGAAACTAACACGCGTCATGCGCTACCAAACCCTTTGGTACACATACCCGTACATTTATTCAAGTTTCAGAATCGAACTTAGAACAAGACGTAGTAAATGCTATAAAATAATATGTCAATCCCAAAGTTAAAACCGCTATAAAAATAACTCCACCTTTAGGCATGTATTCAATCATATATTAGATAGAAATAACTAAATACATTAATGAGTATACCATTTGCGGACAAACGAAATATTAGGTCATCCCACTTCCAGTGTCATATTTTTTATTTCCAATATTTATGTATTGCGCAATGGTATGCAATAGGGAAGATGCAGATATACTATTTATCAATATTTTGTGACTAAAATGTTAAAAAAAACATAAAAAAAGGACCACTGCAACGTTTTTATTTTAGTTTATATTGATTTTTAACAATAATTACGAATTAAAATAACGTGAAATGGAACGTATTTTAATCCGCCAATCAGCGTCTAGTGACGTCACTCATGTTATGATGACTTATTTAAGGTTATAGTTGTGAACGTAAACAACTTTTATTGCGGAAATTAATCGCATTTTTTTTTAAATAAAAATGGGTTGGGTTCATAAAAGCAGATCTCAGGAATCTGCCGAAAGTTAATGTTGGTGATCTTCACAGCATCGAATGACAGTCTAAAGAATAAATTGTCATCCCTCTTCGCAGCTTGGAACCACTTTTTTCTCAACTTCGGGTCAGAAGGTCCAGTTAAAAATATTTTATTTGGAAACTTAGTTGAAGTCGATGGACACATTTTCACAAAACACGAATCAACTCGGCTTATTCTCGGGATATTTGTGGCATTGTTATGGCAGCCTGTACACAATATTAATCTCAGTTTGAATCATTTTGAACACATTTTTCGAACATATGAAGCAATAGATTAGGAATATGCTTATATTGCTAATCTATTGCTTCAAATATTCGAAAAATGTGTTTGGTCAACAAGGTAAAAAACGCAAAATGTTCTTCAACTGTCAAAATGAAACCCATTGCTACTGATAGTGTGTTACGCAATTACCTTGCTGAGGTTGATGGATACTTAATCCATTTTTTTTATAATTTACAGTATCTTACATGTATTTATTCAAAAAATATCTCGAAAGTTGAAAATTACGCAACTATGAAAGCCAGCGACGAACAAATATGGCCAGTGACAGACCGGAGTGACGTCATCGTAACTGTAGATCGTTTTCGCGCGAAAATTTAAACTGTCAGTTTGAAACCGCAATTTTTTTCAGTAAATAATTATAGTATTTAAATGTTTTATTATACTCTTGGTATATTCTACATGAAATTCATTCAAATGAAGGCAAAAATAAAAATATTACATGTTCTCTATAGTTAATACATGTGTTGTCTTGTACAATCATGTTAGTTTAATTTGGTGTGTTGTATTGTCAAGACGTGCATTGATTTAAAATGGAAGATTTAAAAAAATCTATTAATGTAGTGGAGCAAAGTATATTTCTAAAGTTTTGTGCTTTACTCAACTACTCTGGAGGAGTTGCGCACGACTTACTGGTAAAGTGTGTTGGTCGTAACGCCTTAAATAAAAGAACCGTACAGCGATGGCTTGGAATGTACAAACAAGGAAGAACCACAGCTGAAGATGAGCCGCGAGCACCTCGATCATTATCATCGACTAGATTAGAAGCAAGGGACAAAATCAAGGAAGCACTTCGTCAGTCACGTAGGGTCAGTGTCAGTGATCTCTCCACTCAACTTAACATTCCTCATTCCACTATACATAGAGTACTCACGGAGGATTTATGTCTGGTCAATAAAAGTACAGTGTAGGTGCCCCACACTCTGAACACGGATCAGAAGGAGTTTCGTTATGAAACTGCGCGTAGCCATTTATCGTGGTATCGCAGTAAGAAAAATATACTTAATAGATTCATATGCCTTGATGAAACTTGGGTCGAATTTTCCTCGTCAAAGACATCAGTCACGATGTTGGGTGGAACCGGGCACGTCAGCTGAACATTTACCACGTGCAGAGCTACATGAACGAAAAATACTACTAATAGTAGCTATAGATGTCAGAGGCATTGCTTTTTGGAGAACTTATGATGAAAATACAACTATGACTGGAGAGCGATATAAGTCATTTTTAGAAGAAAATATTCCTATTTGGGCAGACGAACATCATATAACGAGTCCTATAATTTTACATGATAACGCCAGACCGCACAAATCAAAAATAGTTCAGAATTTAATTGAAGATAAAGGATGGATTGAAATTATTCAGCCGCCATATTCGCCGGATATGAATCCTTGTGATTTCAATTGTTTTGGCCATGTGAAGAGGAAATTGTCGGGTACTCGATACAATAGCAAAAAGGAGTTAGATATTAAACTAAAGAGCATTATTGATGAATTAAATGAAAGTGGTACTTTAAATGGTGTTCAAGATTTGCCAGCAGTCTGGGAGCGAGTGATTAATAGTGGTGGAGATTATTGATTAGTGTCACAAGGTTATATAGTATAGTAGTCAGTTTTTGTAAAATAATAATAATAAAAAAATATGACACTGGAAGTGGGATGACCTAATATGATAGGAACCCGATCAGACCACAATTTAATGTAGTACCCCCAGCAACTAAACCCTTCGAATTAATACACATGGATCTCTTCACGACTCAAAATGAAAAATATTTGACAGTGGTAGGTGTTTTCTCAAAGTATGGACAAGCATACCATTTGAGAGATGGTACAGCAATAAGCATACTCCAAGCAGTTTTAAATTATAGTACACATCATGGTTTACCACTAACAATAGTGACCGATAACGGCACAGAATTGACAAACCAGCTATTCTCCGAATTTACAAGATTACATAAAATTAACCACCATAGAACATTAGCACACTCCCCTAACGATAACGGAATCATTGAACGATTTCACTCTACGTTACTAGAACACTTACGTATTTTACGATTACGTCAAAAGGACGAACCTGTAATCAACCTCATGCCTTATGCCTTACTAGCATATAATAGTTCAGTTCACAGCTTCACCAAGTGTAGACCACATGACATAGTTAGAGGACATTTTGACCCAAGAGACCCCCGTGTCGTTAACATGACTGAACACCTAATGCAACAATATATCTTGACACACCGAGACCAGATGAAAACTGTATTTGACCTTATCAATAACTTTACGCTTACTGACCGTACAAACATCATACAAAACAGGAATAAGGACAGAGAGCCCGAAATAGAATACCAACCCGAACAAGAAATGTTCATTTCTAACCCGGCAGCCAACCGACAAAAATTAGCACCACGTTACACTCATGACACTGTTCTAGCCGACCTTCCGATTCATATATACACCTCCAAAAAGAAACGCCCTGTAGCTAAGTCTAGACTAAAACGTATCCCTAAGAGATCAAAATTGTTACAGGATACTGCTGGCGATATTAGTTCAACCAATACCGGCGCTCTAGATAAGACTTGAAAGCTTGGACGATGGACCTGGACTCTTACCCTTCAACCTTGGACAAACGAGGCTCATTACGCATTACCATACCTTCCTACAATACATAAACTTAACTGATATTGAACATAAAGTCGATTCTGTGAGGTCTCAACTCGACCATTTCCAGACTAAACTAGACAACCAATCCTTTCTCTTATATGAACTTCAAATGGATCATTTAGCTAATAAATTAAGTAAAATTAGTTCTCAGTTAAAAACACTAGAACCCGGTCGTAGTAAAAGAGGTCTCATAGACGGATTAGGGTCCGTTATAAAAAGCATTACCGGAAACCTAGATCATACGGATGCCCAAAAGTATAATAATGCAATTAACCTTTTAGAAAGTAACAACGATAAAATAGTATCGGAGTTTAACGAGCATATTAGTCTTAACAAAGTCTGGATGGCTCGATATAGCGACATAATCTCGAAAATTGTTAGCAATCAAGAGAAAATCAATAGCACTTTAGCATTACTTACTTTTAGACGAGAAAACTGCTGCTAAAAATGATCTTATAAGATTTGCAAAGTTTGCTCAGTTGCTGACTATAATTAGTGATAATACGGAAGATTTATTCTTAGAGATAACTAGGATTGAAGATACCTTAGCTTTTATACGTGCATCAAGCACCCATCGTAGTATGTTAGGCATAGATACCTTAAGCAATATGATTAAGCGATTAAAATCTATATACGGCCAGGATCAGTTAATAGATGCAGATTTAAGAGAGTACTATACAGTTTATAAAACCTGGTTATTATTACATAAATAAAAAAATTGTTATCATATTTAAAGTTCCAATAATTAGCTCAGATAAGTTCGAATTATACAGACTAGCAATAGTTCCCAATAAACTAATGTACACCTATATTCCTCCTTACCCTTTCATTGCAACCAATGGGAAAGTTTTCAAGTACATAGAGGCTGAATGCCCGAAGTTCGGCCTATATCATCTCTGCGAAGAGGAAATCAACCGTCAACCAACGGGAGGACATCTAGATTGCATCCAAGGCCTCATCTACAACCAATCTCTGGAGAAATCATGCCTGTCTACGAAGCTCACACTGACTAAAGCAGCAATGGAACAACTGGACGACAGACGCTACACGCTTATCTTTCCACAATCGACCCGGGTAGAGCTACAATGCGAACGTCAAGAATACATCTCCCTGCATGGAAGTTATCTCGCCACCATCCCACGAAAATGTCTACTACGCACCGAGCGATTCACTATTACCAACTCTAACGACCATATCAAGGGGCAGCCGCTGAAAATCACTGAAATACCTATGAACCTGAACATTGTTGAAGAAACCATTCCACATCTGAAACTAAGCCCACTGCACCTGAAAAACCTACACGAAATCGAAGATAAGATCATGATGCAACATCCAGTACAAATAGATCGCACAATCGCGGAAAATTCACTATACCATACGACGATCCCACTATACGTCATACTATTCGGTGCAACTGTACTGATCGTTACTATCACTATACGTCGGTATAACGTTTGCACAAAGCTTACAAAACCACAAACATCAGATGGAAACCCCGAAAATCATCATTACGAAGACGCAGAATCGCCCACAATCAAGAAAGAGACCCCAGCAACATTTTCGATCAAAGTCCTCAAATAGTTGCTGTTCTGAGGGGGGAGGTGTTACGTGCCCTGCCTACACCAAATCAGCTGAATAGCGACATGAATAGCTGTTTACGTCAATCGGACGTTTCCATGTAAAACTGCAACATGCCACCTGCCGACTCATCGAATCAACGCCTCGTGTCGCCGGGCGTTCACCTACTTCAAGGACTGCTGATGCCGCATCCACGTTTAGGAATCAGTAGAATTGCGATATTAATAAGTTAATCGTTTTCACGACACTTCGGTACTAACATCGTCCGAACCTAGACATAGAAATTATTATAAGTTAAATTGTAATTTTTTGATCTTATTAAAACCTTATTAAAATAATTTCGGTTTTTTTTTTGTCCTCCGGCTGTCACCTTCGTAATTAGTTGTTCCGGGTCTGGCTGTTTGTGTATGTGAGTTGCAATGTTTGTAAACGCACCCACAATAAAGGAGAAATTCCCAGTGTGGGGCAACGTTTTAAAAAAAAAATGATTTTACTAAGAATTGTCGCAATAATAATGACTATATTGTTGCAAGTTAACACTATTTTGCGTTATTATGATGTATGATGGACATGCTGTACTGTATGTTTAATGTTAAACCTTACTGGGCGTTTTACGACTCGACCGCGTGCGGTGCGAGTGATAGCGTTTTCACTAGCTTTTTTTTAAATCAGTATGCCGTTCTTGATACTACCGACTTGGTTTTTTATTTGCTATTTTTGGCTCCAAACAACTGTGACTTTTATTTTGCGGTTTTGCGTTGACCGGCGAGCGACGACGGTTCAAAGTTTTGATCGTCACGTGAGTTTAATAGGTACGCTGGTTTTATTCGGTCTATGGTGATGTTACTAATACCGCTTGGCAACTGTACTGTGAATATTTTATCGTTTCTCTTGATGACTTTGTATGGTTCGTCGTATGGTGGTTGCAATGATTTCTTTCCCATATCCCGCCTAACGAACACGTGGCTGCATTTTTTTAGCTCTGGGTGTACAAAAATTGTCCTGGAGTCCCTGTGCTGACTTGATTTGGGTTTTAAATTATTAATGGTTAATAATAATAATGTAGTGACTGTACGTAGCTAAGTAAGTATCATTAGATATATTATATACGTGTGTGTAACCATACCTTATTAGGATATAGTTAAGTAAGCAATGTACTCAGATCATGTACGCTCTATCTATGTGAAACACACAATAAATCGAGTCGTTATCCAGACCAGATGTCTTTCATTTACCACGACACTTCATGGCGACCCTGCCATAGTAGGGCATAAGTATAGCGAGTGAAATGTGGTCATGAAAACAAAAAACAATTAGTGGTTCAGTGTGGTGAATTAAGTGTAAACAAACATAAACTTTATACCATGGGGACTACCCAAACGAAAGAAGAGACGATGATCGCGCAGACGGCTGCTGGTGATGGGAAAAATAGCGCGACAGCCGGAACGGGCTACTCCAGTATCAGCACCACAAATATCCTCCTCACCCTGATCGCAGTTGTCCTGCTGGCAGCAGCATGCTATGCTATCTGTTATTATTACAAGAAGATGCATGTCAAATGGATGGAGAGACAGATGAACCGCAGGTCCTTACGTCGCAGGCAGACCTCGGTGTATTTTAAGAAACACGCTCCCCGTGATGATGTTGCCGATATACCCGTGTAAGTGAAAAAAAAAAACTGACTTATCAAAAAACAAAATTGCCGCGTACGGTTCAGTGCTATTAAATAGACTACTGTGAAAATCTACATTACGGAACTTCGGATAAGTAAGTGATCCAGTGATGCGAATAGGCATATAATGTTATTAACTTTACGTCTTTAAAAACAAATTGCATGTGAAATGCATAGTTAAGTTAATGCAAGTAAGTAATTAGTATAAGGTTTTATTATACAAATGTGTAACAGTTCATAAATCGTGCACGGCGACTCACCGAATTCGATACCACGTGCCATATATGGAATGTTTTCGCATTGTTTGGAAGACAGTTATTAGAATTGTAATGAAGATAATTAGTTGCTAGGATGATGTCATTACATTCCTTTATGTTTTATTTTTAGATTATGGCTGATGATTTTATTAGAATATATGAAGATTTGGTGGAAATTCGTAAATATTTAGTAAAGAAAGGACAAGCTAGATTTACTGGATCAATTACGATAAATAAGTTAAAACAATCTCAGAATTTGTTCAGTGAAGCGCAATTATTATATTCTACGTTGTCGTATGATTTAAAGCCCGAACTAGTGACGCAAGTGTCCACCACCTTTGATAATATTAAGAGTGTATTTTTACAGATAAGTCAATTGTGTACTTCCCCTATAAGTGAAAAAAAAATTGTAAAAATGGAATTTGACATTCGAACGGCGTGTAATTTAATCCCCCTTATGGATGGTAGGGAGGACACCACGAAACGATTGATTGATGCAGTGGAAATGTATGCGGATATGATAGACGATTCGGAAAAAAAACTTTTAATAAAATTCGTAATTAAAGGTCGCTTATCTGAGAACGCTAAGCTCCGTTTATCGAATAACTATGACACCGTTCCTAATTTAATACTTACAGGATTTAAGGAAACATTTACTAACTACAAAATCTTTTACCGCTATTCAGTCCCGCCTCCAAAATATGAACCAAGGTTTCAGGTCAATTGAGGAGTACGGTCCTGAAATAGAACAACTTTTTACTGATTTAACAATCTCACAGGCAGAGGGAGATTCGTCAAAGTTCGCAGTCCTAAAGCCATTAAATGAGAAAATGGCCATTAAGCAATTTTCAGATGGGTTGAAAAATTCAAGACCGCCCGCAACTATACCAATCTCAAGGACGCCATACAAGGTGCTAAGGACGAGGATGTATCAGCGCCTTCTACATCCTTTAAGCCTGACGTCATGCAGTATTCGAGAAGAGGTCGAGGTAAGTTTACACCTTTTTCAGGACCGAGGGGTCAAGGTCAACGTGGCCGCAGCTATGGTTCTTTTAACAATTATAACCGCCGTGGCTACGGAAGATCATTTCAGAATTCTAACCGCGGTAGGTATTTCTCACAGGCGAATTGTAACGACCGATACTACCATCGTGGTAACAGGCGAGGAAACAATTACAGCCGTAATAATGTTTTCACAACCCAACCAATACAGCACGCGCAAGCTTCGGCGCAAGAGGTCGTTTCTCAAAACACTAATGAAAATGTTGATTCCCAAAATTTGACTAGAAAGCAGTTTTTTCGATTTTAATAATTATATTTTGGCTTGTAAGGGACGATGTCAATTTGTGTCATTTTATTGTAATAACAGAAAGTATACCTTTTTAGTGGATACAGGTGCATCAATATCAATCATTAGGAAAAATGAATTACCCGATTCGTTGCGTATAAGTTATAATAGCACTACTATAAACGGCATAGGAGGACAGATTAATTCATTGGGATATGTAACCTTGAAACTTTTAACAGAAAATAATGACACGTTTTTACATAAATTTTACGTTTTTGAAAATTTACCCTTTAAGGCAACTGGTATTTTAGGCTTAGATTTTCTATCTACTTATGCATGTAGTATTGATTTGGCTAATAACGTGGTAATTGTTAATAAAACGGGTAAACTAATTTATTTACCTATCTCGCCTAGAATTGATTTAACGTTTACTGATAATAATTGTCTCATATTACCGGCCCGAAGCGAATCGACCCATTTTCCGACTTTACTTTCCTTGTTAAAATTAAATCATCTTAACTCAGAAGAAAAGAGTTCTCTCGAAACAATATGTACAAAATATTCAGATATATTTTTTCTACCAGGAGATAAGCTAGGCACCACTAACGTTTATGAACAATCCATAACACTAAAACCGAACGTTAGTCCTACATATGTTAAACCTTATAGATTGCCCCAATCATTGAAGCCAGAGATTGATAGACATATTAAGCAAATGTTGAAGGACGAAATCATAGAAGAGTCCTCAAGCGAGTGGAACAGCCCTGTGTTGCTTGTTCCCAAAAAATCGGAAGGCTGTAAAAAGTGGCGTTTGGTAGTGGACTACAGAAAACTCAATGATGTAATAGTCGAAGATAAGTTTCCACTACCCAACATCACTGACATTTTAGACTCACTTTCAGGCTCAATGTATTTCAGTCATTTAGACCTAAATCAAGGTTATTTTCAAGTTAGTTTAAGCCCTGAAAGTCGTAAATATACTGCATTTTCCACAAACTCGGGTCAGTATCAATTAAAGCGCCTTCCTATGGGACTTAAAACTTCCTGTAGTAATTTTAGCAGAGTAATGTCTATAGCTATGTCTGGACTGACGTACGACAAATGTTTTATTTATCTCGACGATTTAATTATTTTTGCGCGAAATCTAAATTCACATAGTAAAAATTTAATAGATGTACTCGAAAGATTAAGAAAAGTAAACTTAAAATTAAATCCGGACAAATGCCAATTTTTAAAAAAGGAAATATTGTACCTAGGACATTTAGTTTCTGCTAATGGAGTATTACCAGATCCAGAAAAAACAATAGTTCTGCAAAATTATTCTGTACCCAAAAATGTAGAAGAAGTGAAACGATTTGTAGCTTTCTGCAATTACTATCGCAAATTCGTACCATCGTTTGCTGACATAACATTACCTTTAAATCGGTTGTGCAGAAAAAATGTGGTTTTTAATTGGACAGCAGAATGTCAACACTCTTTCGAGATCTTGAAACAAAAATTAATTAGCCCAACCATACTTCAGTACCCAGACTTCGCAGAAACAAACGAATTTATTTTACAGACTGATGCATCAGGCGTAGCTATAGGTGCAGTTCTATGTAACAATGAGTTAAGACCCGTAGCATATACAAGCAGACCATTAAATAAGGCAGAACTAAATTATCCCACAATACAAAAATAACTTACTGCTATAGTCTGGGCAGTAAAGTATTTTAGGCCGTATTTATTTGGTAGGCATTTTACTATAATGACAGATCATAAACCACTCATTTATTTGTTTAGCATGAAAGATCCCTCTAGCAGGCTGTTGAAATTTCGTTTACTGCTTGAAGAGTATGATTTCAAAATAGTGTATGTAAAAGGGAAGGATAATGTAGTCGCGGATGCACTATCCAGAGTAAGTGTGACTTCCAGTGAATTAAAGAGTATGAATGAGAAAATTTCAGAAGTTAATGTCATGACTAGAGCACAAAAAAGGAGAATGGATGACGAGAGTAAAAATGTATCATCGCCAGTTAGTAAACCCACCGACGAAGGGTCTGATCAGCCTAGAGTCGTGGAGTTACTAAGGAGGCCCAGTGATGTCGTGGAGATGATTTTGCTAGAAAAAGATAAAGTAGATAAATATAGAAGTAATAATATGATAAGTGCGAAGACGAGTGTCTCGCTTACATACCTAGTAAAATGATGTTATGTGTAAACCTCAGCTTTGGGGCACAGTTCTCGCGAGCCGAGTTTGTGACCAAGTTAGAGAAGTTTAGCAATAATATAAAAGTGAAAGAAGTATGCATTATTAAAAATGATGAAAATGAAGAGTTTGTAAAAGGTTTGTGTCATGAAATACCGGTCCAAGAGTATGCATACTAAGAGGAATAGAAAGAATAGATAACGATAATGAAAAACAATTTATTTTAAATGACTTTCATCTACTGCCTACCAGTGGACATGCCGGTGTCCGTAGGATGACTAACAACATCAAAAGACGATATTTCTGGCCAGGTATCGATAAAGATGTTCTTGATTATGTAAAAAAGTGTTCCACATGTCAGAAGACCAAATATAGTAGGTACACAAAACAACCGATGACGATCACAACGACTGCGTCATCAGGTTTTGAAAAAATATTTTTAGATCTAGTAGGCCCATTAGATAAAGACGAGGACGGAAATTGTTACCTTGTAACGATTCAATGTGAACTAACTAAATTTATTGAAGCTTATCCTATAAAAAATAAAGAAACTGAAACAGTAGCAAGATCAATTATACAAAATTTTGTTTTACGATTTGGTATACCTAAAGTTATAGCTACTGATAGAGGTTCAGAGTTTGTTTCAAGCACTATGGTAGAAATTTGCAAACTATTAAAAATAGAAAAATTAACATCCACAGCATACCATCATCAATCAATCGGTTCTCTCGAAAATGCTCATAAGCATTTAGGCGCTTTTCTACGGGCGTATTCAGGTAATAACGGCTATGATTGGTCGCACTGGATACCGTTTTGGTGTTTCAGCTACAACAATACCGTCCACTCAGAGACGAAGTACACGCACTTCGAACTCATTTTCGGCAGGTCGTGTAATATACCAAATAATATTAAGAATTGTAGTAGATTAGAACCATTATATAACCCCAATGATTACTCTTTAGATTTAAGATATAGGCTACAGGTAGCGCTTAAAGAGGCTAAATGTGATTTAGAGAATAGTAAGGAAAATAGAAAATTAGCATATGATAAGAAATGTAATCCTGTTACTTATAATAAAGACGACTTAGTCTTAATCAAAAGTGAACGAACAAAGAAATTGGATAATATTTTTGAAGGCCCTTATATTGTGTTAGAGGATATGGGCCCAAATGTCAAAATTCTAAAACGTAATAAAATAGAATTAATTCATAAGGACAGGACTTAATTGTACCATAGTTAATAGTGTTCAATTTGTATTTCTTTTTTAATTCTTGTAGGTAATACATAAGTGTAAAAAAAAAAAAAAGTTGCTCTAAATTTTTTTTTTTCTTTCACCCCCGGAGGTGTAGTGACTGTACGTAGCTAAGTAAGTATCATTAGATATATTATATACGTGTGTGTAACCATACCTTATTAGGATATAGTTAAGTAAGCAATGTACTCAGATCATGTACGCTCTATCTATGTGAAACACACAATAAATCGAGTCGTTATCCAGACCAGATGTCTTTCATTTACCACGACACTTCAATAATATATATTTTTTTCCCTTACGTGTTGGACATACTCATGTGAATCGTAAAACTGTGCTTTTGTGCTGTCGTAAAATTCTCCTGGCAATCTTAAAGTGGAACCATACACTAATTGTTCCGCGCTAACGTTCGTATCGCACCGTGGTGCAGCCCTGAGTCCTAACAGAACCGTTGGCAACTCTGCTAACCAATTTTCGTTGTTCAAGTTTGCCCTAAGTGCTATTTTTAACGACCTATGCATTCTTTCCACAGCTCTGTTTTCATGGGGGTGGTAAGCAGTAGTGCGTATTTTCTCTACTCCTAAAAATTGCATTAAGTGTTTGAATATCTCGCTTTTGAATTGCCTGCCCTGGTCGCTTGTTAGTCTCAAGGGACAGCCGAAACGAACGATCCAGTTTTCATATACGATTTTTGCTACTGAATTTGCCGAGATGTCTGATACTGGTATTGCTTCTGGCCATGAGGTAGCTCTGTCTAGCATCGTTATCAGATATCGACGTCCAACGATATCGACGTGTATGTGTTCGTGTGTGCGTGTGTGTGTGTGTGTGTCAGTAAATAACTCGTTCCAAGCATCAATTACATCACATTTCCGCCAACTGCCTTGTAAAAATAAGTAAGTGAATGTCACAATTCGCTCCACGTATTGGTTACAGTGATTATCTACTAATTTTTGCATAGAAAACAATTTTCAGAACACGTATAGAATATGATTATATAGTAACAATAAGTCGGCGAGGTAGCTATAGCCGTAGTACCACGCGCAACTCGGTGCGCCGCCCGTTCCCGCACTCCGGCGTCCTACTCCTGTGCACGATGCCTCACCGCCGGTCGCTCGCGGCGCTCCTGCTCGTCGCGACCGTCACCGCGCTGAGTTCGGCTCACTACGGTCTTCGGGAACGACCGTCAAGCAATTGTGGTTTTGCCCATTACGGTTAGTTTTCATCATGCTTTTCAGTGCACATGTATCAGATCGGCACTGGATCGGAAACACCTCTACTCGATACGATCGACATTCTTTCTGTGAAATGCCATACAGCAATGCCCAATAATCAGCATGGTATAATCCAAGTTGGCTCGTCTTGGGGATAAGCACCCTGCTGACGTAGGGTGCGAGCCGCATTCATAAGCACGGTGGCCACGCTGACAGCACGGAGGTGCTCCGGTTACTGTCCTACGTTACGTTGAAATCTGGCTGACGTCGAGCCTTTGAGGCGAGTTTATGCCGATGCAGCTTATATGTGCGATCACCGGTAACCATGACCCACCTACATACTTAAATCAGAATGATATTATAATAATAATAATAATTCTTTATTGACATAAATAATTTTTAACAAAAGTAGTGAGGCCCTGACTCCTGCGCTAGGTATAGTACCTGTGTTACAGGAGCCAGTGTCTTCTCCCAATAATATGATCCAAGTTTTATGCAATAAGGATTAATCCAAAACACACAAGTACAGAAAATAAGAATAAAAAAATTAAAATAGAAGAGAAAATTATAAACATTTCCAACGTGAGGCAATTCAAAAAAGTGTTAGTTGTATAGTGAATGAAAATGGTGTGTAGTGTTTGTGGTGTGTGAATGTGTGATGTAGGTATGTGGTGTGTGATGTTATATATACTATTTTAAAAGCAGTTCGGTTTGTTCATAGTCATGCGTAAGTAGCCATGATTTAACCTTACTTTTAGCTTCCTTCATTGAGACAGGGTTTATTTTAAGCTCTTTGTTTGTCTTATTATATAAATGAATGGATAAATAGTTATGTTGTTTTCTAGCTGATGCAGATCGACATTTAATTATTGGACAGATGTTTCGTGTGGTGCGTTTTTTTATGATACTATTATCGTAAGGTGTGATAAGGTGCTGTTTGATGACGATTTCTAAAATATACATCTGTCGTACCGTTAATATTTGACATTTCTCATATAAGGTTTTGGTGGTTCTCATATATTGTACCGCTACATATAATAACTTAGGTTATATTCATTTGGAGAAGGAAATGAAGACGTTAAATGTCAAGTTCCTGGATCATGTCAATTTGCACTCTGACTCCTGCCTATCCTATTTTGTTATTGATTCATTCTACATATCAAAACTTGCGTATAAGTCAGTGCCATCAGCTGCCGTAGCGTGTTGTAGGTACATGTGTTCTTGTGTGACGGACAGGCAGCGCCGCGGGCTCAGCGCAGCGCCTTGTCAAGACGCACCTAGCGCCCGGGGCTGCCGACTGGAACATCATCGTACCTGTGAGTAATATACGCACATTTTTACAGCTGTAAGCACTCATTACCTAGAAAATCATCATCATCATCTGCCTAACCTTTTCCCGACTATGTTGGGGTCGGCTTCCAGTCTAACCAGATGCAGCTATTACCTAGAAAATCAATGAACTGTAATTAAATTGTCATCGTTGTGCAGATACCGCCGCCGTGCGCGGATGCGCGAGTGACGGGCGCTGAAATGCGCGTGTGTGACGCGGACGCGCCGCCGGACGTAGCCATGAGTGACGCACGTTCAGCGACCGTGCACCGCGCTGGGCAGCTGGCTGGGTTCGCCACCGTCAACGTCACCGTCTACTGCATCCTGCCTCCGCCACCTCCCACTACCACCAGCATCGTCTCGCCGCTGTCACACCTCACAGACTCGAGGGCCACATACGAGATGTTATCGAATGAACTGAGCTCAAAAGAAGTGACTTCAAACGAAGAGACTTCGTACGAATCTGAATCAACTGACTTGAAGTCGACTGAGCCGACAACAACGGCGAAGCCAACTTCAAGCACATCGTTGCCAGCACCACAAGAGGAGACGACAGCGCAGGTTGAACTTACACCACCAACTGAAATGGTTACAGCCCCACCTAATATCACGACCCGTCCTAAAGAAAAAACACCTCACTTACTGAAAGTAACGATTAATATTACACCAACCAACCAATTATCCACACAGGAAGATATGTCGCAGTCTTACAGCGTAGAGCTGTCTTCGTTATCGAACAAAGAAAAGCCAGACGAAGTGATGTCATCGCAGAGTCCCAGGTTTTTATCAGTACCATACATAGGGACGCGGCCACGAATTTCTGTAATGCCTTCGTGGGAACACGTCAAGCAACCACGTGGGCCAGGGTCTCCAGTAAAGCACGCTGCTGTGCCCCATTGGCCACCCGGAGCGTACCCGCATTCTAGCGCGCACCGATCGCCTGAAGCGCACCGGCCGCCATCGCGCCCGCGATTGCGGCCACCGCCTGGCCCGCAGTTCTCCGCGATACCGTCGCCTTACGACCTGATGCCACCGTACTCGCTCACTCCGATCCACAGACCACTCAGCTTGCTCAGTCCGCGGCTGACATTCCTGCAGCGTCGCCAGCCGCTGTTGTTTTTCCGGCACTTTTAACACCGTATGTTTCGTAAGATAACGTTCAAATTGCGATCTCGTGTCGACTGTCTTCCTCCATCAGGTAGCGAGCTGGGCTGCATCGGGATCACTAAAACGCTCGCTCTATGCAGCACAAGCAATCTAAGAGTTGTACATGGCAGCTGACGCAGCTGTATCGTCAACAAATTACTGTTTATATTACTTTTACTGATAACTACTAAGAGATGAGTATAGAAAATATTGATCGTCTTTTTCTTTTCTGACTTTAAACTGTCAATTTCGAGCTTGAGTAGTTTTAATTCTTCTACCTTCACATATTGAGCATTTATAACACACTTCTCCTGTATCTTACGCAGTTCCTTCTGGATCAAGACAATATCCTTCAGTAATCTCGTCACATCAACGTGATCGAAAGTTACCGGCGGTAGCTTCTGAAGATCTCGGGCAGCAAAAACGGGTAGGTATTTCTTCTGGATCGGTTTCCTTCAGAAGATTTACACTCGTAATATCGCAAAGATTTTGGTTTGTTTTACGATCACCCTTTCTCAACACACTACGCTTCACAAACGATTCAAAAAGCAGTAATTTCGTTTTTTTGATATCTTCCTCCGAAAAGGCAGATGCACACACAGCGACGAGGCTTTCTTCATCCATTACATCCATTTTATTTTGAATGAATGAGAGCACTTCATTAACAACTAGATTGCAGTTATTACACTTTAACAGTTTACAGGTCATTTTCAATACAGTTCAATGCCCTCTGCGCGCACGAATACAAACAACCGAACGCAATCACGATCAGCTGGCGACTGAATTAGTTAAGATTTATAATAAAATAAAAATTATTTATATCAGATTTACGGAATCCACAGAATGTTAGTACAGTAAGAAAAACTTAAACAATTAGTGTTAGTACCTACTTAGGTGTTCAGTGACCATGTGCCCAAGATACTTAAAGCGGGTAACTTCATAGGTATTCCGTTTAAAGTAACGGGAGGGACCTGCTCCGGTGACTTTGTACCCGCCCTAAATATCATGAGCTCACTTTTTAAGACATTATAGGTATTTGTGGCCATGCCTGGCCACGTATATTTCACACACATTAACTAATTTCCTAAGGCCGCCGATCGTCATACTTCGGTTTAAAGACATTTATTTCTCAAAGAACAAATTACAGTTCACTTAAAGAGAAACTTAACTAAATTAACAATAAGTTGTAGTTTACATTACGACGTTCAAACCATCCAAGATGAATGATGAATGATTATGAATGAAACTATATACTTAGCAAAACCATGTCGTTCGCGTAACTAAGATTGTTTACACATATGTTGTCTACATGGTAGCCGAAATGAATGCTACTGAGCTCAACGGTCAGCGCATTCATGTATAAGTGAAACATAAGTGGAGATAAAAATCCACCCTGCCTCACTCCACATTGTAATCCATAGGGATCTGGTAACATGGATGCCCTTGACATAGTTAACTTGACTGTGGTACCAAAACTTTAGGATAGCAATAGCCTCACGAGGTAAATTGGTGTCTTTAAGTTTATCCCAGAGTTTGTCATAATTTAAAAGCTCAGACGCCTTTGACAGGTCTAAAAACAGGCATAAATAGGCGTTTTTCTACTGGTGTAATACTCAACAGTATGCTTTAGGCCCAGTATAGCGCTCTCTGTAGAAAGTCCGGCACGGAAACCAAACGTAGATACGCTCCGCCAACTGGGCCCCAAGCACACTGTCCAGTATCTTCGCAACTACTGTAGCAAGCGAAATCGGACGGTAGTCCGACTTCATCGAACTGTTTCCTGTCTAGTTCTTCAAAATGGGAGTAACAATTGTTTTTGTTGGTTCACACCGACAGTTTTTTTTTTTTATTATTATTCTCAAAAATACATTGATGTTTTATTACAATTTTACTCGCCAAAATTTCGAGTTTGATGGCGAGAAGCGCCTGTTGCATACACATTTAAATATAGTACTTTAACAAAAAAAAAAAAAACTAACCTTAAAAACTACCAACTATGCACTACATTACATACTCGTACAGTCAACAAAAGAGACAAGCATGCAGGGTCGCCAGACACAGCCGAAGTCTAATAAGAAACCGATGGATGCTTTCGAATGAAATTTAGTTCGATAAATTAACTGTTGGCTTTCTATTAATTAAATAAAATTCCATTCGAAAACATCAATCCGTCCCCCACCAAACCCCAACTACATCCGACGACCCCGCACACCTATCCCTTCCGTTGACTGTACATTACACACTACATTTGTATGCTCAAAGTATTAACAAATAAATACTATGGCTATGGTGTGAATTTATTTCTCGATAACGACAGATTCTTCGTTACCGAGAAACAAATCCCTTAATTTAGATTTTAACATACCTTTACTCAAGTTAGGGTTTTGTCTTAACAGATCCATTTTATTAAACACTTTTGGCACTAAATATTTGGAGGTTCTCTCCCCATAGTAATTTGTTATTTTCGGTTGGACTAGTCTTTTCTCTCTTACACTTCTTGTATTATATTTATTTTTAACAGGTACTTTAAACTTATCACTGTAATAGTGTTCTAGGCTTATCAAATAATCGTCTTTCTTATCTATTGGTAGGATTTTACAAATGGGAAATAAGTTTTCATATTCTTTGTTACATTTTTTCTTAAACTTTTTGCTGACTAGGAACTTGATTAATGTTTTTATGTCTTTTAAGTACGTTTTAATCGTTCGCCCATACACAATAAGTCCATAACTGATTAGTGAGTCAGCAAGTGCATAATATACAATCAATAGTGTCTGTTTATTCACCACATTGTTCAACTGATAGAACTTCCCTAACACTGATCTCAACTTGTTACATATGTCAGTTACATGCGTTTTCCAATTAAAATTTGAATCAATATGAAGGCCTAAATACTTAAATGTGCTAACATAATCCAGTTTCACACATACGCAGTTAACCTTATCGCTATGTAGGCATTCGTATGTATGTGCTATTACATGAAGATCCTCTCTTTGTACAATTTTAGCTCGTAGATTGTGTGGCGAGTGTATATGCATGCATTTTGTCTTAGAGGGATTTAGAATGATTCCGTTATCATGTGCCCATTTGGTGATACGCTCGAAGTCTTCTTGTACGCACTGTCGTGCCTCAATTATATCCTTCGAGGCATAAGCTACACACATGTCATCTGCATACATAAACACTCGACACCTCTCCACAACATTCGACACACTGTTCACGTGCATTATAATATAACCTACTGGCCCAAACACCGATCCGGTCGGCACACCAAGATCCACACCCGCCTCGTCACCTGTCACACCAGCTATGATCGTGCGTATTTTTCTGTCAGTCAAATAATTTTTGAACCACTTATTCGTAGGACCACGTATTCCGCGTTCATCCATCGCCTGTAGTAGTATGTCGTGATCCAATGTGTCGAATGCCTTCTTATAATCAATAAAAAGTGCTATCAGCTGTTTACCAGAATCTAGGCACTCATTAACATAGTCACTAAACGCTGTTAGGGCTGAGGCAGTACTACGCCCTTTCCGGAACCCATACTGTGTGTCTGACAAAATATTATGAAATTCTAAGAATTTATTAATTTGGCTAACAATATTTTTTTCTACTATCTTATCAATGACAGACAGTATGGCTATGGGTCTATAATTTACATATTCCAGGTGACTTCCAGACTTGTAAATAGGGCGTATCATTGCATTCTTTAACTGACTGGGATACAAACTCCTAGTCAAACACATGTTCATAAATTTTGCCAAAATAGGACTCACTTGTTTTCGTAGGTATTTAATGTCTTTTACCCTCAATCTATCCAGACCTGGTGCTTTTTCACACGACAACGTATTTATTACCTTTTCTATGTCTGACGAACTTACAGGAATGTACCTAAAACTCACCTCGCTCGGCCTTACATAATTTTTTCTATCAAAAAATGTTACGTCACAAATGTGATAAATGATAAATGATAAATGATTTATTTTCTGTAAGTAGGTTTGTACAAACACTTTTACATGTCAATCATATTTTTTAAACTAGATGAGGTCGGCGTTTCCTATCTGACTACTCTGAGAAGAAAGGCCGAAACAAACTCAGAGGTCACAGTCTCTTTTAAAGTCCAGACATAATCTTGGTCAGATCATGTGAAGACCATGTAGATTGGTGTCTGAAATGGTCTTTTGAGTAAAGAACCACACAGATTGAGCGGGCCTGTCCAGTCAGTGCACGCATTTGTCAAAAATCGTGCAGCTCAACTCAGAACTTGAGGAGCCTTACGATTCGACGAACAATACCAATGAAAGGACATTTGGGTAGGCCGCATAAATGACTCAAACTGCCAGATCATGATTAAAACTAACTAAGAAGGAAAACCGAAAAAAAAGAAATGACCCACATAGTCTTCACACTCACAGTAATAATAATAAAATAAGATACTTTACAAAGTAAATATCCATGTCATTGTTTATATAAAATTCATCAATGTCAATGTGTATATAAAAATCCGGATATAATCTTTGAGGACCATGTAGATTGGTGTCTGAAGTGGTCTTTTGAGGAAAGAACCACACTGAGTGGACCTGTGCAGTCAGTGCACGCATTCGTCAGTAACCGTGCAGCTCAACTCAGTAGCTCTACCATGAGTTTGCACAGTCGAAACTCGCTAGCGTCTCCGTAAATAATATGTATGAAATATCGTACAGCGCCCCTAGCGGTCACTGAATGAATTAAAATTCGTACCATGAGCACTATAGATTTCGATAGGTAACAAACCTAACGTAATCTATTCGATAGTCACTGACGTTTTTCAGCTGTCGCCATACAAAACGGCACCATGAGTCACAAATTTGACAGACGCTATCGAAAAATACGCTTACGATAGTAGCTACGTAACTCACTAGCATTTTGTCGTGTGAAACATATGTTTACATCAAAATTATAAACGTTTTTGAGTTTTTTGAGTCTAAATATTGTCTGGAAGAGCTTATTTAGCATGGAATATGTTAGTGGCCGCTGAATTTGAAGACTAACGACATAAACAGCGTGAATTTCATGCCAAAATTACAGGAAAATGAAAATTCTAGCTTACTAATGGGCAGGACATTACGCAGCTAGCTAGGAGGCTTTTTGTGATGAGTATTAACTTAAATTTAAATAAAAGACATTTTACTTAAACAAACGTTTTAATTTATTTTATCATTATAAGGGAAACATACAGCTAGGGAACACAAAAATTGACATAAAAACACATGCCTTCTTAGTACCCATAATAACTACATATACAATGTTTTCTTTAAACATTGCTGCACACTAGGATTTGCCCTGTATCGTGGGTGCATTTAAAAACACAAATCTCACATACACAAACACCCAGACCCGGAACAAATAATTATCTTTGGAAGGGTCGATCACACTAATTTTTGCTCCATGCGAGAAATGAACCGTGATTCATAACGCAGAAGCGTCAAGATTGGTGTAGTTTTTGAAAATTGTGCCACACTCGGCCACAGTGGTCCTCATTGTATTATTGTCTTTTTGTAAACTTATTTCAATGAATTTAATTAAAAAACGCCGCAAACCATACAACTTCAACAAAATTACAAATTGTAAACAACACTCAATGACTCAACAGCGACATATAAGGAATACAAATTCAACAACCACTAAATACCTTAAGTAGTTCACTGACCGCCAACCTTTCTATTTAGTCGGATTATTGACTGTCCCAACGTTTCTAGCATACGCGATAGCACTACATTTTGTACGTATATGCCGTTCTCTTTTCTTATTACTGAGAAAGAAAGAAACAAAACTTAGGAGTGAAGTTAGTTAAGACACGATCTATCGAGCTTACGTTAGCGCCGGCGTAAGAGTCCGTAAAACTCATGGTGCAAGCATTATTGAAATCTATTCGATCCACGTTAGTACGCTAGCGAGTTTAACGCTAGCGAGTAAGTTTTCGATAACAACTCATGGTAGAGGTACAGAACTTAAGGAGCTCAACGATTCGACGAGCAATACCAAGGACAGGACATTTGTGTAGACCGCATACACCACTCAAACTGCCAGACCATGATTAAAACGGAAACAATGACCCACATAGTCCTCACATTCACAATAATTAAAATAATTAAGACTTTAAACAGTAAATGTTCATGTCATTCTGTATATAAATAGATATAAAAACCAAAGTGTAAATCAGCAAAATAAAAAAATAAACAACATTCACTGTCTAGACCTATTGGAGCAGCTCAATCCCAAGCTTTTTTGTCCTCAGTATAGTCTTTTACAGTACAATAGGCTTTCTGGCATAGTTTTAGCTTTATAAAAGATTTGAATTTATTAATGCTTAGTTCTTGAATGTGGCTAGGAAGTTTATTATAAAAACGTATACATTGGCATCTAAACGAGCCACCTATTTTCTTGAGCCTTGTTGTAGGAACAACATATTTGTGTTTGTTCCTAGTATTTATATTATGGATATCACTGTATTTTTTAAACAGATTAATATTTTTATGTGCATACAAAAGATTATCGTAAATGTACTGAGAAGGCACAGTCATTATATTAATCTCTTTAAATTTGTCTCTGAGGGAGTGTCTGGGACTTAACTTATAAATGGAACGAATTGCCCTTTTTTGTAAAATAAAAATTGTCTGAATATCGGCGGCATTTCCCCACAACAGAATACCGTATGACATCACACTATGAAAATAACTAAAGTAAACTAAACGGGCTGTCTCTAAATCAGTTAAGTCACGAATTTTCCTAACGGCGTATGCTGCAGAGCTAAGCTTTTTTGACAATTTATCTATATGGGGGCCCCATTGAAGCTTGGCATCCAAAGTTATGCCTAAGAATACTGTGGTATTTTCGGGTTTTAACTCTTCACCCTTTATGAGAACACTAGTTTCTACCTGTCTAACATTTGGTATAGTAAACTTAATACATTTCGTTTTTTTCCCGTTAAGAAGTAGGTTATTAACATTAAACCAGTTAACTACTTTTGCGAGGGCACTATTTATATTGTCAGTAACCAGCTGCTGACGTTTGAGTTTAAATAAAAGTGAAGTGTCATCTGCAAACAACACTATATCATGTTCATCCCTTATGTGTTTAATACCTTTAATTTCCTCAGTAAAAGTTTTTGCAAAATTTGTACAAATTTCATTAATACTGTTTGTTTTCCCTAAATGTCTCAATATCACATCGTCTAGACTAGTTTTGTTTCGACCCAACCACGAATTAATGTTTGCCCATATCTTTCTAAAATCCCCATTACACTTTTTTATCTCTGCTTGTTTATATCTATTTCTTGCCTCATTTACAATTTTATTTACCTTATTTCTAAACTTTGTATATACTAATCGCTTATTCATATTTTTTGGTGATGCTTTCCATATTCTAAATAAGTGGTCCCTACGACACAACATTTTATATAAGTATTCATCTACCCACGGCTGTGTTATTCTTTTATCATAATTTGGGACAACAACCGTACTTTCCTTATAAATTTGGCAAAATACTGCACACAATTTTTGAAACAACATTAATGGGCATGACACTACAAGTAATTGCGTCCAGTCATATGCATCTAGCTTTTGTTTTACAAGTTTATCACTGATAACTTCTCGTGTTTTGTTACCACTAATCACCTTTGAACACGTATTATTGCTTACACTCGTAGCCAGCGCTAGTCCAACGCCATGATGATCGGAGATGTGCGTCTCGAGCACATACGCAAACGAACCGCACTCGTTACGTCCCGCTCGCACCCATACATGATCCAAGCACGACGACTGAAGATTGCCGTCCACGATTGCCTCGCGTGTTATCTCTGCAATAGGTATTACGCACTGTAGGCCGCATCCACACAAGGTGTTTTTGTACTTTGTTGAAGTTGGATTTACTACATTGTTCAGAATGTCTATATTTGTGTCACCAATCACAGTTACGTTTTCAGATGCACAGATAGATCTGATGATAGTTTCTAATTGCTCTATGAATAGCAACTTATTTTTATTCGGTGGTCTGTATAAAGAAATTATGTGCGTAATGTTTTTTCCTGTCGTGAGCTGGCCATGCAGCATTTCTACAGCTTCCGTTTCAACTCTGTGAGCATCGAAGGTAAGGCTTTCCTTTGCGTACATCAATATTCCCCCCCCTCTAGTAGTTTCTCTTGTGTGTATGTTTGTACTGTACCCACCGGGGTACAGTAAAATTTGATAGAATGATATTTCCTCCTTCTTGATATTTATTTCACTTAGTATTATTATATCCATTTTATATTTATTTTGCTCTAACAAGACTAGTAATTCATTGAAGTGTTTCCGAATTGACCGTATGTTCAAATGACAAATATGGTAGCACCCTTCATTGAAAGCTATATCATTGTTTAATGATGGTATGTCGTAATATCTTTTAAATTCAACATCACTAGGAAAATCATATGTTCGATCGAATGTTGATATCGAGAAGAAATCACCTAGTGTGTATTCGCCGCGCAAATCGCGTGTAGGTACTTATTTTAATTTACATTCTTCGAACTGTTTTAAATCCTCTTCCGATCTTATGTTGTAGATTTTTTTTCCTCATTGTTCTTTTTAGCAAGAATATTACATTCTTGCACCCAGATGTACTGAAAATCTTTTGGCTTTAGTTGGTTTCTTACAATCCATAGAAGTTGACGCTTATGCTTAGGCAAATCTTCATTTATGAATATTCTCTTATCGCTGCCATTGGCGTAAACTTTATCATTGGTAATCTTATTTTCCTTTCTCGCTGCCATCCATTTGTTGCGGGCATTTTTAGAGCGAAGTGACACCAATACAATTTTGGGTCTTGTGTCGCCGAGTTTTGTTTGGCCTACCCTCTGTGCATCTTCTATATCATCAGGATTCAAGTCTAGCTTTTGGGCCAGTTCTCCTACCACCGATTTAATATTTTCCTGGTTGAGCATCTCTAGTCCGTGTATTTATATATTCTTTTCCTTCTCCCTGGTCTCCAACTCCTGTACTCTTTCTTCTAGGGCTTTACTGTACTTCTCGAGATAGATGTTTTTATGTTCTAAAGCCTTAATTTTTTTTTGAGATTCTTCCTTATATTCTATCAAAGTTAGGTAGATTTCGGAATAGAATTCAACGCTGGCTAAGATCAACAATTTTTTTCTCAACACTGTAAAGTACCTCCAGTTTTTTGTTTATTTCCACTAATACATTCTCGCCTAATGCTTCACTAGTATTCATCGCTACTTTTGGGTCTTGTGTTGGTTTTGCCTTTACGGGGCTACTCTTTGCTTGCTGGCAGTCGTCACAGGTTGCCGTTAACAGGAATTGCTTATTGTTTTGCATACATTTTCTGTGATACACCGCTTCACATTCACCTTTACACTTATCTATGTCGTCTTTGCTCAGAGACACAAATAGTTTACACTTTTTGCATTGAACCATTTTACCGACTTGGTTACGTATACGGGAATACGATAGTTAGAAGGTGTTGTTTACAATAACAAATTTTGCTTTACGAGACGCGACCGTACGACAGGCGCGCGCGCAGCGGACTGAAGTAGAAGTGTCCAATGCAAAAATTAAAAAAAACGTCGACAATTAAAAAAAAAGCGTGACCCTGCATGTTGCAAATGCTCGACGCTGAGCCCGTCATGCCCCGGTGACTTTCCACCTTTCATATTTCTGATAATTTTTTTTTATGTCCTAAGCACTAATTTTAGACTCTACGTTTTCACTAACGGGGTCCCACATTGCATCACAAACTCCTAATGGGGATTCTACAGTGAAATGATTTTTAAAAATGTTTGCGATCATCTTCGTGTCCGTGACACCCTCGATGCTCAGAGGAAGACCAGGCTTCAAATTCAGTTTATTGGTATTTTTCCGAAATTCACGAAAGTTATTATTTGAATGCAGTGTCGCTAGCCGGTCCATTGTTATCTGCTCCTGATGTTGTTGGCACCATTTAAGTGTAGTTTTGAAAGCCTTTCTGCTATGACACATTGCTTCACGAATTAATCCTGCTTTTGGTTTTCCCCACTGTTACCAATTCTGAAAATCAATCCTGGCCACCATATGAGCTTCTTCAACATAATTATTCCACCCCATAATTTGTCTGTTCTTTCCACTCGTACCTACCCTATAGCTAGACTCAGGAAGCCTCACTAAGTGATAAGACAATGTCATTATACAACGTGTAATGTTAAATGCGCAAAACCTCAGACACCACATCTGATTTTTAATTCAATTGACCTGTTTCAGAGAGAAAATAAGTCATTGTAAAGGTTTAATGTGCTATTTTCGTTTTACTGGCCATTCTGAACGTTTCTTGCGTCTGCGACGACGCTTTACCGAGGGAGGAGTCGTCACCGGGCCGCTGCGCCGCGCTGACATTGGCTTGCTTGACCCATTAATAAATAAACACGGCAACGTTTTAATGAAGATTTTTGAAAAATGTGACCTATATTAAAAAGTGGTTCAGTTAATTCTGCTCGTTATTCTGATCAAACTATTATATTTTCAGGTTTTGCACATTTAACGTTACACGTTGTATAATTACTTATCTAATATTTGCCTGTGTTCCATAACATTACACCGTTTATCCCCGCATTCTCGTAATTCTATAGGAACGTCAATTTGTCTCAACAATTTATTACAGAAGTTTGTATACGTGTGTATGTTCTGGCTTCCTTTCACCGCAGGTCACTTTACTTTTAGGGACTGCTTGACACGCATTTTTTTATTCAATTATCCCGAAATTATATTTAACAGACACAGGATAGTGGTCAGACCAGTAAACATTATAATCAACCCAGATATCTGCAACACAGGGCCATGCTGCACTAGTTACAATGACGTGGTCTAACCAAAGGCCTTGCGCCTGCGGAAGGGTATCGACATTTGTTGTTTTAGACGCGCACTCGTTATCAACAAAACCACAAATAAGGGTTGGACGCGCCAGAACCGGTTTCTTCACGCTCAGCCAAACCAACATTTTTGTTTGAAGATTTGTTGATACTAGCAATTTGAAAACTCATTATAAATGATAAATGATAAATGATTTATTTTCTGTAAGTAGGTTTGTACAAACACTTTTACATGTCAATCATATTTTTTAAACTAGATGAGGTCGGCGTTTCCTATCTGACTACTCTGAGAAGAAAGGCCGAAACAAACTCAGAGGTCACAGTCTCTTTTAAAGTCCAGACATAATCTTGGTCAGATCATGTGAAGACCATGCAGATTGGTGTCTGAAATGGTCTTTTGAGTAAAGAACCACACAGATTGAGCGGACCTGTCCAGTCAGTGCACGCATTTGTCAAAAATTGCGCAGCTCAACTCAGAACTTGAGGAGCCTTACGATTCGACGAACAATACCAATGAAAGGACATTTGGGTAGGCCGCATAAATTACTCAAACTGCCAGACCATGATTAAAACTAACTAAGAAGGAAAAAAGAAAAAAGAAATGACCCACATAGTCTTCACACTCACAATAATAATAATAAAAAATAAGATACTATACAAAGTAAATATCCATGTCATTGTTTATATAAAATTCATCAATGTCAATGTGTATATAAAAATCCGGACATCATCTTTGATCTTTGAGGACCATGTAGATTGGTGTCTGAAGTGGTATTTTGAGGGAAGAACCACACAGATTGAGTGGACCTGTGCAGTCAGTGCACGCATTCGTCAGTAACCGTGCAGCTCAACTCAGAACTTAAGGAGCTCAACGATTCGACGAGCAATACCAAGGACAGAACATTTGTGTAGACCGCATAAACCACTCAAACTGCCAGACCATGATTAAAACGGAAACAATGACCCACATAGTCCTCACATTCACAATATTTAAAATAATATAAGATTTTAAACAGTAAATGTTCATGTCATGTCATAAATAGATATTTAGAAAGAAAAAAAATAACAAAAGTGTAAATCAGCAAAATAAAAAATAAACAACATTCACTGTCTAGACCTATTGGAGCAGCTCAATCTCAAGCGTTTTTGTCCTCAATATAGTCTTTTACAGTATAATAGGCTTTCTGGCATAGTTTTAGCTTTATGAAAGATTTGAATTTATTAATGCTTAGTTCTTGAATGTGGTTAGGAAGTTTATTATAAAAACGTACATTGGCATCTAAACGAGCCACCTATTTTCTTGAGCCTTGTTGTAGGAACAACAAATTTATGTTTGTTCCTAGTATTTATATTATGGATATCACTGTATTTCTTAAACAGATTAATATTTTTATGTGCATACAAAAGATTGTCATAAATGTACTGAGAAGGCACAGTCATTATATTAATCTCTTTAAATTTGTCTCTGAGGGAGTGTCTGGGACTTAATTTATAAATTGAACGAATTGCCCTTTTTTGTAAAATAAAAATTATCTGAATTTCGGCGGCATTTCCCCACAACAGAATACCGTATGACATCACACTATGAAAATAACTAAAGTAAACTAAACGGGCTGTCTCTAAATCAGTTAAGTCACGAATTTTCCTAACGGCGTATGCTGCAGAGCTAAGCTTTTTTGACAATTTATCTATATGGGGGTCCCATTGAAGCTTGGCATCCAAAGTTATGCCTAAAAATACTGTGGCATTTTCGGGTTTTAACTCTTCACCCTTTATGAGAACACTAGTTTCTACTTGTCTAACATTTGGTATCGTAAACTTAATACATTTGGTTTTTTTTTCGTTAAGAAGTAAATTATTAACATTAAACCAGTTAAGTAACTACTTTTGCGAGGGCACTATTTATTCCAGCTGCTGACGTTTGAGTTTAAATAAAAGTGAAGTGTCATCTGCAAACAACACTATATCATGTTCATCCTTTATGAGGTAAGGCAAGTCATTGATATAAACAATAAATAAAAATGGTCCAAATATTGAGCCCTGTGGGACCCCCATTCTTACTACAGATCCGGGTGACCTTTTCCCGTTAACATCAACTCTCTGAATCCTATCACTTAAGTAAGAAGTGAGAAGATCCAGAGAGGCGTTCCGGATTCCGTAGTGGTGAAGTTTCCTGATTAAGGTTTCATGAAGAACACAATCGAATGCCTTGGACAAATCACAAAAGATGCCCAAAGCATCGCATTTGTCCTCCCATGCATTATAAATATGTCCTAAAAGTTCAACTCCGGCATCGGTAGTTGAACGACCCCTTGTAAAACCGAACTGTTTATTATTCAGTAATTTATTGTTATTGAAAAATCTTTGCAATTGATTTAAAATAAGTTTTTCATAAATTTTACTAAAGGTGGGTAGTACGGAAATAGGTCTATAATTAGTAGGGTCTGATGTACTACCTGATTTAAACAACGGTATTATCTTACTGTGTTTCATAAGATCAGGAAACTCACCACATTGAATACAATTATTAAATATAACAGCTAAAGTAGGTGCTACAATGTTTATAATTGTCTTAGCAACATCCACAGAATTACCCCATAGATCTGCAGTCTTTTTAAGATTTAACATGTGAAAAGTTTTAATTATATCTGTACAAGTGACAAATTCGAAGTGAAATTCCGAATCACAAACTGGAACGTTTTCTTTAAGTAAAGACTCTGCAGCACTGGGTGATGAGCTTAGAGATTTAGTAGTTGAGACGGGAATCTCTGCAAAGAAATTTTCAAAGGCCGCGGCGACCTGAGGATCTGATCTAATTACTTTGTCATCAATAGCAAGGCTGTAGTCACTACTTCGGTTGCATGACCTTCCTGTTTCGCTATTAATGACATTCCAAGTCATTTTAATAATGTTACTACTGTTTTTAATTTTTGAACTCAAATAACGTGACTTGGCCATACTACAGACTGTTTTAAATATTTTAGAATAGTTTTTAACATATAAATTAAATTCAGCAGTGTTTATACAAATCCGTTCATCATATAATTCATAAAGTCGTTTTCTACTTTTATATATACCAATGGTGGCCCAGTCACTGAAGGAAGCGTTACTATTGACTGATAATGTCTTTGGAATGAATGTTTTATCAAATTGTGTGCAATACATATTAAAAAAATCATTATATTGTTTGTTAGGGTCATCATTAGTCAACAGAAGTGGTAATTTACTTAAGAGTTTAGTTTTAAATGTTTCTAAGCGTTTAGTTGTTTTTGGGTTAACAGTGATATCTTTTTTAATAACTTTTTTGTTTTGATTTGTAATAGTGATCAGCTGTCCGCAATGATCTGAGTCTATTAAATTAATCATTTCTTTGTGGTTTGGTATAATATCTGTATAAATGTTATCCAAAAATAGGTTAGCAAGATTGTATGACTGAAACAAACTTATGATTTTAGTACTTAACCCAGAATTTTCTAACAAATTAACATTGAAATCACCGCAAGTGATGATGGACTTGTTTGTATTACAGATTTTGTGCAACACTTCATCCATAACCTTTTCAAAACAATCATACAATCCTGAAGGAGGTCTGTACACACTTAATATAATGAACTGCTCCAATTCTATACAGGCTATTTCAATTGTCCGCTCAACAGAGAGGCTCACAATGTCCTTTCGGTCCTTAAATTTAAGCTGGTTATGTACTAAAATTAATGAGCCATCATGTATAGCATTTACTCTGCTGAATGAACTACCAACCTGGTGATTACTAAAATTGAACATGAACTGGTGTCTTTTAAGCCAATGTGCTGTCATACAAAGAATATCTACATTATAACAATTCAGGAATAATTCTACTTCTAAGTCTTTGTTTAAAAAACCTTGAATGTTTTGATGCACCAGATTGATACTGTTTAATTTTTTTACACTTTCATTTGAGTTATTAATTGCCTTAGTTTCATTTTTGCTAGAGGTTGCCTCTATTGTCCTAATTTCTAATTTAAATGATGATTAATGTCATTAATTTTGAGCAAATTATTGACAGAACAGTTTAAAATGTCTTTGCATTGCTCAAAAGGAGCAATTTGTTTAGCCAAATTTTTGGCTGAAATAGAAAAAAAATATGATAGCGACATAGCTATCTGTCTTTTGAGATAGGTAGAAAGATAGTACATAACACGATTGTATCTATCTTTTGTCAAATATAAATTACTATTAATATAATAGTTTGTGTCAATTAAATGGATTAGCTTATCATTGTAAGTTAAATTATGCAATGTCATGTTTATATCATATTGTCGGGGTACGTAGCGAGGTGTCGGTGTTTTTGAGGAGAAACAAATGTTTATGTTAAACACTATTTATTGACTCACTCTCAAACTGTTCTTGGTGCTAAAATGTTGATGGATTGTTTGAATACACCCGGCTAACGCGGTAGACAAAAGTGCACTGAATGTAATATCTAATATAAAACAATAAGTAATAAAATTAAGTCAACGCTTTGCGCCGATATTGCTAACTAAGGTGTTCGGTGAAAACACCGAACATATTCCGGGCCACGAAAGATAGGGATGCTGAGATGAAACAATTATATGTTAGTAATATAATGGAACGATCATGATAATAATGTTTACAAGGTGAAAACAAGCCATCTTAAGATTAAAATGTTAGTAGAATAAATGTAACACTGATTTAAAATAAAATTAAGATCTTATTGTTCCTAAAGGATTCCTAGGCACGCTAGGACACGCCCTATTCACCATTGTATTGTTTAATTCACCGTAAATATGTGTCGCACTAGATTGATGTTCACTCATGTTTTGACGCGCACTAACACTAACACTATTGACGTTCACCTCACTAATATTTCTGGTGGGTCGAAGCTCCATGTCTGACGTGATGTGGACGCGGCGCGCTCGCAGCCGCAGCCATCTGTACATGCGTTGGTGTAAGTCTTTTAAGGCGTACTTTATCTCGCCTGAGTCTGTTACGTCTTGTAAGTTTTTGAAAGGCATAGTGCTGTTAATGATGAAATTTAATTGGTCCATCTCTGGTATCAGAATGTCCGGGCTCAAATCAATTCTGTTTTTCTTTTGCCTCTGAATGTTCAGAGTAAAATCCTGACCCTTCAGCAGGCACCCTGGTTCTAAATAAATGACACCAGCTTTGCTCAGTTGCATCTGGTTTATCTGTTCGCTGCAGATTACTTTAACGGCATAGATGTTGCAACAATGGTACAAGAATAGTGACGGGTTTGTTAGTGATGTCCATTTGTTTTCACATCGAGACCTTCGTACCTTGCACTTATCTTTGTCTCGGTCGAGATCACAAAAGTTGTTCTCGTTGTTAAGATGGTATACAACGTGTAACGGAAAGGGGGTATCAACCCTGAAGGAGGTGAATGTGCTCATGAAACTCAACAACTTTCCCCAAAGAACATAGGTCGAAATATGAAAAAAAAATTTGGCCCTCCCTTACAAAACTGACTACCAGCTGATTGATTTACTATGGGAGGGCCAAATTTTTTTTTCATATTTCGACCTATGTTCTTTGGGGAAAGTTGTTGAGTTTCATGAGCACATTCACCTCCTTCAGGGTTGATACCCCCTTTCCGTTACACGTTGTATAGGCTTTTTCCAGTCACACATAAACTTATCATCTTCTTGTTTACATAGTGAAAGTTCTTCAGACGTAATTTTTAAGTATGAGTCTCTTTTTAGATCCGTAGCGACGTATTCTGACGACGGGATGAACTCTATCATAGTGTTGTTCGTCTGGTGTGGTATAGGATGTATTTTATACAACTTATATCGGTCTCTACTGATAAGTGGGAATGTTATTTGGAAGAGGAAGTCATCATCTGCCTAGCCTTTTCCCAACTATGTTGGGGTCGGGTTTGGGGTGGGGGCTATTTGGAAGAGGAAGTATTCTTCCGTTATTCGTGCTTTAATACTTGTCAGGGAATAAAGCTTTCGAATATCGTGTGGTTCAGTAGGCAATGTTAGGTCATCCGATAAATGCCCAGAGATAATGTTAAGTTCTTTTTGGAACTGTTCCGGGGTAAGCAGATGAATGTTAAATTGTCCATGGTGGACATTAGTTAGGATGTCAAGTAAAATATCTTGAGTTCCTTTTAAGTTATTCAGTAAATTACTAGCTGTTAGAGCTGTCATGGTAAATTCTTGAAGTAAGGATATGTTGTTTATCTCTCGTTGTAGTTTATTTGAGATGTTATCCAGCGTGATAAGATGTTTATTGATTATTTTATGTTGTTTTGCCATGATTTCTTCTGTTCTTTTTAACAAATTGTACTCTGATTCGACAATCGACGTCTGATTCTTCCATAAACCGGCTAAATGTTTTTCATTTTGTTGTATCATGTTGATGTCTCGACTGTATTATTCCGCGAATTGTTCGTCTAATACGCCGAATAGGGAATTTGCAATGTTGCCAACTGCATTGATAAGTCCCCGCCGCCGTCTGGAGTGTCCCCTTACGTGTTGCGTCATCAGAAGTTCATTGTAGTATTTCAGTTCATTACACTCATGGATCAGCTGTGGGACTATCATATTGCACTGTTCGCTGCCTGTTCTTTTGCATAATATCCATCGAGGAATCTTACAATGTTTGATGTTGTCAATTCCCGTAATTAACTTGACCCATTCATTATGTATGTCATCGGACACTTTATCATCCCACTGTAGGTCATGTTTCCATAATTTTTGAAATAATAATTTAAGTTTCGTGGATAGGGGTGTCAGCCAACCAAGAGGGTCATATAACTTTGAAATTTCTGATAGTAAGCTCCTTTTAGTTGGTTTTGAGGTTGTTTGGGAAAAGTCGCAACGGAACGTAAACTGATCTCCTTTTGGGTTCCAGCACAAAGCTAAAGTTTTCAGCATGTCATCATTTTTGAAGCTGTAAACGAGTTCCTCTTGACTTTTTGATATGTTCCCTAGTAACTCTTGACTGTTGGATGACCACTTTCGAAGATTAAAGCCTGATTAGAGCCTGATTTCAAGAGCTGAATTAAATCATTTATCGATTGTTTGCCCTGTTCTATGTTGAAGCAGCCGTGTAATAGGTCATCCATATAAAAACTGTTTTCCAGGACAGCAGCCGCTGTTGGGAATTTGTGTCGCTCATCCGCCGCCAACTGTTTTAAAGTCATAATTGCTAAAAACGGTGCGGCCTTTGTCCCGTATGTTACCGTGTTCAGTTGATACACTTGTATAGGCTGTGTTGATGACTCACGCCAAACGATTTTTTGTAGATGTTGATCCATGGGGTTAACTAAAATTTGGCGGTACATCTTCTCTCGTATATTGTCTCCATTGAAGTAGTAAGGCCTGTAGATCTTTTTGTAGATTGGGCCCTTTTGACATGACGTCATTCAAGCTGTACTTCGTGGATGTTTTGGCGGATGCGTTGAATACCACACGAAGCTTTGTTGTTGAAGATTCTTCTCTCTGCACGCCGTGGTGAGGCAAGAAGCATTCGAGTGTTATTTTATCGTTCTTAATCTATTTTCGGTGATCGTATTACCCAGTAACTGGGTTGTGGTGGTCAGATAGGCAGTCGCTCCATGTAAAATACTGGTATTCAGCTGCATCCGGTTAGACTGGAAGCCGACCCCAACATAGTTGGGAAAAGGCTAGGCAGATGATGAATCTATTTTCGGTGTTGCTTAATCTATTTTCTTCCTGTGGCAAACTGTTACTATATGGGAATGTAAACAACACAATTTTTCTTAAACTAAGGTTGCACAATGTTCTATGATATTGGAGTAATTCTCCTTTATTTAAATTTCCCATAAAAATTAATAAAGTTGTTTCCTGCTTAAAGTTACATTTAATAATTTCTTTCATAATATCAAATAAAGAACAACCAGGCATACAGTAATTTATTACAGAGTGTCCTGGATATTCATCTGTCAACAAGTGACCTAAGTCCTTTCCAATCTCATCACAAAATATTACAATATCATTGTTTACAATTTGTTTACACGGTATGAAGGAGCTATTAACAGAAGGAATTGAAGGAATTGGCAAATCAACACAGGAATCCGGTAATGTGGTATTGCATGTAGACAATGAATGCTCCGGTGTAGGCCCATGGGATGGTATTTGACAGCGATCACAGCTGTTAGTTTGTGAGTTTACCAGCTCATTCATTGCCAACACATATTCCCTCATCAGATCTTCAGAGGTATTATATTTGTTAGTCATTGATCTTAGTTTCTCCTGTAGATGGTCCAGTTGAGATTGCAAGTCCTGTGTGTCAATGTCGTATTTCCTAGTACTTTGCTCCAAATTAAAGGAATACATATCTAACTGTTTAAGTAAATTTAACCTTTCCCTGTTAAGTTTAACATTTTTGATAAAGAACTTTTCTTTAACATTCTTTTTAACATTCTTGTGGGGATTGACTTGAAATTAATTTCATGGATACATATGCCAGCCCCATTGGTCCACTGTCGTAGGAATGACTGATAATTAGATGCACACCTCTTTTCATGTTCACATTACTTTCGAAGTAATTAACAATAGACGCCTGTTTTAAGTTATCTACTTCACTTTTCAGCAAGTTGAACATTTTTAAAGGTACATGTTCCCCTTGCATGCTTTTTAGATCACTACGCAAAAGCACTAGATTTTTTAGATGCCGCGTTACATCTACGTGATCAAATGTAACCGAGGGTAGTTTTTGTAGGCCACAATTATCGGGATTTTTTCAGGGTCAGTGTTCTTCAGTATCGTTATCACGTCTTCTAGATCCCTATGAGACTTCCCTTTACGTTTGCGACTTTTCATACGCTGCGATGTTGGCAAAGAATTAAAAAAAAGTTTATTTGCTTTCAGTATTTCTTTTGAATGATGAACACACTATCACAAATTCTCACAAGACTTTCTTCGTCCATTATGTCTATTTTATTATTCAAAAAAGCTAAAATTTCGTTAATAACGATGTTACATTTATCACATTTTACAATATACATACATATATATTTACAATATCCGATTCCATGGTTCTGGTACACAGTAGCACATCCGTACATAACGGCGTGGCGAGCGAGAGTGAAAACTAAAGCAATAGACAAGAATTAAAAAGAATGTTCATGTTATGGCAAAACATATTATTATGATGTAACTGAAAAGTCGTACTCACCCGCCCGTCCGTTTAAACTTGTCCAATAATATGGTAAACATGGTAATCAAATTATTGTAGTTCAAATGCGAAATTGCCACAAATTATTATAGTTTGCCTGCGTTCGCGGATATCTATTCTGAAAGGGTTAAGTTCCGCGATTTATTTACGTCTACTAATTCATAAAAATGATACACTGGATGAAGTTCTAAAATTCCATTATTTAAAGAGTCATCTCTCAGGCGAAGCGATATATCCGACATATTTCTGTGACTGCGTCTAGCTATTAGGTTGTTCACACCAAACATGTGGTAAGAAAAAAACATTTATTTGACACACAAGAGACTAATAGTATGGTAATATTTTATGCATAATCTCCCTCGCTGTCTATTACTGCCTTCCAACACTCTGGAAGTTTCTGTACACTTTTGAACTTTTGATTTTCTTTACTAGTGTGATTATGTTTTCTAGTGAATTTATTAATTGTTCCCAATCATCATACGTGTTTCCTCGTAATATTCTTTTTAATGTACCAAAGCAGCCGTAGTCTAATGTCTTAAATCTGGCGAGTGAGGGGGATGTCTCCAAAGCCTTATATTTTTTTCTTTTAAAAATTCTGTAACCATCCCGCTTCTGTGCGGGCGGGCTTTATCTTGGAGGAGTACAGGATGAGTACATTTTTGTTTGTTCATCCATTCTGGGATTTCTTCATTTAGTATAGAAACATAAAATAAGGCATTGGTGGTTTGACATTCATTCGGAAGCCTGTAAAATGCGATGCCGTTATAATCTAATGCTACCAATAGCATCCTCTTCCTCTCGTGAACATTATATGCCAAAACATGCGGAGCCTCTTCATTATTACCCAGCCAGGACCTTCGCTGATTTCGGTCCGGAGGTTTACAGGGACACCCAAGTTTCATCAATGGCCAGAGTTCTCTTGAGTATAGCAGGGTGTTTGTATTATTCAGATAAGATACATTTAACAGCTAATAGTCGATGACCTTTTTGATTTTCAGTCAAACTGTGTGGTGCCTACTTAACGAGTTTCTTTTTCAAATTAAGAATTTCTGTCAAAATCATCCAAACTGAACTGATTGGCAAGTTTAACCGCTGGGAAATGTGACGCACTGAATAACTTTCATGATCCTTCAACAGCTCCTCAACATCATGCTTTCTCTGCTCCCAGTCTGTTGATTCTCTGTGGTCACCTCCTCTTCTTTCTCCAACCTCAAATTCATTATTCCTAAATCGAGTCACCCACGATCCCACTGTATGTTTACTGTAAGCTTGACCACCTAATAATTAATAATAATAATATAATATAATATTCCACAACTTTCACACAACACCATCTAGTCCCAAACTAAGCAGAGCTTGTGCTATGAGTACTAGACAACTGATAAACATACATATATATTTCTAAATACATACATATTATAGATAAATTACACCCAGACAAAGAACAAATGATCGTGCTCATCACACAAACATTTGTCCTAGGTGGGAATCGAACCCACGACCTTGGGCATAGCAGTCAGGGCCACTGACCACTAGACCAACAGGCCTGTCAGAATTGCACTAGTTGTTTGTGAATTTGCTTCGCAGTCCAGCCGAGACCCACACCAAACTTAACAAAAATCCTCTGCTGAAAGTCGTCTATTGAATTTTTTGATTGCTCTTGATCTATTTTGAAGTAAATTTAGAATTGAAATGCAATAATAAACACGTCTATCGTCTATTTATACTCTTGTATTACAACAAGTTGTGCAATGCATCTGTTCCCGAAATATCGCGCGACATGTCACCACACGTTTGGTGTGAACAACCTAATATAATGAGTGTTGGTTGATTGTAAACAAACAATTTGATAATAAAGGATTTTTAGCTAACTGTATGCTCAAACGGCTTGTCCATCAGTCGTCGATTACTCGTACTAAAGAATCATCGACAAACGTTAAAACGCTGTTAGACACGACTGTTGATTGTTTGCATGGTTTACGCAGTCTAGGTATTGATGTCAGCTCAGTAATGGCTGTATACTTAGGCTCCGAACAATAAGATACCGAGCCCGGAAATTGTGGGAACTAAGAATTAGTTCAAGTCCTAATGATGACTTACCTACGTTTGATGAGTACAAAACTATTATGGAATGCTTTTTCTTTATTACAACTGTCTAAGAACAAACCATTCCGTCTATTCTTGTAGTCAGCATACTAAATGTCACCTTAGTAAGAAGAAGCACCACACACTGCTTCACCCAAAATCAACTGCCAATTCTGCTGAAATTGTTGATAGTTCATCAGAAACGAAGGTGGTGGTGGCTAATGCAGCCACCACTTCCAGTCAAAGCGATACCAAACACTCTTGTTATTTTGCGGATGTTAACAACCACGTTCTGTTAACCACAGTCTTGGTCAACGTTGAGTCAAGAATTGGTACTGCTGTTGTTTTAAGAACTCTCATGGATCAAGGCTCACAAGTCTCTTTCATCACAGAGGCTGCAGTACAGCTGCTCGGACTAAAAAAAACACCTGCTCACACCGACATATTTCGACTAGGCGATGACGAGGCAAACGCAATGCCCTCTAAGTGGATAGCTCGATTTAAATTGTAATCATGTCTAGATCCCATCTTTATCTTATTTGTCAATGCTTATAATAGGTCTTTACCTATGAAATTGCCGTTTTGTATGAAAAAATTTAAACGTATTTTTTTCATGTATTTTTTATCGAAGTAATCACCCATGCAATCTATTCATCTTTGCCAACGCAGTGGCAGTTTATTGCCCTTCTTAAAGAAATCAGCTGGACGGGAGGCAACAAATTCTTCAAAGGCATTTTGTACTGTCTCTCGGGTATTGAATTTTTTTCCCGCCAAGAAATTGGAAAAAGTAGTAGTCTGTAGGCGTAAGGTCTGGTGAGTAGAGCGGATGGAATTCCTTCATTTGTGTGTCTGTTGAGCAGTACAAGGCACGTCTCGACGCGTACTTCGCGCTGGCGATCATTGAGTTCGTGGGGCACCCATTTGTCAAGCTTTTTTACCTTGACGCAAATGGACCAACATTGTTTTGACGCTAACGTCGAAAGCTGCTGCTAATTCAGCCGTAGATTGTGTATGTATAGCTTCCACAATCGCCTTTTTCAAACTCAAACTCAAAGCATTTATTTCAAGTAAACCAATTACAGGCACTTTTGAATTGTCAAGGGGTCGGTCAGTCAGAAAGATGAAGCTAGTTGCCCATTCCAAAGCGTAGGTACCTGTGGAGAAGAACGGGCAAGAAACTCCACGGACACTCTTTTAAATCATAAAAATTGTTACAAAATTTTGGTTACATCATTCAAGTTGAAATAATACATGTGAGAACGATGTAGAAAGACGTGCACGTTAAAAGCGTCCGTACTAAAAAATATAAAAACAAAAACAAAAAAATAACAATTCAGAAATGAAAATACTTAGATTAAAATTAAAATAAGCCTTGGCAGCTAAGAGATGACCAGTCCCTACTGGCGGCGCCCGTTCACGAACATGACGTATGGATCAGCACCATTTAGCTCAACCATTTTGAAGGGAACTTAATGATCCAACACACACGCCACCACCAGCGAGACATTTGAGTGAGCATGACATACCCTCAGCCGCCAGGGCACATTCAAGTCAATGAAAGACGTACCCAGTAAATGGTAGCTTTATAGTTTAGTTGCATAGTGCTCACACGTGTGTTATGGAATTATACAATATTAAGAGATTGAATTTATACAATACAAAGATAGTTTTTTCAATCTTCAGCAGCTCACAACTATATTTTCGAATGCTAATTAATTAGTTTATGCGCCCTTGTGGAGCAGGACCAGCGGTGAACCAAGCATTTTTGTCAGCGATGTAATCCCCCAACTTATAATATGCTTGGCTGCATAGTGTGCGTTTTATATAAGATTTGAATTTAGTTTCGTTGAGTTGGAGTATGTGGGGAGGTATTTTATTGTAGCATTTTAAACCGTACCCCATGAAGGATGAGTCTACTTTAGCCAGTCTGAAGCCTGGTTGAACTAATTGGTCCCTATTTCTGGTCCTATAGGTGTGTCCTTTAATTCGTCACTGTCGACCAAAGTCTTCGGACGACCGCGAGGTTCATTTTTCAGGTCGAAATTTCCAGAACGGAAGCGAGCAAACCAATAACAGGTGGTGGGTTGGTTTGTTGTGTTAGCTCCGTAAACGTCGTTGATGTTGCGTGCCGCTTGTGCCACGTTGCTGCCACGACGGTACTCATATTCCATAATTACTCGAATTTTTAACGTATCCATGATGACGAAAAAGATTGAAATGCGATGAAAATGTAACACTAATCAATAAACAAATGACTACTTTTGGAAACAAAATTCCATGTTTTTAAAATAAAATTAATTTGAAATTAGAATTCTTAGCCAAACAAAACTTATTTTGATTTGAAATGGCTAGTACTGCAGAACGGCAATTTCATAGGTAAAGACCTAATATATTGAATAGACTCACATCCCATCTTGCTGAGAAGAAGATCATTCAGGTATCGGATTCGTTGGCGTCCTCAAAATTAGCTGATCCGACCTTTAATACGCCAGGGAAAATTGATTTACTGTTGAGTACGCGTGTGGTCGGAGAAGTTTTATTACGTAGTCGGGCCATAAGTTTTGTCACATATGGAAAGTTAAATAAATGACACAATGAGTTACTCCCTATAACCATTTATGTATCAAATGACGGGGTATAAAATACAGATTCAAACCAAATTATAATTATTCGAAATGTCCTCCTCTTGCTTCGATACAAGCCTTCAATCTGCAAGGCCAGTCATCAATCGAAGCACGCACGACGTTCATGTCAATATTGGCGACAGCTTTAATCAGGGATGCTTTAAGTGACTCCAAGTTGCGATGAGGTTTAGCGCAGACCTTCTCCTCTAAGTGCTGCCATATTTTGTAATCCAAGGATTTCAAGTCTGGACTGGATGAGGGACAATCCTCATGCCTGATAAAGTCGATTCCACAGAGCGTAAGCCAGTTTTGGGTACTTTTTGCCTTATGAGGCGGCGCAGAATCCTGCTAGAATACCCAGTGCCTGTTTTCGAACATTGTTTGTAAAAGAGGTTCCACAATGTTTGTTAGGACTATATTTTAATATACGAAGGCACTGGTTTTCACTCCTTTTTCACAAAAAAACGCCTCTGTTTGAACCAAATAGGACACCCTAAGCCAAACCATGAATGCCGAAGGGTGATGACCACGCTGAACACGTGGCATACGTCTGCTCGCTTCATCATTAGAGTTTGCATACACTTTTTTTTTTTTTGTTGAAACTCTCCTCAACATAAAACTTTTTTCGTCCGAAAAAAGTATTTCGCGGTATTTTTTTCCTGCGTACCGCCTTAACAAAACCCGGCTTCTTTCGAGTCTGATTTTCATTTCTATAAGTACGCAGTCCTAGGTCTTCATTTAACACCATTTTAACAGTAGTTCTGATTAGTCCCATCTGCAGAGCCAACATTTTTTGGTTGCGGATAGGATTTCGTTGGATTCGCGCCTCCACTGCTTTGATGACCGCTGGAGTCCGAACAGTACGAGGTCAGCCGCTCCTTTGCTTATCTTCTAATATTGAATCTTCCCTGATTTTTTTTTAAAACGGTGCCCCACATTAGGAATTACGATAAATAAACCTCAGTGGAATTTTCAAATTTTTCAGCAGTTTGAAAATCTCAGTTGGCACGTGATCGCAACGACGCAATGTAATTACTGCGACTCTGCCTTCTTTCGTCCACTGCATTTTAGAAAATGAGCAAAATTCCAGAAACCCTTTGTTTTTATTTTCTTTAAATATTCAAATTTCGAATGCCCGTAATATTTTCCTCGGCTTGCATTCTAAATTCGAAATTTTACCTATGTGACAGAACTTATGGCCCGACTACGTAGATGGTTTAGACAAGGGTCCGCCGGGATCTCCAGTCGCCCAGAAGACTATATTGGGCTAGATCTGGTGAGATCCCACCGTGGGCAATCTCTAAATCAGTATGTTATCATACTGTGGTACAGTCAGCGAATATCAATGACCTTTTGCGTAAGTTTTGGGACTTAGAGTCGCAGCTCTCAGTGTGATTTTGACTGAATAAAAAAAAAAATGCGAGGATGCTCTTAGAGTAGAACTCTAAGAGCACCAACCGCGGCGCGACTGGGAGGTATGTTGTGAAACTACCATTCAAAACAGATGCGCCCAGTTGGACGTTTTTCACTGTTTTTTTTTTTGAGTTTTGCACCGTGATTCAGTAAAATACCCGAACGGTACAACGCCATCTATCGCGCATAGTGGAAAACTCGCGAACGAACAAGTTGACAAAATGGCTTCATCTTTCTGACTGACCTAATCCTTAACGGTTTAAAAGTGCCTGCAGGTTTATGGTTTCATTAAAATCAATTATTTGAGTTTGACTGCCTCATCCGCACCTCGTAAGTGGCACGGCGCGCACATCTGTGAAGCCGAAACACTGGTGAAGTGATGAACCTTCTAACGTTTGAAATTCATGGACGTCTGTGTAGCGCAGTAGCGTGCATGCAGGCGAGCGCGGTGCGGGCCGGTTGATTGCGTCCGCCGCGTCACAATGCGCTATTGTTAAGAAACAGAAATAAATACAAGCACAAAAGACGGCGCTTTCTTGCTATAATGAAGCCGGGCCGGTGCGCCGCACAGTGGGCTGAAATTCAACTTTCATAGACATTTTCATTTAATTTTTTGAATGGCTGTTTTTTTGCATGGATGTGCTTCGGAAGACTAAGTATATGCTTATAAATATAAAATTTACGGAAAAAGATTGCAAACGGCTCACAAAGAATTTTTTTTTGAAAATGTTGTATGGAGTTGACATTAAAATCGACGATAACTCAGCTATCGCACGATTGCGCCTTATTTCCTCGTAGGTGTTTTTACTACCATTTATTTAGGATTTTTTGGCATACTACTTAACCCGGGCACGGGTGCGATTTATTTTTTAAAAATCCTTAAATATTTTTATTTTTTATTTTTATTTTTATACTATGTTTCGATCTTAGGTAAAGGTTAACGTAATATGAAGTACCTAAGTCACGTCTAGATCAATGACAGATAAATTGGGGACTAAAGTCTTGGTAGTTTTTTTATAATGGTTCATTGAATAATTTACTGTTCAATCTCTGAGATAGTAGGCCTGTGCCCCTTAATAATAAATTAGTTAGTATTGATAGCATTACGAGGACGACATGATCACGTTTGTATTTGTATACTAACATCTTATTTAAAATAAAGATTTAAATAAAGGCTGCTGACGAATAGAAAGACTCTAACCATAGAAATGCTAACAAAAACTATAAACTGTTTGAATATATCATTAAATAAAAGTATATCTTGAATATAAGATTTTATTATATTAAAATGCAAACAAAATATAAACAATTTGAATATATCGTCGACCGTAGGTTCAATTGCAGTAAGGGACAAAATACGATTTTTCAGGAGAGGCCGACAAAGTTTTTTTTCGGACTAAATCGCCCATAACTTTTTTTGTTATTAACCTTTTTCGGGTCTGATTTCACACATAAACTTGTATTTTAGTGCTCTATCTACATGTGTAACATTTATTTAAATGAGTTAGCTATTTAAGAAAATAGATGTCCCTTACAACAACGTATTTTGTTAGTAATGTCCCTTACTGCCCAAGTATCTTGTAGTCCCGTCCCTTACATTAAATTGACCTCTACGTTGGATCCAATCTATTAATGAAAAAATAGTGTAAAGGACATGTTGAACAAATTTATGAAAAAAATACAATGTAAAGAGATTTTTGACAGAAAATGAAGTACACACTTTTGACGTACGGATATCTTAAATTTGGAAATCGTTATAAGAAATCATTTAAAAGACATGAAAATGTATTAGAACCGTGTGTGTGCTTTTTTGTATGTCGCTTACATGCAATGTTTGTACATTGTAATAGCAAATTTGTATTAGTTTGAATAAAACAATTTTTATTTTATAGTATAAAAATTGTTTTATTAATAATTGTTTTATTTATGTTACCATTATTTTAATAATTTGATTTTAGTAAACATCTTATTAAAATCAAATTATTAAAAAAATGGTAACAATTTTACCTATACTTACTTTGAATTCTTATTCAAATAAAAGAGTAGCTGCAAAAACCGCGCACAATCCCGACCAAACATGTAGCTGAAATTCCAAACGTTTGAATTCCAAAAGTAGAAAAGGCTGCTCTACTACTTTCTTATATGCAAAAAATCGAAATAATGAAAGATATATTGAATAATAAACCTTAATTACGATTAATAAGACATATCATTGTAACATATTGTTATTATTGCATTAGAAAAAAAAATATAGAGCGATTATCTAAATAATAAAAAGGGAACAATTTAATCAGATTACATTTATAAAAAACAACAAAAATAATGGCTTTTTGGCAAATTTAAGTGGTCTGGCCCCTTGAAACTTTTTGAAAAATTTCTGGAAAATCAACTAAAGAGTGCCGAATGATTTTCGAAAATATTTATCATCCGGCAACTACCCCTTCTATTGTTTATTTATAAAAAACAACAAAAATAATGGTTTTTTAGCAAAATTAAGTTCTCTGGCCCCTTGAAACTTTGTAAAAAATTTCTGATAAATCAACTAAAGAGTGCCGAATGATTTTCGAAAACATCTATCATCCGGAAACTACCACTTCTATTACTTATTTTATAAAAAACAACAAAAAATAATGGTTTTTAGCAAAATTAAGTGCTCTGGCCCCTTGAAACCATGTGAAAAAATTCTGGAAAATCAACTACATAGAGCCGAACAATTTTCGAAAAAATTTTTCATGCGGAAACCACCCCTTCTATTGTTTATTTATAAAAAATAACGGCTTTTTGGCAAAACTAAGTGCTCTGGTCCCTTGAAACTTTGTAAAAAAATTCTGATAAATCACCTAAAGAGTGTCGAATGATTTTCGAAAACATTTATCATCCGGAAACTACCCCTTCTATTGCTTATTTATAAAAAAAAACAACAAAAATAATGGCTTTTTGGCAAAATTAAGTTCTCTGGCCCCTTGAAACTTTGTAAAAATTTTCTGGAAAATCAACTACAGAATGCCAAATAATTTTCGAAAACATTTATCATCCGGAAACTACCCCTTCTATTGTTTATTTATAAAATATAACAAAAGTAATGGCTTTTTGGTGTTCTGGCCCCTTGAAACTTTGTAAAAAATTTCTGTTAAATCAACTAAAAAGTGCCGAATGAATTTCGAAAATATTTATCGTCCGGAAATTAACCCTTCTATCATTTATTTATAAAAATAATGGTTTTTAGCTAAATTAAGTACACTGGCTCCTTGAAACCTACTACCCTACTACAAAGTTTCAAGGGGCCAGAGCACTTCGTTTTCCCAAAAAGCCATTATTTTTGTTGTTTTTAACGACAGATGAACTCGCACTGATACCACTTTTTCATGCCCGCGCGCTGCTTTCGCATTGGTACTATCCTCTCTTTTGCACACAGAAAGACGTTGTGAGATAGAAAAGGATGGTAATAGTGCAATAATTCGATTCAAATAGGTGTAACGTTGACTCTGCTTAAAGTATGACAATGCAAATTGGGGTAAGGGACAACTATGTCAAAACTCGTGCAATCCATTTAAAGTATGGATGATATTTATTTTTTGAGACAACAAAGACATTAGTGTAAGGCCAGTTTTATTATTTTTTCTTAAAAAATAAACCATGTAATGGTAATTCGTTGATTGGGAAGACCCTTACTTTATTTGAAGTGGATTGGCGGCGATAATTACACCATTTTAAGTTCCTATATTGCATAGTTTTTCAGATACATTGTTATTATGGGGCTGATTCTAAATTTGGATCCAAAAATCATTAGAGTAAGGGACATTTTTTTTAAGCTAGAATTTTTTTATATTCACCATTCGATAGAGCGAAAAATTCTGAACAAAACTGTATACTCAACTCATTTTGGGTATTTTGTCCCTTACAGCAATTGAACCTACGGTCGACGATATGTAACAATAAAATTATATCTTGAATATAACATTTAATGATCAATAAAAAAGTTAAAAAAAAAGATCTAATGGAAATACTTATTATTATATATTATTATAAATTAAAAGATAATGAAAAAGAATTATATAAACTAAAATTATTTTAAAAAGAATTAAATAATGGATAAAGCACTTAATTATCTACTCCGAGTCATCATCACTACTGATAGAATCAGAATCTGACGATTCAGGATCCAAATTAGTGATATCGCAGAACTCTATTTGATTGTCTGGTTCTTGAATATTTAATAAATCCCATACTTCTTCAAACAAGGCTTTTTTCTAACCTAACTCACGTCTAGATCAATGACATTGATCTAGACGTGACTTAGGTACTTCATATTACGTTAACCTTTACCTAAGATCGAAACATAGTATAAAAATAAAAATAAAAAAATAAAAATATTTAAGGATTTTTAAAAAATAAATCGCACCAGTGCCCGGGTTAAGTAGTATGCCAAAAAATCCTAAATAAATGGTAGTAAAAACACCTACGAGGAAATAAGGCGCAATCGTGCGATAGCTGAGTTATCGTCGATTTTAATGTCAACTCCATACAACATTTTCAAAAAAAAATTCTTTGTGAGCCGTTTGCAATCTTTTTCCGTAAATTTTATATTTATAAGCATATACTTAGTCTTCCGAAGCACATCCATGCAAAAAAACAGCCATTCAAAAAATTAAATGAAAATGTCTATGAAAGTTCATTTTCGGCCCACTGTGCGCCGCGCGGAAGCAGATAGTTTAGTGACGCGCTACATTCTGTCGTTGTCGTGTATCAGCGCCGGGGGCCACTGCGGCACGGCGCGCTCGTTCGCTCGCACGTGTCGCTGCTGTCGCAGCGCCAGCGAACACCTCATGACGTAGCCAGCGGCGAGACTATCGTCACACTTGTTGGCATTTAGGTATCCGTTTTCGGCCTACGAGTATCATATTTTCAGTTCTGGTAAAACTGAGTGCTTTATGAAATAACGTTTAGGAGTATTAAACGTTAAGTCCAGAACACATGACTGATAGTGATGAGTGGTGAGGAATAACAATAACAACACAACAACATAACACAACTGCAACATGTCTAATATGGACCTATTTGTTGTTTTGTTTAAATAATTTCTATATTTAACTGTTTGATTATTTAAAATATGACTGAGTGTGTATGATTGTTTAAATTAATGAGTCTGTGAAACTTGTAATAAATGATTATTTATTATTATTATTATTTAAGTACCTAACATTGTATTATGTTCTCGTCGGCGGTCATATTCCGCATACCTAGGGTGGAGCGATTCCTTAAGAGGAAAAAACAACACATAGGGACATGGCAGAGATAGATAAAATAGAAAATTTAATGTACGCCAATAACCACGTGACCCTGTTTCCTCTCAAGGTCTCTGTGCTACAATACAATGTGTAACGTTAAATGCGCAAAACCTGAAAATACATAGTTTGATCAGAATAACGAGCAGAATAAATTGAACCACTTAATAATATATGTCACATTTTCCAAAAAATCTTCATTAAAAACGTTGCCGTATCGATTTATTAATAGGTCAAGCAAGCCAATGTCAGCGCGGCGGCGGCGCAGCGGCCTGGTGACGACTCCTCTCTCGGTAAAGCGTTGCCACAGACGCAAGAAACGATCAGAATGGCC
>OX451393.1:22258199-22381683 GCA_949629135.1 Eremobia ochroleuca | reverse complement strand
CAGCGAGGAAGGCGCTTGCGACGCGCGCGCCACCGTCCCGCGTCGCCAGTCCAGTCCGCTGCCCGCACGCTTCCTGCGTAGACGACGCGTGTTAAAGTACCGCGCTAGCCGCCACGTGCCTCCCTCGTGCCGCCATTGTAACGCGAATTAGATTTTATGGTTTCGTTCCTACTTTTGTTTAATATACTCTTTACTGAAAAGGTGGTTTTAAGGCCGGACCCTGACCAAATAACCTTGAGCATTCGTTCCCTCTTTGCCGCACCCCACCTCTACAATACTTCGTAAAAACTGGCCATCTGGCGAACAACTTACGAACTATGAAACTGCGACTAGTAAAAAGCACAGACCTTACAATACGCGGCATTTAATAAAAAAAATATTATTTCTATGAATGAAGAAACAGTGCGCCTATGTTGGTCATGAATGTCCACGAATACCTACTTACTTCCTAATTTTTGGAACGAAAAACGTTATGTGACTATTTTATATGATTATCCAATGGGGTCAAAATCAAAATACAAGATGGCGTCTCCAAAAATTTGCAAATTTTTCGTCATGGGTGTCGTTTTCATGGTTTTCGAGGGCGCTGACAACGATTATGGGGTCAAAATCAAAATTCAAGATGGCGGCTCCAAAAATTTGCAAATTTTTCGTCATGGGTGTCGTTTTCATGGTTTTCGAGGGTGCTGACAACGATTATGGGGTCAAAATCAAAATTCAAGATGGCGGCTCCAAAAATTTGCAAATTTTTCGTTATGGGTGTCGTTTTCATGGTTTTCGAGGGCATTGACAAAGATTATGGGGTCAAAATCAAAATTCAAGATGGCGGCTCCAAAAATTTGCAAATTTTTCGTCATGGGTGTCGTTTTCATGGTTTTCGAGGGTGCTGACAACGATTATGGGGTCAAAATCAAAATTCAAGATGGCGGCTCCGAAATTTGGAAATTTTTCGTCATGGGTGTCGTTTTCATGGTTTTCGAGGGCGCTGACAACGATTACGGGGTCAAAATCAAAATTCAAGATGGCGGCTCCAAAAATTTGCAAATTTTTCGTCATCGGTGTCGTTTTCATGGTTTTCGAGGGTGCTGACAACGATTATGGGGTCAAAATCAAAATTCAAGATGGCGGCTCCAAAAATTTGCAAATTTTTCGTCATGGGTGTCGTTTTCATGGTTTTCGAGGGCGCTGACAACGATTATGGGGTCAAAATCCAAATTCAAGATGGCGGCTCCAAAAATTTGCAAATTTTTCGTTATGGGTGTCGTTTTCATGGTTTTCGAGGGCACTGACAAAGATTATGGGGTCAAAATCAAAATTCAAGATGGCGGCTCCAAAAATTTGGAAATTTTTCGTCATGGGTGTCGTTTTCATGGTTTTCGAGGGCGCTGACAACGATTACGGGGTCAAAATCAAAATTCAAGATGGCGGCTCCAAAAATTTGCAAATTTTTCGTTATGGGTGTCGTTTTCATGGTTTTCGAGGGCACTGACAAAGATTATGGGGTCAAAATCAAAATTCAAGGTGGCGCTTCCAAAAATTTGCAAATTTTTCGTCATGGGTGTCGTTTTCATGGTTTTCGAGGGCGCTGACAACGATTATGGGGTCAAAATCAAAATTCAAGATGGCGGCTCCAAAAATTTGCAAATTTTTCGTCATGGGTGTCGTTTTCATGGTTTTCGAGGGCGCTGACAACGATTATGGGGTCAAAATTCCAGGTAGCGCCTCCAAAAATTTCTAGAAGTTTTTCTGTGTCTGTTTAATTGAGTGTTACTAAGTATTCTGATAAAATTATACTACATTTTTTATAGCTTACACTATAGAAGCTTAATAATTTGTTGAGTCTATTATACAGAAGGTCCAAAGAACACACAAAATCTATTACGAGACTCGTAGCAAACGCATGGCTAGTTTGAGGCTTTATGCAAACCAAGTCCTTCCTTCTCTTGTTGGAAGGTACTGGGTCAAAACGAAGTGCAGTGTGTTGGTTTACTATGCTTAAAATAAATAATTGCCTTACTGTTAGTACATTACATGCTATATAGAATTGGTGCGTAGGAAATCTAAAAGGGCGAAAGGTAGCAACTTTTGGAATTATTGCTCTTTGAGCGCGCTCTAGAGGGAGTAAAATTGTTTTTGCAGCACACGTGTGAGCACGTGTGCTGCAGTTCCCTTCAAAATGGTTGAGCTAAATGGTGCTGATCCATACGTCATGTTCGTGAACGGGCGCCGCCAGTAGGGACTGGTCATCTCTTACCCGCCACGGCTTATTTTTATTTTAATCTAAGTATTTTCATTTGTGAATTGTTATATTTTTTTTTTTGTTTTTGTTGTTTTTATCTTTTTTAGTACGGACGCTTTTAACGTGCACGTCTTTCTACATCGTTCTCACAATATGTATAATTTCAACTTGAATGATGTAACCAAAATTTTGTAACAATTTTTATGATTTAAAAGAGTGTCCGTGGAGTTTCTTGCCCGTTCCTCTCCACAGATACCTACTACGCTTTGGAATGGGCAACTAGCTTCATCTTTCTGACTGACCGACCCCTTAACAGTTCAAAAGTGCCTGTAATTGGTTTACTTGAAATAAATGCTTTGAGTTTGAGTTTTGAGTTTGAATTTTGATTTTGACCCCATAATCGTCGTCAACACCCTCGAAAACTATAAAAACGACACCCATGACGAAAAATATGAAAATTTTCGCAGCCGCCATCTTGGATTTAGATTTTGACCTAACTATCAGCTTTAGCACCCTCGAAAACTATAAAAACGACACCCATGACGAAAAATATGGAAATTTTCGCAGCCGCCATCTTGGATTTAGAGTTTGACCTAACTATCAGCTGTAGCACCCTCGAAAACTATGAAAACGACACCCATGACGAAAAATATGGAAATTTTCGCAGCTGCCAACTTGGATTTAGATTTTGACCTAACTATCAGCTTTTGCACCCTCGAAAACTATGAAAACGACACCCATGACGAAAAATTTAGAAATTTTCGCAGCCGCCATCTTGGATTTAGATTTTGACCTCACTATCAGCTTTAGCACCCTCGAAAACTATGAAAACGACACCCATGACGAAAAATATGGAAATTTTCGCAGCCGCCATCTTGGATTTAGATTTTGACCTAACTATCAGCTTTAGCACCCTCGAAAACTATGAAAACGACACCCATGACGAAAAATTTAGAAATTTTCGCAGCCGCCATCTTGGATTTAGATTTTGACCTCACTATCAGCTTTAGCACCCTCGAAAACTATAAAAACGACACCCATGACGAAAAATATGGAAATTTTCGCAGCCGCCATCTTGGATTTAGATTTTGACCTAACTATCAGCTTTAGCACCCTCGAAAACTATGAAAACGACACCCATGACGAAAAATTTAGAAATTTTTGCAGCCGCCATCTTGGATTTAGATTTTGACCTCACTATCAGCTTTAGCACCCTCGAAATCTATGAAAACGACACCCATGACGAAAAATATGGAAATTTTCGCAGCCGCCATCTTGGATTTAGATTTTGACCTAACTATCAGCTTTAGCACCCTCGAAAACTATGAAAACGACACCCATGACGAAAAATATGGAAATTTTCGCAGCCGCCATCTTGGATTTAGATTTTGACCTAACTATCAGCTTTAGCACCCTCGAAAACTATGAAAACGACACCCATGACGAAAAATATGGAAATTTTCGCAGCCGCCATCTTGGATTTAGATTTTGACCTAACTATCAGCTTTAGCACCCTCGAAAACTATAAAAACGACACCCATGACGAAAAATATGGAAATTTTCGCAGCCGCCATCTTGGATTTAGAGTTTGACCTAACTATCAGCTGTAGCACCCTCGAAAACTATGAAAACGACACCCATGACGAAAAATATGGAAATTTTCGCAGCTGCCAACTTGGATTTAGATTTTGACCTAACTATCAGCTTTTGCACCCTCGAAAACTATGAAAACGACACCCATGACGAAAATTTTAGAAATTTTCGCAGCCGCCATCTTGGATTTAGATTTTGACCTCACTATCAGCTTTAGCACCCTCGAAAACTATGAAAACGACACCCATGACGAAAAATATGGAAATTTTCTCAGCCGCCATCTTGGATTTAGATTTTGACCTCACTATCAGCTTTAGCACCCTCGAAAACTATGAAAACGACACCCATGACGAAAAATATGGAAATTTTCGCAGCCGCCATCTTGGATTTAGATTTTGACCTAACTATCAGCTTTAGCACCCTCGAAAACTATGAAAACGACACCCATGACGAAAAATATGGAAATTTTCGCAGCCGCCATCTTGGATTTAGATTTTGACCTAACTATCAGCTTTAGCACCCTCGAAAACAATGAAAACGACACCCATGACGAAAAATATGGAAATTTTCGCAGCCGCCATCTTGGATTTAGATTTTGACCTAACTATCAGCTTTAGCACCCTCGAAAACTACGAAAACGACACCCATGACGAAAAATATGGAAATTTTCGCAGCCGCCATCTTGGATTTAGATTTTGACCTAACTATCAGCTTTAGCACCCTCGAAAACTATGAAAACGACACCCATGACGAAAAGTATGGACATTTTCGCAGCCGCCATCTTGGATTTAGATTTTGACCTAACTATCAGCTTTAGCACCCTCGAAAACTATGAAAACGACACCCATGACGAAAAATATAGAAATTTTCGGAGCCGCCATCTTGGATTTAGATTTTGACCTAACTATCAGCTTTAGCACCCTCGAAAACTACGAAAACGACACCCATGACGAAAAATATGGAAATTTTCGCAGCCGCCATCTTGGATTTAGATTTTGACCTAACTATCAGCTTTAGCACCCTCGAAAACTATGAAAACGACACCCATGACGAAAAATATGGAAATTTTCGCAGCCGCCATCTTGGATTTAGATTTTGACCTAACTATCAGCTTTAGCACCCTCGAAAACTATGAAAACGACACCCATGACGAAAAATATAGAAATTTTCGGAGCCGCTATCTTGGATTTACATTTTGACCTCACTATCAGCTTTAACACCCTCGAAAACTATGAAAACGATAGCTGATCCAAGATGGCGGAGTAGCGTCCTTTCACAAAACTCAATAATTCTAAATACACAAAGCGTCCTTCCGCATTAAATAACAATACGTAACTAGTACAAAAAAAAAAAAACTAATTTTTATTATCAGTACTGATAATGTGACGTAAGCGAGCAAGTGCGCTAGCCGACGGCGACGCGGCGACGCGGAGACAAACGGCGCGGGCTTCACCTTCGAGAGCTTGTGGCACACTGAATCCCGATACGGGGCGCATGAGTTACAGTAGTAAAAGCGCCCACATTTTAGAATAAAATTTGTATAAAATCAAATTTTAGTTTTTTGGAAAATGTATTACTACCAAAATGTTAATTATTAAATTGTCTATCCATTAGTGTCAGTAGCAAAATTAAATAATGTTTACTTTACGAGGAGATACATGTTATCAATCACCATTTCTCATTTCTGGAGTTTCGTTGTAAGGAGATTTATTAAAGATACACTGATAAAAAAAAAAAAAAAAATACTACAATTATGGAGTCAAGATTATGTAGAAATTTAATGTATTTTTTTTTTGTTAATATTTCTTTTAAATAAGAAGTAGATAGCTTCGAAAAACTGCACAAAAACGGCTTCCGCGGCGTTTTGGTCAGGGTGGCGCCTTAATGAGACCACCCTCATCTCATAGACTTATATTCTCTCTGAAATAGGTCAATTGAATTAAAAATCATTTGGGGTATCTGAGGTTTTGCGCATTTAACGTTACACGTTGTATAATGGATGATGCTTTTCTGCTAAACGCCCACGACCATGTTCCTATGTCCTAGCTGATGCTGGGCGCAGCACAGCGGGCCTAAAAAGGCCACTTTAAGCAATTCCTCTAAAAGTGATTCATTTCCTGAATTCCCAGCAGATCATTAGCAATTCCTCTAATTTTCGTAAAATGGTGACACATTTTAGCTGAATCACATTCAATTCATTTCATAGCAGAATCATATTTGGTATAAACATTGCCGCATGAAAAAAATAAAGATCGTAATTTTATCGGTAATTTTTTCTATAAGTTTTTATTAATCAAATTGGTTTTCTTTGTTTTTTATTTCTACAGGTGAAATTTTATTACATTACAGTATACTTATAACTGTTAAAAAGACCGCAGTTCAGCCCTGAAAAGGGAAATTAGAAACAATTTTATAGGCTGGCAACGCGTAAAAAAAAGTTTTTAGTTTATCCCTCGACTCCTTGAGTTAACGTCAATTCTAGTCACAGTACAAAACTTTTGAACTGTTATTTCGTGCGTGTTGCATTATTTCTAAAATGCAAAGTATTAGGTTGTCTCATAAATTATTGCCACTTAAAAGACAAATTATTATTAATATTTTTTATTAATAAAAAATACATTTAATCAATTATACAGGGTTACAGGTAACTCGACGTATTCCTTGCAGGACATCATAGTAGGGTTAAAATGCAACAAATTAAGCCACCAATTAATGTTCTACCGAAGTTCAGTAGTTTTTGAGTTAGTAAGGGTTTTAGATTTTTTGTGAAAAATCCCAGATTAAATTATTTGAACCCAATTTGAAAATTATTCACGGGGCGGCTGTACTGAAATTGGAGTTATTATCATAGTTGACGCCGTAGCGGATCGTTTTTAATAATTAAAAGTTCAAAATGACTAAAACTTTGGTGAAGATCACTAATCAAACATTTTTTTTTTGTAATTTTTGCTATTACTTCATACAAAATGATGTCTTAGCACAAAAAAAAATACTACACCAGGTTCACAAATTATTAGTAAAATATCCTTGTCTTATCAGCTATCCAAAAAGGTATGAAAGTTAATACAAAGTCTTGGACTGCATTATGAAAATCGTTTTTGATTTAGTACAAGAAGGTGTTTATTCGGAAAATCAAATTAAACAATTTCGTGAAAATTATTATTATTTTTAATCAATATCAATTTGTGGTCTTTAATAACATGTATTTCACACGTCTTGTTCGAAGTGCTGCCCTCGGTTTCGAATACATGCTCTTATTCGCTTCCTCACTTCGGTTTTTGTGATTCTTGATGTGATTGTGGTCCTCATCTGGTCCACCGCATCTGTTATTCTCTCCCTTAGTTCTTCAATTGAATTTACGGGGGTCACATAAACTAGGTCTTTCATATGACCCCAGACGTAAAAGTCTAGCGGCGTCAGATCAGGGCTTCGTGCAGGCCACGGAATCGGCCCACCGCGCCCAATCCATCGGTTTGTATAGTTTTCATCCAGCAATTGTCGAATTGTGATGCGGAAGTGGGCTGGACATCCGTCATGTTGGTATATCATGTTTGCCCTTCTTTCTTCGGGTACATCGGTGAGCAGTGCTGCTAAATGATTTCTTAGGAAATCTTCATAAAGTTCCCCATTTAATGTTCGGGGTAAAATATGTGGGCCTATTAACTTATCGTCGATAATACCCATCCAAACATTAAGCGAGAACTTACGCTGCGATGCGGTTGGTTTCAGTTTCTTAGGGTTTCCTTCTCCCTTCGGTGCCCAGTAATGTAAATTGTGGTAATTTGTGATACCATCACGGTCAAAACATGACTCATCGGTCCACAGAATGTTTTTCAAAAAGTTTTCACTTTCGGCATCGGCATTTAGCATGAAACGACAAAATTCAAGCCGTCTCTGCGGATCTCCCTCTTCTAATGACTGCACGGGTTGGTAGTGGTATGGATGTCGGCCTGACAAGTGAACTACAGACCAGACTTTCCACTGTGACATACCAAGCTCACGCGCTACGATGTTTGTAGATATGTTGGGCTCGTCAATAAAACGTTGAAGAATCAGCTCCTCGTCCTCAGCCGTGTATCTCCGAGAACGACCAGTGTCAATTTGCCTGCTTCTTTGAACACTGCCAGTTTCAGATAATCGCCGATAAGTCGATCCGAAGACACTAACGTGGGGGAGTCGGCGGTTTGGAAAGCGCAGTTGATATGATCTTCGCGCCTCAGCAGCGTTACCGTCACAAAGTCCGTAACAGTACAATATGTCAGCGTATTCTTGATTAGAATATGCAGCCATAGTCAGCACTTATGAACGCACAGCACAACACAAGAGCAAGATATGGGGCAACAGTCAGGGATATAGCCAGATAACAAAACACGAACTTGCGCAACGTAGAGTTGTAACTAACTAACGCTGACGACCAGATTTTGTGAAGTCGCACCCTGTCTCGTACCGAGGGAACAATAGTGACCAATCATAAAGCTTGCCGAGTGTTTGGAATTCAAACGCAGGTAAAAACTACGAATAATACGCAATTTTACCAAAATTTTTATTTTACCTGCTCCCCATAAAACTTCTATCTTTCCCTGTCACACACGCAAAAGTATTGACAATCATACCTTTTTGGATAGCTGATAAGACAAGGATATTTTACTAATAATTCGTACACCTGGTGTAGTATTTTTTTTTGTGCTAAGACAACATTTTGTATGAAGTAATAGCAAAAATTACAAAAAAAAAAATGTTTGATTAGTGATCTTCACCAAAGTTTTAGTCATTTTGAACTTTTAATTATTAAAAACGATCCGCTACGGCGTCAACTATGATAATAACTCCAATTTCAGTACAGCCGCCCCGTGAATAATTATCAAATTGGCTTCAAATAATTTAATCTGGGATTTTTCACAAAAAATCTAAAACCCTTACTAACTCAAAAACTACTCAACTTCGGTAGAACATTTGGTGGCTTAATTTGTTGCATTTTAACCCTACTATGATGTCCTGCAAGGAATACGTCGAGTTACCAGTAACCCTGTATAGTCTCCCTCGTTATCAACAACAGTCAGCCATCTACTGGGCAAAATTTGAATACCCTTCTCCCAAAATGAGGCAGGCTGGGACTCGAAAAAAATTTCAAGTTCAATTTTAATACTTCCACAATTTTCGAATTTTTTTCCTAGTAAATGAAATTTAAGAGCTCGAAATAAATGAAAGTCTGAAGGCGCAAGATCCGGGCTATACGGTGGATGTGGAACAGTCAGCCATCCTAGTTCCTCCAGCTGTTTATGCGTTAACTTGGCGCAATGAGGTCGTGCGTTGTCATGCAAATGTTGGACTGCAAGTCGTTTTGGCCGCTTAATTTTTAACATCTCTGCTAGTTGGCGAAGCTGCTGCGTATACAGATTGGCGTTAATAGTCTGATGAGATTCGAGGAGTTCCCAGAAAATCATTCCTTGCCAATCCCAGAAAAGAGACAACATAATCTTACGACCGTGTTCATTAAGTTTAGGATGGGCTGGTGTGTTTTCCCCGCGAGGAATCCAATAGGCATGACGCGTGTTAGTTTCATAATGTATCCAGCTCTCGTCGGCAATATAAAAGGTTCTCCATAACGCCTGCGTGCTCCACAAAATTTTCATAAAGGGCTAAATCTGCCATTATAACAATATTTTTTTTACAAAACCTCCAATATGATTTGTGAGATGTTACTTTTGACTAACATCTTATGATTTTGCTATTTGACATTAAAGCAATTCATATTTTGTGGACCATTTTACGAATCTCCATACAAAACTGTCAAACGGATGAATTGCGTGATATGAATTGTACACAAATAATATTATGAATTGTCAGTTGGTGATCATTTTACGACTTAAAATATGATTCATAATGTTATCCTTTTATGATTCTGTCAAAGTGGCCTTTTTAGGCCTGCAGATCCTATCAATGCTATGACGTCATGAACAGTCTGCATCACAGTCAAGTGTGGAAGTGTCCCTATGTCCGGTTCGTTCTGCGTCGCGACTGACTGGCTGACTGCTGTGACACAGAGTGTTGCAAGTAGGAAATATAACCGATATCAATAAACAAGGTATAGTACTATTATACATACCGTGTATTCCTAAAGTTGTCGGGAATATTTAATAAATAGCAATTTATTATAGTTTCGGTTTGCTTCTTATCTAAAAACACAATTCGTAATTTTAAGATGTAAGTAAAATCATTGGAATGATTGCATCAGACGTAACTAAGATGTTGGTTTGGCGACACCAACATGTACAGCTGCGGGCGTAGCGACACAGAGAGTAATGAACCCCGCACGCACCGCGCGCCGCGCGCTGCACGCGCATGGAGACACGTGCCGGTCGAGGAGCTGGCAGGTACGCCTCGGCCTGGCGACACCAACATGTACAGCTGCGGGCGTAGCGACACAGAGAGTAATGAGCCCCGCACGCACCGCGCGCCGCGCGCTGCACGCGCATGGAGACACGTGCCGGTCGAGGAGCTGGCAGGTACGCCTCGGCCTGGCGACACCAACATGTACAGCTGCGGGCGTAGCGACACAGAGAGTAATGAGCCCCGCACGCACCGCGCGCCGCGCGCTGCACGCGCATGGAGACACGTGCCGGTCGAGGAGCTGGCAGGTACGCCTCGGCCTGGCGACACCAACATGTACAGCTGCGGGCGTAGCGACACAGAGAGTAATGAGCCCCGCACGCACCGCGCGCCGCGCGCTGCACGCGCATGGAGACACGTGCCGGTCGAGGAGCTGGCAGGTACGCCTCGGCCTGGCGACACCAACATGTACAGCTGCGGGCGTAGCGACACAGAGAGTAATGAGCCCCGCACGCACCGCGCGCCGCGCGCTGCACGCGCATGGAGACACGTGCCGGTCGAGGAGCTGGCAGGTACGCCTCGGCCTGGCGACACTTACATTTATATGGAAAATATTTAATTGGGCCTCTAAAAAGTCAAACTCAAATTCAAAGTATTTATTTCACATAAACCAATTATAGGCACTTTTGAATTGTCAAGGGGTCGGTCAGTCAGAAAGATTAAGCTAGTTACCCATTTCAAAGCGTAGTATATACCTATGGAGAAGAACGGGCACGAAATTCCACGGACAATCATAAAATTGCTATAAAATATTGGTTTACCATCCTTCATGTTCTAATTATACATGTGAAAACGATGTAGAAAGACGTGCACGTTAAAAGCACCCGAAATAAAGGTAGAAAAAAAAACCGTGAACTAAAACTAAAATTTTAAATAGGCCCCGTTCACGAACACGACGCATCATCATCATCATCATCTGCCTTGCCTTTTCCCAACTATGTTGGGGTCGGCTTCCAGTCTAACCGGATGCAGCTGAATACCTGTATTTTACTTGGAGCGACTGCCTATCTGACCTCCACAACCCAGTTACTGGCAAACAAACGCGCGCGCGTGGCAGGTAACATGACGCGTGGATCATTAAACCATTCTGAAGGGAACACAATGATCCGACACACACAACCCACCAGTAAGGATGGATCTCTCTCTCCGGACAAGTGAACATTGGTCCTAAACTAGAATTTGCTTACAGGTACAGGTCTTCCACAATACAGATCAGTTGTGTGTGTAGGCTCTGTAAGTCTGCAGGCGCGCGCTAACGTGCGAGGCGCCACGGGTGCGTGCGCGCGAACAATCGTGACTAGGATATCGACAGCAACAGACTAACATATATATACATAGATAGCTTCGACGTAGCTCGGTTGTACGGCTCAGAACACCTGAACGTGCGAGGGGGGTGGTGTGCGTCACGCCTTATTCCGCCTGGACTATGGAAATGCGTCAGGATCCAATACTGGACAAATATATATTATTTGTAACATCAAACCAGAAGTTCTTCTGTAATTATTATTCATTAGATTGAAGTCACGTTTGTCGTTAATATGTTGACCTATTTCGACTACTTACACAACATCACACAACACAAGTAACTAAGTATTTGTATGTATGTGGCGTGGGTACGCAGCAGCTAAACTGTGTCACGTATTCACAATACGACTGCGTCCTGTAGAGCTTCACATTTCGTAGAAGGTCTACGTCGCTACGTAGGTGCTACGCATTGCTACGTCGAGTCAAAGGCGCTACGATCAAAGCTTTCTATATCAAAGTGAATTTCACGTTGTACTTATTTTGTGTAATACGTGATTGTGTCGATTAGGTCTCGAGACAAAATGAACTCTGTCGCAAGAGAAGCGTACGATTATGTATATTTATAACTTCTAATTTATAAGCGGAATATGCGTACAATGGAACTTACTCAGCCAGCCTATCGCGTATTCAACCGCACTATTCACTAGTAGACTGTGATCCTTTATGTCCGACCACGTTTTTAGCTTAAACTTTAACTAAAACATAAGTTATGCGTTTGTTTAATCCCAGATATGCGCGCCGGCGATTCATCTGTCGTCATGTTAAATAGAGAAATTAATAAAATATTGTTAGGTAAGTGTAAAGTAGTATGCGTAGTATGTTAGCAGTAACTGGGACCACTTCTAACATCGTATACCTACGAGTACATATTGTGTAGTACTATTTAGTTGTCGTGCTAGCAGCCGCAACTTTAGTCATTTTTTACCGGCTTTAAATAAGGAGAGATTTCTCTGATTCCTGGGCCGATTTATGTGACAGAGAAGGCTGCGGGATGGTCCCATTTATGTGACAGAGAAGGCCGCGTGGTGGTCCCATTTCAATTTTATTATAATACCTTGCTCGTGAAGCTTTTGAGTAAGCTTCGATGGTAGGTTTTTAATGCATTTCGCCGATGTTGATGATGTTGTTATATCTTCACATAGTTAGTGTGTGTGTGTGTATAGCGTTGACTTAAAAGTAGAAAATAAAAACGATTAAAAGTTATTTTGTTGTAACAAGTTTTTGAATGAATACGTTTTCGCGTTATTTATAGAAGAGAAATATTAAGAGAGTGAGCGGTGAGATGCAGGGGGGGGGGGGGAAGTAGCGACATACTCGTATCTTATACAACATTAAATTTTGTTTACTCTAAAATTCAGCTGTTACAAGTTTCATAAAGCTTGTGTGTTTTCGTGCAGCGAGTGAACGCAGGTAAGGCAGACGACGTCTCGTTGTACATTCATATTTCCGTAAATCTATTTGTCTTTTAACTAATTTGCATTTATATTGAATCCGGCTCGAAGGACCTTTTTCGGTCGACGACAGGGCGACGGTTTGCGACGAAAGCAAACGACGATGATCCTACCACTGCTGCCTTGTGCCTTAAATCAGAAGATCGGAAATGTTTACATTTTATTTCTGAACTATTTGTTTATGACAATCTGTTACCGGATGTAAGAACCAATACAAGTTACGTGCAACTATGTAAGTAGTAGGTGCATCATATTGGGTTGCCACAAAAGTAATGAGACACTACAAAACTCTATACATTTTTCGAGTTGATTGTTTTCAATAATATTCTAGAATGTTGTAGGTGATGTTCTACAAGTACTGTGATGTGGGGGTAGATAAAGTCGCCCTCGCGATCGGTTTAGTCAGTTTGAAGAAAAATGGACCAGCGACAAGTTCGAACGCTATACTTATAGTACTTGTTAGGGCACAGTGCGCGAGCTGCGGCTAACAATATCAACACTGCATTGGGCTCTGGAAGTACAAGCCATGTGAGGCGACGGTGACGAAGACAGGAGCCTTGAAAGTCAGCCACGCTCAGGACGACCACCCGCAGTGAATGATGACGATTTACGCCGCGAACTGCAGTCGAATCCGGATGCTAACACTCGTGAATTAGCGGAAGCACTTAACTGCAGTCACCACGCCGTGGAATAACATCTGCATGAGCTTCGGTATCGAAAAGTTTTGGCTCGGTGGGTACCGCACATCCTTACAGACGCGAGTCGTGCTGTCCGTGTCGCTATCTGTCAATCATTTTTGCTGCGACCCCGACGTAAGGAGTTTTTGTTTGATCTGGTTACTGGAGATGTATCATGGACTAATTACGAAAACGATACACGTCGTGCTTTTTGGCTGCCTCGAGAAGAAACGCCACCAACTCAACCGAAGCTGAGTCAAAAGAACCGCCTAAAAGTTCTGCTTTGCTGTTTCTGGGACGCGCAGGATATGCTATTTTATGAACTATTACACAATGAAATTATAAACGCTGACAAATATTCAACCCAGCTCACCAAACTATCTGCTGCTATCAAGAAAAAACGACGAAGACGAATCAATGCAGTTTTACTACACGATAACGTTCGACCTCACGTCGTATCTGCCGTTCCCCAAGAGTTGTAGAACCTGGGCTGGGAGACGATAATCCACCCACATTATTCCCCAGACCTCGCCCCATCAGACTATCATTAGTTTAGAGCCCTGAAACAACATTTGCGGTGTAAAAAATTTAATGATTTCTCTGATGTAGAGGCGGAGTTGAACAACTTTTTCGGGCACAGCCATCAGAGTTCTGGGCAAAAGGCATCTAAACTTTGCCGGATCGTTTGCAAGAAGTCTGAGATGCTAATGCTACATCATTGACTAAGCTTTTTGTATTGTAATAATAATAAAAAATACAATATAATAATAAAAACATAAACCAAATGTGTCATTACTATTGTGCCAACCTGATACATACTTCAAGCACGTCATCTGAAGAAATTCGTGCCTTGATAATGGTGTCGGTAATTAAAATGTCAGCAGAGAGCCGAGAGCGTGGTCGATCGCATCACTATCACGAACACAACCGCGCATTGGCGCGCGCTAATGCGCGGTTGTGTTAACGTGTACTGATTGATCGTGTGATGTGCGCACATTACTTTTAAAAAAATATATATAACCGAATTCCAAAAAAAACACTACAAAGTGGAAAATAAGTTTAATTTCGGAAGTCGGTGTCGTTGGTTTCGCATTTTCGTTTTTGACCCGACTTCCGAAATTAAAGTTATTTTTCACTGTTGTGTTTTTTTTAAGTCTGTTGCTTTTTTTGTAAGAAAGTTTGTATTTTTCACTTTTTAGTTGTACCTACCCCACACAAATTCATATAACACTACTTGCTATGTAAAAATCAGAGACAGGAAGTTATTAAGAGATCATCAATATAAACTAAGTGGAAAAATTCGTGTTATTGAAGTTAACTCAAAAACTACCCAAGCAACGTTAATAAAATGTATATGGGACCACCACTGAGCCATACTTTATCCATTAAAAACCTGTCTACCCCTTTACAGTACCGCTAGTGATTTGCTATCAATAAATAGACTTATAATAATTGAAAAGTCCCATTGTCTGTCTCAGAAATCCGATGATTCATGCTATCGCTGAATTCATAATTATGAAAATCGTTAGAGCTCGTGTAAAATCAATTGTGGAAACTTAGTACGTCCTAAGTACATGAAAGTATGTAATTTTCATATTTATAACCTAAGTACATCAAAAGTTATCTATCTTTCACCCTTTCATCGTACCATTTATCTTTCAAATGGACACATCTATGCAGAAATGAAACAAGCCAAAATGGTTTTGATAATTATATTATTTTATATTATAATTTATCCAACTACAGTTATAACTGTTGCCTGTTGAAGTCGAGTCACCCCTGCCACAGTAAGATTCATAAGGATGTTTCGAGTACCTATAAAACCTAGTATTGCAACCACTTTACGCGTTTTCCATGAATTATGAATACTTTTGTTTGGTATGGAAAATTCTATGGGGAAGCTGCTTTGTGACAGTCAAGATGGCGGGATCAAGTCCCCAATTTTAAAAGTATCACATTAAAGTATTTTTACTACATATGTACTATTTGTACCCTAAACAAGATTTTGTTTAATTAGACGGAGAACCAGTTTCGTGAGGAGGCCATCCATTGCGGGAAGTGCATCCTGCCTGCACTCGCCTTGGTCCGTCTAAAGTTGATCATGTTGGTCTCTGGTGCGTTTCCTTACCAGAGTGCTTAAATACCCGAAGAGGAGTGGCACGATGGGCTCAGGTCCCACTGGTGCTATGCTCGACCCCCTCCTGGCAAGCTCGCTGCATCACCAAGCTGCATTGCCTACCGAACCGTTGTCCTTTGATCCATTGAATGGTTATTTTGTTGAGGTTACTCACCTGGTTGAGTCGACTGCTTCAGAGCTTGCAGAACAGCCATGCTGTCTAAGAGTATGCGGATAGAGTGCTCCTTGAATTTCCTGGTCATAATGGCTGAAGCGGCCAGAGAGATACCCATGCATTCGGCCTGGAACACTGTATTGTGGACCCCCAATGGTGTGGCTATATGTATGTTGAAGTCCTCCGAGAATATTCCAGCATCTGTGCCACTACCTGTTTTGGATCCATCCGTGAAAATTAGCAGCTCTGCAGGGCGCAGCCCCTCGCATCGGCGATCCTCGTGAAGTTGGATCTTGTATTTTTTATCAAAGATAAATTGTTTGGGTACCCGGTCATTAATGGCTTTCGTGATGGGGAACTCCTTGTGGAGTCCCTCAAGCAGCGTAGCGTGTGGTGTATCACTCTTACCCCAGAGGTTTAGTGTGTTAAGACGTGCTGCCGTCAACGTCGCTTCCTGCTGTATGAACAGGTGGAGCGGTGGAAGTCCCAGGATGGCTTCAATTGCCGCAGTCGGAGTAGTCCTCATGCAGCCCGTACTCGCCACGCAGGCTAGTCTTTGCATGCGTTGTAGTTTGTTGGAGGCTGTCACTAGCTTGGTGCGGGGCTACCAGACCACAGCCCCATAGCTGATCATGGGCATGACTAGTTCAGTTTTAGTGGGGTTCACTGATAGGTCAAAATCCCTGCACCATCTCTCTACGATACGTAGCGCTAAACCTGACCTAAATATAAAAATTATTTTAGAATAATACATTATCCTACTAACGTCTACTCAAACTTATATTTCAAATGAATATCTATTATTTCAAATTAAACAAATATTAACAACAATTGATAGATTTTTCAATTGATTGTTTTTTTTATTGATTTTGAAAAAAAAGTAGGTCTAAGAAACTTGTGCCTAAGTAAATTATAATTATGTTTCTTTTTTTTTAATCATTTGCATTATATTTGTTAGATATTTCGTCCAAAATATCGCTCAGCATATTTTTTATAGTTGAAAATGTCGGCCTCAGTACACTTAACTGCTTTTTAATTTAGAGATTGATTTATATCTTTGTTTCCGTATGTTGCAATATTTTTTTTATTGTTTTTATTTTTTTTTTGTCCGAAACCCCAGGATCCCGGGAAATATCAAAAGACGTAAAAATAATAATAATCAAGTGCGAGTCGGACTCGCGCACCGAGGGATCCGTACAGATTTGTAGGTATGTAACTATTTTACGGTCTTCGGATTTTTTCCTTTACTTGTGCTACATGACATTGCTTCTTGCAGAATTTCATGTTTCTAGGTCGACGGGAAGTACGCTATAGGTTTTGATTCCCATGCGAGTGTCAAAATATGCGGCATAAACCGAACATTTACGCCCGTATCTTGTCATTGCGTTGATTTAGAAGTTTGATTTTTTCACTGCTTCAAGGGATTATTTGATATTAATTATAAATTGATAGCTCCACGCGGTCCTGAGAAAAAGGGTCTTGACAGATGGACCACGAAGTGATCTTATAAGGGTTCCATTTTTCCTTTTGAGGTACGGAACCCGAAATACAATCTTTGTATTTTATGAATTCAATCTCTTAGTATTGTATGTGCATAGCAGATGTGTGAGCACTGTGTACCTAAACTATAAAGCTACCATTTACTGGGTACGTCTTTCACTGACACCCTGGCGACTGAGAGTAGGTCATGCTCACTCCAATGTCTCGCTGGTGGTGGCTAGACTGGCTGGCTGTGTGTTGGATCATTTACTTCCCTTCAAAATGGTTGAGCTGAATGGTGCTGATCTGTCTGTCGTCATGTTCGTGAAGGGGCGCCCTCACTAGGGACTGCTCTTAGCCGCCACGGCTTGTTTCATTTCTGAATTGTTTTTATTTTTTTATGTGCACGTCTTTCCACATTGTTCTCATATGTATAAATTCAACATGAATGATGTGACGAATATTTTGTAACAATTTTATTATTTAAAAGAGTGTCCTTGGAGCTTCTTGCCCGTTCTTCTCCGTAGGTACCTACTACGCTTTGGGATGGGCTGTAATTAGTTTATTTGAAATAAATGTTTTGATTTTGAGTTCTTCACTTCACACACACAAACACCACTCCTCGATCGGATTGCTGAAACAAATATTCCCACACTGACGTAGACCTTACCCGCATGTCTACACATGCACTAAGAGCGGCCTAATGCCTAATCTCTTGAAATAATCCCGCAATCCTGTGCAAAGCTCAGGGCGGAACGCGGCCGCACTGCTGGAACACAGTACCTGAGGCAGAGCGCCGCACAGGGCACGAATGAACACGTTAATGATGAGAGCGTTAACTTGTGAGAACTATGACAAATTAGGTCTTATCTAGTATATAGATATACCTATAGTAAATAATGTGCCGATGATTATTCAGGCGCGAATATATAATTTCGTCGGCGGCTATGGCATTTATGACCGTGTACGCACACGTAGGTACCTACTTCATCTAAATCTGGCGCTGTACTGAGTGCCGGCTATCTGTTAGATTTGCAATAGCGAGCCCTTTGCAAAACCGAAACACAAATTGGAACAATTATTCCAATTACGAGATAAAAATAACTTTCATTAATCAAAATAGAAGGATTATAAATTATATTAGAAAGCTCAATTAAGTATTCACTAATTAGGTAATGTGGTTATATCATTATTACAGGAAAGTTGGTCCATTCTCGAGTATATTCTAAAGTTGGTGAAGATAGGTAGGCAAGGCTAGCGTTAGAGGAGCCTAAAGGAATGGACACGCCCTTCTTACTGTACCTACCAGTTACGCAGAAGGTGGGGGTGGCATTCTTCTGTTTATGGTATTTGCATTGTGTAACACAGGTGCTAGAAAGTTAGAAATAGTTTATTTGCTCTCTGGTGATAGTGAAATTTACATTTTCACCTGCTAGAAGTAAAATAAGAGAAACTAAAGGATTTAGTTTAATGGTGGGTACCATTAGCCAATTTTCGCATGAAATAAGTGGAGATTAATTTAGTCATTTGTTTCACACGATGATAAGGTATGGTTTCTGTGAAAAGGTTTTATAAGTATTATTGAACAACGTAAATAATTTCATTTGAAGTTAATCGCCTTGTCGTGCGCGTGTCGCGCGTCGTGTGACGGATCGCGTCGGTGCGACACGCCGCGCGTTTAGCGTGTTCCGACAAATGAGCGGTGGGTTAGGTTTAATAAGCAGATGATAAGGGACAATCATAACATCACTGTGCCGTCGGACTGCTGAGTAATACGGAGGCAGACTGCGTTCAGCAGGTTTACGTAGTAGCTTTTGGCATGCTAAATATTACTATATATCTAGACTGGAAAACCAATTTAAAAACGTTTTTGATAATGTTTACCTTGTTAGTTATTCATATTGATTTGTAGTATTTAGTATAATGGTCACTAAATTTGCTGCTATGCGTCTCCTGGGTGGTAACGTGCCTTCGAAATCATCGCTCGGAACATTACTCGGTGACGAGTATTTACAGCATCCGTAACAATAAAGTCAAATAAATAGCGACGTAAATCAAGTGATCTGTAATCGAAATTGATGGAGAAACCGCAAGCAACATCATTCAATGAAGACGCACGTAAGTACGTGCGGTTGGGACGCGGTGGGCGCGGGCGGGCGCGGTGTTACGTTAGCATCGATACAGTTTACGACGCTCGTCTGTAGTCCGCTCCGCTCGGCGGCAATTCGTCCGTATTGTCTCTTTGCGGTTTATTCGCACTAAACATTTCAATGGTGACATAAAAATATAAAATTGCGCCGCAGATATCTACATAAATACAATTATGGCGCACTTTGTGCTTACACAAAAAGTAATCTCGTCGATAGACTGTGCCGCTTGTTGCGAAGAGAAGTTGACGCGCGTATTCGACGTACTCGTGCTGTACGTGAGCCGAGAGGACACAGTCGCAGGCACTCGCTCACTTCGGGACAACAGGTATCTTGTGATGGCGCTCAACGTGTCGTAGCCGATGACTCATTAATCAGGGCTAGTCTCAGAAACGTTCGTTGGTCGGACGGAGTCATGATTCATGGACGTTGTTGTACAAGCGTCCTTAATGTGCACGTGATCAGTATTCCGTCGGCGTCGCGGCGGTTCAATTCCGTATCGGTTTCAAATGAAAATTACAAAGAATAGTTGCAGCTGCACCGACTGGCGGGTCTGCGTGCAGTGTGGGGGGCGCGAGTGGGGGAGGGGGGGGTTTAATGTTATTAATTCCTCATGAGGGCGAGGCCGGACTATGATTGCGACTTGGAACAACGAAAATTGTTAGTTTGCACTTGATTGTTTCTGGACGCGACGCGCTTCGCCACCTCGACTTCTTTTTATTTATTACGCTTTCATTTTACCGCTTGTCAATACTGTATTTGTGACACTTCACAAATGCTTCGATCCTATTACTTAAACTGGGTCAAATAAACTTATTTTCTTCCTTTGTATATTTTGAATTACTAAAACTACGAAAACAAAAATGATTGGCACACATAACCTCAGAGTAGTAGTTTGGTAACGGAATGACAGTTAGCTGTTCCAAAATGGTCAGGCCGGTCGTTTCGTTCGTACAGTCAGCAACAAAAGTCGTTGAACATAATTGGTTTCCAATATTTCCTAATCATTATTATTTAGCATAAGTTATTGACTAAAGTAAATTATTAATATATGAATTCGAAATTCCCGCCGTTTATATTTATGTTGCTTGAATAATGTGGTTAATGTAATTAGTTTATTTATACAACGTGTCCCAGAAATCAACGTCAAGCCGAAAACGGGCAATAGGCCAAGTCGTGACAGCTATTAGAAAAATATAAAAAAAAATCTTGGTCATGTACTTTTCGAATTATAAGCATTCAAAAATAAATCTCAAAAAGTGACACCCTGTGATGATTTTTCAAGTCCTGTGACTACATTATTAACATTTCGGTAGTTTTTTTCTCTGTGATCTAACCATGAATAACCCTTCTGTAAATTACAGTTAAAAGTTAAAACGTAACTGCCTCAGTTTTAAATTAAATGTTAGATTTTTGCCCAATATTGAATTCAAAATAATGACATCACCCAACTTTAACCGACTGTACTGAAAAAAAAATCTACTACACTATTTTGGCAAGTAACTTTAAAAGATGGCGCGTTTAGTCAGGATTCCAAAATGGTATAACACATACTAATTGCTACTTCTTAATTGAGGAAAAAAAGTACATTGTTGGTTTTAGGTGCATTTGAAATAAAATTCAGTCGTTGGATTTCTTTTATTATAATTTTTATTAAATCAGATTTACGAAGTTTTATAACAAATGTTCAAACTGTTTTCCTTCAGCTGCAATGCAAGTTCTACATCTCTTTAAAAATGATCGCGTAATAAGACGGGCGTATCTTCTTGAGTTGATGTATTCAGCGGCTTCTGCAATTCTTTGGCGCAGCTCGTCTAAATCTTGAATTGGTTTAGAGTACACTTTATCCTTTATCGTACCCCAGTAAAAAAAATCTATGGGGTTTAAATCGGGTGAACGGGCAGGCCACGAAATTGTACCACCCCGCCCAATCCACCTATCGGGGTATTCTCGATTGAGAAACTCTCGTACAGTGAGAGCATAATGCGCTGGGCAGCCATCTTGTTGATACCACATGCTGCCGTAAATGTTCAGTGGCACTTCTTCCAATAATTCTGGTAATTGGTTCTGTAAGAAGTTCAAATAACCCTGGGCATTTAAATTCTCCGGCAGCTCGATTGGACCAATAACTTTACCATTCAAAATTCCCGTCCACATATTTACTTTAAACTGGTACTGAGATCTATCTTCCCGCATCAAATTTGGATTTTCCACGTGCCATTCGTGCAAATTGTGGAGGTTCATGTAACCGTCCTTTTTAAATGTTGATTCATCGGACCATAGAATTTTTTCAAAGAATCGCGGGTCCTCTCGGTGCCTCTGCAACATCGTTCGACAAAATCGTACTCTCTCTGGGTAGTCTCGGGGTAGCAGACTTTGTACTCGTCGTACATGGTATGGGTGAAACTCGTTCTTTTTTAAAATACGATGTGCAGTACTTTTGGGGACTCCTATGCTCTGTTCAATTCCACGTACTGAGATACTTCTGTCTTCTTCAACTGCTTGCAAGACTTCGGCTTCGTAGGGCATAACGGGTCTTCCCTCGCTAACCATTTGGCTAGGAAATCGACCCTCTGATAATGACCGATGCACATTAATAAATACTCGATGATCGGGATGACGCTCAGCATTCGGGTATCTCTCACGATACACTCTTGCTGCGGCATTGGCGTTGCATAAGCATTCTCCATAAATGAGATGCATGTTGGCGTATTCCTGTGTGGTGTATCGAGATGGCATGATAAAACACTACACAAACACGGGGTTGCGATTAAAACAAGTCCGGGGTTGTCAGAAACGGTGCAGATAAATCCAAATTACAATGCAAATCAAGTCCAATAAACAAAGCCACAGTTGTAAGTACGAAGTCAATACGAATACAAAAAGATGTGCAGTCAACGAAAGAGCGTAACGTACTGCAGTATTGCACAATTTGCCGACGCATCCCTGTTTAGCCAGAGTAGCGTCTCTATCTGTTTCACTCACACATATGAAATGATGTGTCAATCCGTCTCCCTCTTAGTTAGATAAAAGTAGCGTCACTAGCTATCTCGCTCCCACTTGTCAAAGTAGCGTCACCTCACATTAGCTAAAATGAATCTTTCTCGCTCACACTAGTCAAAATAACGTCACTCTTCGTCTCAATCGAACTTTTATGAAATACGGCTTCATAAAAAAAAAATGTTTTTTCTCAATTAAGAAGTAGCAATTAGTATGTGTTATACCATTTTGGAATCCTGACTAAACGCGCCATCTTTTAAAGTTACTTGCCAAAATAGTGTAGTAGATTTTTTTTTCAGTACAGTCGGTTAAAGTTGGGTGATGTCATTATTTTGGATTCAATATTGGGCAAAAATCTAACATTTAATTTAGAACTGAGGCAGTTACGTTTTACTTTTAACTGTAATTTACAGAAGGGTTATTCATGGTTGCATCACAGAGAAAAAAACTACCGAAATGTTAATAATGTAGTCACAGGACTTGAAAAACCATCACAGGGTGTCACTTTTTGAGATTTATTTTTGAATGCTTATAATTCGAAAAGTACATGACCAAGATTTTTTTTTATATTTTTCTAATAGCTGTCACGACTTGGCCTATTGCCCGTTTTCGGCTTGACGTTGATTTCTGGGACACGTTGTATATGTATAGATAGAAAGATAGATTAGGTAGGCTTAGTAAATTCGTGTCTGTGAAACCATGGAAATACACATACCTACAAAATTTCAACCCAATCGGTCAAGCCGTTTAGTAGGTAGTTGACATACTGACAGCAGCGCCACCTACCGGGTCCAATTATATTTTAAAAATAATCCAGGAAACCATCGAAATACCCATATAAAATTTCAACCCAATCGGTTCAGCCGTTTAGAAGTTATGTGAAAAAGGGTAGTTCATAAATGATAAATGATAAATGATTTATTTTCTGTAAGTAGGTTTGTACAAACACTTTTACATGTCAATCATATTTTTTTAAACTAGATGAGGTCGGCGTTTCCTATCTGACTACTCTGAGAAGAAAGGCCGAAACAAACTCAGAGGTCACAGTCTCTTTTAAAGTCCAGACATAATCTTGGTCAGATAATGTGAAGACCATGTAGATTAGTGTCTGAAATGGTCTTTTGAGTAAAGAACCACACAGATTGAGCGGACCTGTCCAGTCAGTGCACGCATTTGTCAAAAATCGTGCAGCTCAACTCAGAACTTGAGGAGCCTTACGATTCGACGAACAATACCAATGAAAGGACATTTGGGTAGGCCGCATAAATGACTCAAACTGCCAGATCATGATTAAAACTAACTAAGAAGGAAAACCGAAAAAAAGAAATGACCCACATAGTCTTCACACTCACAGTAATAATAATAAAAATAAGATACTTTACAAAGTAAATATCCATGTCATTGTTTATATAAAATTCATCAATGTCAATGTGTATATAAAAATCCGGATATAATCTTTGAGGACCATGTAGATTGGTGTCTGAAGTGGTCTTTTGAGGAAAGAACCACACTCAGTGGACCTGTGCAGTCAGTGCACGCATTCGTCAGTAACCGTGCAGCTCAACTCATAACTTAAGGAGCTCAACGATTCGACGAGCAATACCAGGGACAGGACATTTGTGTAGACCGCATACACCACTCAAACTGCCAGACCATGATTAAAACGGAAACAATGACCCACATAGTCCTCACATTCACAATAATTAAAATAATATAAGACTTTAAACAGTAAATGTTCATGTCATTCTGTATATAAATAGATATTTAGAAAGAAAGAAAAAAAAAAAACCAAAGTGTAAATCAGCAAAATAAAAAATAAACAACATTCACTGTCTAGACCTATTGGAGCAGCTCAATCCCAAGCTTTTTTGTCCTCAATATAGTCTTTTACAGTATAATAGGCTTTCTGGCATAGTTTTAGCTTTATAAAAGATTTGAATTTATTAATGCTTAGTTCTTGAATGTGGCTAGGAAGTTTATTATAAAAATGTATACATTGGCATCTAAACGAGCCACCTATTTTCTTAAGCCTTGTTGTAGGAACAACATATTTGTGTTTGTTCCTAGTATTAATATTATGGATATCACTGTATTTTTTAAACAGATTAATATTTTTATGTGCATACAAAAGATTATCATAAATGTACTGAGAAGGCACAGTCATTATATTAATCCCTTTAAATTTGTCTCTGAGGGAGTGTCTGGGACTTAATTTATAAATCGAACGAATTGCCCTTTTTTGTAAAATAAAAATTGTCTGAATATCGGCGGCATTCCCCACAGAATACCGTATGACATCACACTATGAAAATAACTAAAGTAAACTAAACGGGCTGTCTCTAAATCAGTTAAGTCACGAATTTTCCTAACGGCGTATGCTGCAGAGCTAAGCTTTTTTGACAATTTATCTATATGGGGGCCCCATTGAAGCTTGGCATCCAAAGTTATGCCTAAGAATACTGTGGTATTTTCGGGTTTTAACTCATCACCCTTTATAAGAACACTAGTTTCTACTTGTCTAACATTTGGTATCGTAAACTTAATACATTTCGTTTTTTTTTCGTTAAGAAGTAGGTTATTAACATTAAACCAGTTAACTACTTTTGCGAGGGCACTATTTATATTGTCAGTAACCAGCTGCTGACGTTTGAGTTTAAATAAAAGTGAAGTGTCATCTGCAAACAACACTATATCATGTTCGTCCCTTATGAGGTAAGGCAAGTCATTTATATAAATAAGAAATAAAAATGGGCCAAGAATTGAGCCCTGGGGGACCCCCATTTTTACTACAGATCCGGGTGACCTTTATCCGTTAACATCAACTCTCTGAATCCTATCACTCAAGTAAGAAGTAAGAAGATCCAGAGAGGCGTTCCGAATTCCGTAGTAGTGAAGTTTCCTGATTAAGGTTTCGTGAAGAACACAATCGAATGCCTTGGACAAATCGCAAAAGATGCCCAAAGCATCGCATTTGTCCTCCCATGCATTATAAATATGTCCTAAAAGTTCAACTCCGGCATCAGTAGTTGAACGACCCCTTGTAAAACCGAACTGTTTGTTATGCAGTAATTTATTTTTGTTAAAAAATCTTTGCATTTGGTTTAAAATAAGCTTTTCAAAAATTTTACTAAAGGTAGGTAGTACTGAAATAGGTCTATAATTAGTAGGGTCTGATGTACTACCCGATTTAAACAATGGTATGATTTTACTATGTTTCATAAGATCAGGAAACTCACCACGATCAATACAATTATTAAATATAACAGCTAAAGTAGGTGCTACAATGTTTATAATTGACTTAGCAACATCCACAGAATTACCCCATAGATCTGCAGTCTTTTTAACATTTAACATGTGAAAAGTTTTAATTACATCTGTACAGGTGACATATTGGAAGTGAAATTCAGAATCACCAACTGGAACGTTTTCTTTAAGTAAAGACTCTGCAGCAGTGGGTGAGAGAGAGAGCTTAGAGATTTAGTTGTTGACACGGGAATCTCTGAAAAGAAATTTTCAAAGGCCGCCGCGACTTGAGAATCTGATCTAATTACATTGTCATCAATAGCAAGGCTGTAGTCACTACTTCGGTTGCAAGACCTTCCTGTTTCGCTATTAATGACATTTCAAGTCATTTTAATAATGTTACTACTATTTTTAATTTTTGAACTCAAATAACGTGACTTGGCTATACTACAGACTGTTTTAAATATTTTAGAGTAATTTTTAACATATAAATTAAATTCAGTAGTGTTTATACAAATCCGTTCATCATATCGTCGACCGTAGGTTCAATTGCTGTAAGGGACAAAATACCCAAAATGAGTTGAGTATACAGTTTTGTTCAGAATTTTTCGCTCTATCGAATGGTGAATATAAAAAAATTCTAGCTTAAAAAAAATGTCCCTTACTCTAATGATTTTTGGATCCAAATTTAGAATCAGCCCCATAATAACAATGTATCTGAAAAACTATGCAATATAGGAACTTAAAATGGTGTAATTATCGCCGCCAATCCACTTCAAATAAAGTAAGGGTCTTCCCAATCAACGAATTACCATTACATGGTTTATTTTTTAAGAAAAAATAATAAAACTGGCCTTACACTAATGTCTTTGTTGTCTCAAAAAATAAATATCATCCATACTTTAAATGGATTGCACGAGTTTTGACATAGTTGTCCCTTACCCCAATTTGCATTGTCATACTTTAAGCAGAGTCAACGTTACACCTATTTGAATCGAATTATTGCACTATTACCATCCTTTTCTATCTCACAACGTCTTTCTGTGTGCAAAAGAGAGGATAGTACCAATGCGAAAGCAGCGCGCGGGCATGAAAAAGTGGTATCAGTGCGAGTTCATCTGTCGTTAAAAACAACAAAAATAATGGCTTTTTGGGAAAACGAAGTGCTCTGGCCCCTTGAAACTTTGTAGTAGGGTAGTAGGTTTCAAGGAGCCAGTGTACTTAATTTAGCTAAAAACCATTATTTTTATAAATAAATGATAGAAGGGTTAATTTCCGGACGATAAATATTTTCGAAATTCATTCGGCACTTTTTAGTTGATTTAACAGAAATTTTTTACAAAGTTTCAAGGGGCCAGAACACCAAAAAGCCATTACTTTTGTTATATTTTATAAATAAACAATAGAAGGGGTAGTTTCCGGATGATAAATGTTTTCGAAAATTATTTGGCATTCTGTAGTTGATTTTCCAGAAAATTTTTACAAAGTTTCAAGGGGCCAGAGAACTTAATTTTGCCAAAAAGCCATTATTTTTGTTGTTTTTTTTTATAAATAAGCAATAGAAGGGGTAGTTTCCGGATGATAAATGTTTTCGAAAATCATTCGACACTCTTTAGGTGATTTATCAGAATTTTTTTACAAAGTTTCAAGGGACCAGAGCACTTAGTTTTGCCAAAAAGCCGTTATTTTTTATAAATAAACAATAGAAGGGGTGGTTTCCGCATGAAAAATTTTTTCGAAAATTGTTCGGCTCTATGTAGTTGATTTTCCAGAATTTTTTCACATGGTTTCAAGGGGCCAGAGCACTTAATTTTGCTAAAAACCATTATTTTTTGTTGTTTTTTATAAAATAAGTAATAGAAGTGGTAGTTTCCGGATGATAGATGTTTTCGAAAATCATTCGGCACTCTTTAGTTGATTTATCAGAAATTTTTTACAAAGTTTCAAGGGGCCAGAGAACTTAATTTTGCTAAAAAACCATTATTTTTGTTGTTTTTTATAAATAAACAATAGAAGGGGTAGTTGCCGGATGATAAATATTTTCGAAAATCATTCGGCACTCTTTAGTTGATTTTCCAGAAATTTTTCAAAAAGTTTCAAGGGGCCAGACCACTTAAATTTGCCAAAAAGCCATTATTTTTGTTGTTTTTTATAAATGTAATCTGATTAAATTGTTCCCTTTTTATTATTTAGATAATCGCTCTATATTTTTTTTTCTAATGCAATAATAACAATATGTTACAATGATATGTCTTATTAATCGTAATTAAGGTTTATTATTCAATATATCTTTCATTATTTCGATTTTTTGCATATAAGAAAGTAGTAGAGCAGCCTTTTCTACTTTTGGAATTCAAACGTTTGGAATTTCAGCTACATGTTTGGTCGGGATTGTGCGCGGTTTTTGCAGCTACTCTTTTATTTGAATAAGAATTCAAAGTAAGTATAGGTAAAATTGTTACCATTTTTTTAATAATTTGATTTTAATAAGATGTTTACTAAAATCAAATTATTAAAATAATGGTAACATAAATAAAACAATTATTAATAAAACAATTTTTATACTATAAAATAAAAATTGTTTTATTCAAACTAATACAAATTTGCTATTACAATGTACAAACATTGCATGTAAGCGACATACAAAAAAGCACACACACGGTTCTAATACATTTTCATGTCTTTTAAATGATTTCTTATAACGATTTCCAAATTTAAGATATCCGTACGTCAAAAGTGTGTACTTCATTTTCTGTCAAAAATCTCTTTACATTGTATTTTTTTCATAAATTTGTTCAACATGTCCTTTACACTATTTTTTCATTAATAGATTGGATCCAACGTAGAGGTCAATTTAATGTAAGGGACGGGACTACAAGATACTTGGGCAGTAAGGGACATTACTAACAAAATACGTTGTTGTAAGGGACATCTATTTTCTTAAATAGCTAACTCATTTAAATAAATGTTACACATGTAGATAGAGCACTAAAATACAAGTTTATGTGTGAAATCAGACCCGAAAAAGGTTAATAACAAAAAAAGTTATGGGCGATTTAGTCCGAAAAAAAACTTTGTCGGCCTCTCCTGAAAAATCGTATTTTGTCCCTTACTGCAATTGAACCTACGGTCGACGATATAATTCATAAAGTCGTTTTCTACTTTTATGTATACCAATGGTGGCCCAGTCACTGAAGGAAGCGTTACTATTGACTGATAATGTCTTTGGAATGAATGTTTTATCAAATTGTGTGCAATACATATTAAAAAAATCATTATATTGTTTGTTAGGGTCATCATTAGTCAACAGAAGTGGTAATTTACTTAGGAGTTTAGTTTTAAATGTTTCTAAGCGTTTAGTTGTTTTTGGGTTAACAGTGATATCTTTTTTAATAACTTTTTTGTTTTGATTTGGAATAGTGATCAGCTGTCCGCAATGATCTGAGTCTATTAAATTAATCATTACTTTGTGGTTTGGTATAATATCTGTATAAATGTTATCTAGGCATGTGGCACTAGTAGGAGTTATTCTAGTGGGCTCCAAAAATACGTTAGCAAGATTGTATGACTGAAACAAACTTATGATTTTAGTACTTAACCCAGAATTTTCTAACAAATTAACATTGAAATCACCACAAGTGATGATGGACTTGTTTGTATTACAGATTTTGTGCAACACTTCATCCATAACCTTTTCAAAACAATCATACAATCCTGAAGGAGATCTGTACACACTTAATATAATGAACTGCTCCAATTCTATACAGGCTATTTCAATTGTCCGCTAAACAGAGAGGCTCACAATGTCCTTTCGGTCCTTAAATTAATGCTGGTTATTTACTAAAATTAATGAGCCACCATGTATAGCATTTACTCTGCTGAATGAACTACCAACCTGGTGATTACTAAAATTGAACATGAACTGGTGGCTTTTAAGCCAATGTTCTGTCATACAAAGAATATCTACGTTGTAACAATTCAGGAATAATTCTACTTCTAAGTCTTTGTTTAAAAATCCTTGAATGTTTTGATGCACCAGATTGATACTGTTTAATTTTTTTACACTTTCATTTGACTTATTAGTTATCATACTACCAATTGTCCTATTATTTACTACCCGTTTTCCCGTAGGAATGAAGCATTTTCCCGTGGTAAAAAGTAGCCTATGTTCATTAAGGATAATGTCGGCTTCTAATGGTAAAACAAATTTTCAAATCGGTCCAGTAGTTTCGGAGCCTATTCAATACAAACAAACAGTAAAATCTTTCCTTTTTATAATATTAGTGTAGACTTGTCGTGATTGAACTGCTGCAGTCACTGAACTCCGTTAAACCATTAATTGCTGTACACTATTACCGACAAAATTGTATGATCTGTCATGAATACAAAAGTCAGTGCACACTGCTGTCCACTGCTGTCTGCTGCACACTGCTGTCTGGTGAGGCCTGCTCTTGCAGGTGCCCCATTCAGAACAGTTTCAAGACGGCTTGGGCGAGCTCGCTGTCATGGTTACTTGAACACCTCAATTTACTTTACCAAAAGTATGGAAGGCTCGACCACAACCATGCTCGTATTGTGATGCCTCCGTGAAGAAGAACATTTTGTGATATAAACTACAATTTGAAAGCGTGAGCGCGAAATAGAAGGCGTGGGAATATAAGAGAGCCGTCTCCACAACTACACTGGCCTGCAAAACTAAGTATCACACTTTTAAAATCGGAATCGGAATCTTCTTTTAAGAAATGACCGAAAAGAGCTTTAAAAACAAAAATAATACTTTTCGAATTACGATTTTACCATTCATTTTTTTGTTTTCAATTTTTCCTCGATCGATGGGTCTTGTTACAAAAGCTAAGTTAGACAAAAGCACATACATTTTATTTATCATGCCTCTTTCTCCTGAAGAATGTGCTAGGATCATGACTTTTCTGGAACTAGGCATCAGTATGCGTCGTACTGCAAGAATGGTGGGTGTGACGTTAAGAACGGTCCAGAAGGTGAAGCGAAGGTACGAAGAGACTGGAAACCATCTGAGGACACCTTGTAGTGGCAGACCCAGGTGTACTAGTGCCCGAGAAGACCGTTATATTGTTTCCACTGTTGAGAAATCGCCACCTTAATGCAGTTGAAGTCCAGCAACAGCTTCTTCAGACCCGAAGGGACTACATTATTGACAGCACAGTGAGAAGAAGACTTGCTGAAGCAAATCTGAAACCCCGAAGACTAGCGAGTAGCCCCAAGCTCGAGAGAGAGCATCGAGTAGCGAGACTGCGATACGCCCGTGAACACATACAGTGGGATGAAGAAGAGTGGTCAAGAATTTTGTTCCCAGATGAGTCTCGTGTAAGCTTTTGCTATTTATTTCGTCTGAAAATATTTAAAATAATTTAATTAGCAAGATCTAAATTAATTGTTTTATAAAAATAATATAATAACACTTATTTGTGGAATAAAATTTGTGCATTGACTTCCAAATTGTCGGACTTGACGGCGCGGCGGTCGGTTATATTGAAGGCTTTCAAACAAAATGGAGTAATATCGACCGGTGAAAAAGTGCAGAAATCTAGAAGTTAAGATTTAGGGAAGTATTCGTCAAATCAGTTCGCGAAATGAATTGTTAACAGTGTCTTTTAAGGATGAATAAATATTTGACTTGTTATTGAGTGTTAATAGTTTCATTGATACACTACTGACTATCTCATAGTTCAGAAGTGGGATCTTGAACGAATATTACTGAATATTCAAATCACGTCCACTTAGGCCGTTTTTAAGAACAGACCTAAATAATATGTCGAGACTTCGTGAAGAAGTGAGAATGGGTAATATTTTGATCGAGAGGCTTCTCGAACGCGTGATGGAGCTACGCCGTCGTGCAGCCTCAGTCGCAGCCGCACGGGGCGTTTGCGCAGGCGTCACAGGAGAAGCTGTTCTAGTACGCGGCGTCCGCGTCCTGTGCGGACCAGCTCAAGCTCCTCTAGCCGCGCAGGTTCAAGAGGCCGTACGCCACGGAGACGTGCGGGTTCTTATAAGAGCCTTGAGCGTCGGAAGCGGCGTCGGTCAGTGTCGCGGCGTGTGAGAAAAACAACGCGGTCTTCGCGGTCGCGCTCGCGTTCCCGATCTGCACACTCGCGGAGGGCGAGACGGCGACGACGGCAGCACAGCAGTAGCAAGGTGAGACGGGGATCTCGTCACCACCGGACGAGTCGAAGACGTCGGGAAACCGTAAGTCAGTCATCATGTGCTAGCAGCATGGATAGTAATTTGAATGTTAACACTGATGTAACTAATATGAATAAGACCCCTAAAAACAAAACTGTAAATTATCGTAGTTTTAGTATTCATGACGTCATGGAGTTAATCAAATCACTGCCTTCGTCAGCGTCCCAGACTCAAAACCACTTTAGTATGTCAACAAACGCAGTAACAGAATTTGATCCTGCTAATAAGGAACAAACTATAGATTCATGGATTATGAAAGTGGAAGAATGTGCAGCTCTGTATAAATGGTCTGAAACACATCAATTTCATTATGCGTTGCCTAAATTGACTGGAGTAGCAAAGGTGTGGTACCAAGGTTTAACTTCCTCAAGTTATAATTGGTTGGAGTGGAAGGATAAACTGACAAAGACATTTCCTATAGTTCAGATTTATGCTCAACTTTTGCATGAAATGTTGGATCGGAGAGTTACACATAATGAACCGTTGGAAACTTATTTTTATCACAAAATTAACTTGCTAAACCGATGCGATATAACTGGTAAGCCTGCTGTGGATTGTCTTATATATAGATTAGAAGACAGGGGTATGCGAATAGGAGCTCAGGCTGCAAACTACTCTCAACCTGAAGAATTGCTATCTTATTTTAAATCTATTAAGTTAGAGGATGTAAGAGACAGAGTATCTCGACAGCCGTTTATAAAAAGGCGCCCTGATGGCAGTAATGATAATTTTAAACTTAGTAGCAATATAAAATGTTTTAATCGCCCCTCCTTCAAATTTAACAAACCCTTATTGACGTGTAGCATTTGTAAGAAACTTGGACAGTAGAGCGCTAATTGTAGACGGCTTCTCAGAAACGGTAATGATGGCGGTAAACATAATGAAATCAGTAAGGCAGTATCTGAAGTTAAGTTAACCGGTGAGATAAATGATAAGTATGTCCTTCCAGTTCAAGTTAATGGCCAAATAATGTCATGCTATGTGGGTCTCGGTAGCCAAAGTACTTTGATTCGAAATAGTGACTTTAAAAATTTAAACACTGCTTACGGTATAAATGATCTGTCAACATTTAATATATTTTTTTTAAGCCGATAAGATAAATCATGCACTGTAGGGTTAAAATAGGTTTAGTACTGGTGATAGAGAACAGTTAGAAACTTTGCTAAAAGAGTATAGGGACTGTTTTTCGTTTAGTTTAACTGATTTAGGGCTGACTAATTTGACCGAAATGTCCATAACGCTAAAAGTTGCGACCCCTGTTGTGTATAGGCCATACAGGCTAGCTTATTCGGAAAGAAATAAAGTCAAAGAAATGATTCAGGACATGTTGGATTCAGGTATAATTACTGAGTCAACATCTTCTTATGCAAGCCCCATCATTTTAGTGCAGAAGAAGACGTTGACTATCGGGCTTTAAATGCTAAAACTGTCAAGAAACACTACCCTTTGCCCAGAATAGAGGATCAAATAGATCACTTAGGTGGTTATGAATATTTTATAACGCTTGATTTGGCCTCAGGTTATTATCAGATTCCAATAGCCCCTTCGTCCCAAGACAAAACTGCCTTTGTAACTCCGGACGGTCAGTATCAGTTTACCCGTATGCTTTTCGGTTTGGCCAACGCACCGTCTGTTTTTCAGAAAACTATTAATACCATTTTGAAAGACATCAAACGCCTAGCTTTTGCATTCATGGATGATATAATTATTCCAGCCCACAATATTTATTTATTTATTACAACTTTATGCACAAGTAAAAAAAAGTACTGTACAAAGGCGGACTTAATGCCTGAGGCATTTTCTACCAGTCAACCTTAGGGTGATGCAGAGACAAAATATGGTAGGTGCAACATACGGGATAGATAGCTAGGAAATTACTATACAATACAAGAAATAATAACAATACATAGATAGATACATATATACATAATTATATACATACATATAAACAAAATGAACTGTCTGGAGAAAAATTATCGGTAGAGGGGAAAACGAATCGAGCATATATCAGCGTTGGGATGTTACAGCCAACTTCTGACGGATATGTTCATGAAATGTTGGGGGTCCTAAGGTCTTTTAAATCAGACAACCAACTCTATCGAATGTACTTTAATCAATGGTAAAAAGGAATATATTCTATAATGCGCATTAAAGTAAAGTGCTTACATAGCTTAAACTTACACTTATATTCTAAAGGAGCGTACTTACTACGTTATGCACTATTAGGGAGCATACATACACTTCACCTCCGGGGGCGAAGAAAAAAAAAAATCGAATAAATGAGTTTTTTTTTTTTTTTATATATAGGCTCAAAACAACTCTACTAATAACTGTACATTATACTTGTCTACTCAACAAATTAAAATTACATTTATAACATAATTATGTGTTACTTACAACATTGCAATGTATTTAACTATTACGAATATAGGTACCTTATATTCTAACCTATGTTAACTAAAAATAGACTTAACTATTCGAGTACTATACCGAAACAATACAATATTATTTTTTTTATTGGAAGTATGGCCTTGTCCTATTTTTATGTACTAATTCTATCTTATTATTTTTATATATTCTAACGTTACAACCTAAATCTTCTTTTACTCTAAATGGACCTTCAAAAATAGCATCTAGTTTACGACCTGTTTCATTTTTTATTAAAATTAAATCATTTTCCTGATATACTATTGAATTTACTGATTTATCATACAATTCCTTGCGTTTGTGCTTATTACACAATAAATTCTTTTTTGCGTCGGCATGGGCTAACTGTAAACGATATTTTAACTGCAATGGATAATTATCACTATTATACAATGGTTCTACAGGCTCATTAATTCGACTTGGTATTCTACAAAGTTTACCAAAAACTAACTCGTAAGGCATGTATTTTGTTTCTGAATGGACAGTATTGTTGAAACTAAAACACCAATACGGCAACCAATAGCTCCATGTATCTGTATGGTTTTCACATTGGATCCTTAAAAATGCACCCAAACCTTTGTGAGTATTTTCAAGAGCTCCTATCGATTGGTGATGATATGCAGTTGAAGATAATTTTTTAATATCAAGAAGTTTACAAACCTGTTCCATAGTTGCGGAGATAAACTCTGTTCCTCGATCTGTAGCTATTGTTTCTGGAATTCCAAATATTAAAATAAAATGTCTTACAAGTGCATTAGCTATGGACACGGTTTCTTTATTTTTTAATGGTATTGCCTGAACAAATTTAGATAACTCGCACTGAATGGTCAGTATGTAACAGTTCCCATCTATGTCTCTATCTAAAGGACCCACTACATCTAGATAAATCTTTTGAAAAGCCGAGGAAGCCGTAGTTGTAATTACCATCGGTTCTTTTATGTATCGGATATACTTTGACTTCTGACACTTCGTACACTTTTTTACAAATGTTTGTACATCCTTTTCTATACTCGGCCAGTAATATCTCTTCTTAATAGTATTTACCATTCTGCGCACTCCAGCATGACCACTGGATGGCAGTAAATGAAAGTCATTCATAATTATAATTTTTTCTTTGTCATCAGTTATTCTTTTTACTCCTCGTAATATACATATTCGCGGTCCGGACCAATTTTCTAACTTTGATATCTCATCACATATGTTTTTAATAAAATCTATATTATCTTTATTTTTAATCATGCACACTTCTTCAATATGTAACTTGTTACAAAATAAACTTAATTTCTGCACAAATTCGGCTCGCGTAAAATGTGCCTTGAAATCAAGATTTATGTAAATAATCTTTCTTTTAGCTATAAATACGAAACAGACATCAGTTATCATATCATCGTCTCTTAGTCTATTTAAATCGCTACTTTCAATAAAACTCATTTCGACTGAGTCGCACGGTTTTCTTAATATATCCACAACCCTTGGCTGGCCAGACCAATATTCTGGAGATTTATTAAGATCCGCCTTCTCAACTTCATCCTTATTTTTACTTAACTCTTCATCAATCTTTCGCTTTTGTGCCCTAGTCATAACAGCAACCACTTGCGCTTGCATGCTTTTAAGTTCGTCTGATGTTATACATATTCTAGACAAAGCATCTGCGACTACATTTTCTTTTCCTCTTACATAAACAATTTTAAATTTATATTCTTCTAATGTCAAACGGAATTTAAGAAGCCTACTGGATGGATCTCTCATGCCAAAAAGATAAATTAATGGTTTGTGATCAGTCATTATTGTGAATTCTCTTCCATATAAATACGGTCTAAAATATTTCACAGACCACACGATTGCTAAAAGCTCTTTCTGTATTGTAGGGTAATTCTTTTCCGCTTTATTCAAAGGTCTACTTGCATACGCTATAGGTCTGAGATCTTTATTGCACAGCACGGCACCAACTGCTGTGTCTGAAGCATCTGTTTGTAATATGAATTCATTATTTTCTGTGAAATCCGGATATTGTAGAATAGGTGATGAAATCAATGCATTTTTTAGATACTCAAAGGCATGTTGACAATCATCAGTCCAAATGAAGGGTTCCCTTTTTCTACATAATTTATTTAATGGCATAGCTATGTGTGAAAAATGTTGTATAAATTTACGGTAATAATTGCAAAAAGCTACGAAACGCTTAACTTCATCTGCCGTTTTGGGTATAGGATAATTTTGCAATATGGTTGTTTTTTCAGGATCTGGTAAAACACCTTTCTCTGATACAACGTGACCTAGATAAAGAATTTCTTTCTTTAGGAATTCGCATTTTTGGGGATTTAATTTTAAATTTACTTTTCTTAATCTTTCCATTACATTTATTAAGTTTTGATTATGAATTTGCAAATTCCTGCCAAATACAATAAGATCATCCTGATATACTAAGCATTTATCGTAAGTCAAACCAGACATTGCTACTGACATCATACGGCTAAATGCGCTCGGACTTATCTTGAGACCCATAGGTAAACGTTTCATTTGATATTGACCTGTATTGGTAGTAAAAGCAGTTAATTTACGACTGTTAGGTTCTAAGGTCACTTGATAATAGCCTTGGTGAAGGTCAAGGTGAGTGAAATATACTGCTCCAGAAAGTGAATCTAATATTTCATTGATGTTAGGTAAAGGGAATTTATCATCACAAACCGTCTCGTTTAATTTTCTGTAGTCTACTACTAATCGCCATTTTTTATCTGATCCTTCTTTACTCTTTTTTGGTACTAATAGAATCGGACTTGACCATTCACTGTTTGATTCTTCTATTATATCATCTTCTATCATTTTATTAATCTGTTTAGCTATCTCTGGTTTCAACGCTTGCGGTAACCTATATGGCTTAACATATACAGGAGTTGAATTTTGTTTTATGATAATGGATTGCTCATAAATTTTTGTAGTAGTTAATTTATCTCCGTCTATGTAAAAATTATCCGAATATTTTGCGCAAATCGCTTCAATAGATTTTCTCTCTTCTTCATTTAAATAATCTAATTTGAGTTCAGATAACAGTTTTTCAATCCTAGAAACGTTGATAGTATTATTACTAAACTGACAAATATTGTAATCACTCAAGGATTGTATACTAGGAACAAAGCTTGGTAAAGTTATTTCCTTTTCAGTAACGTTAAGAATCTTTATAGGAATCCTGTTATTCTTTACTGTGGCTATCGTATTAGCCAGATACACATCTTTCGCTAGCTCATGTCCACAGACAATGACATCATCATTTTCATTTTCTCCTACGTATATAAAATGAATTGACTCTGATCGAGCTGGAATAATCAGGGTATCATATCTCATTACACGTTCATCCACGAGATTAAAATCACAATCTTTCCCATCATAATTCAATGTTAGAATATTAGCATTTAAGTTAATATTTGCTTGATACTTTTTTAAGAAATCTAACCCTATAATTCCGTCTGCTTTTAATGGTATCGACTCAAAAATCATAAACGAGTGCTGAAATACTTCACTGTTATACTCCAAACTTAAATCCAATAAACCTCGAGAACGAGTTTGTCCACCGATTCCATTTATCAAAGTGTTATCTTTTCGAATGGTAACGTTTCTTGGTAACGCTTCACTTTTAATAATTGACAAAGAGGCACCTGTATCAACTAGCCATACATATTTAATATTTTTAACGTAAAAAACTACATATTTTGCATTGCCTAAATTTGATAAGACGCAATGTTTAAGATCGAAAAAACTGGTGTTCTGATTCTTTTTTGTCTGCGTTGTCATTTATGCGTGGCTTATTGTTTTGATTCTGTTCTGCTAAACATACATTACGGTTATTATTTCTGAAATATCTTGAACCCCTAGTACTTCTTGGACCCCTATTATAGTTTGATGATACACGATAGTTATGCTTATTTCCGTTATTATACCTATTACCTCTGTAATTACCACACCATGTATATCTTGGATTATTGTAATTACCATATTGGCCGCGACTGTAACTGTTACTGTATTGACCACGATTATTATTGAAATGACGATTACCGTGTCGCCTCATATTATTAAAACCTCGTCCATATCTAGATGCATGCAATACATTACCCGGCGATGACTGGCATTCTGTATCTTCATCTTTGGCAGCTTGGATTGCATCTTTCAGGCTGCTATAGTTTCTAGCTGAGATGACAGTTCCCAATTTTGAGCTGCGTAGTCCTTCTGAAAACCGTTTTATGGCAAGCTTTTCATTCAAAGGTTTTAACACGCCAAATGCACTAGAATTACCATCTGCCTGAGATATAGTAAGTTCAGTAAACAACTTTTCAATTTCTGTGGCAAACTCCTCGATACTACTTGAACCTTGTTGTATATTTTGCAAACGTGTCTGTAGGGCCGTAAAGGATTTCTGGGTTAATAGATGGCATCTCAAATCTTTAATTAGATCTTGAATGGTCTTATAATTCCCTGTAATGCGTAACTTGGCACTTTCGGACAATCTACTTTTAAGGACAAATGTAATAAGTAGTGTCTTACCTTTCTCATCCAGCATATCTGCATACATCTCGATCGAATCTATCAAGCGTTTAGTTGTCCCTTCAACACCGTCCATTGCTGGAAGCAAACTACATGCCACTTTAAGGTCAAACTCCATTTTGTCAGAAATTATTTCGGGGAGAACACATAACCTATTTATCTCGTCTAAAGTTATCCTAATTTTCTGAATAATATCCAATGCCGATCCAACTAACTTCGTGTCACTGCCTTTTTCTAAAACTAACAATATTTTTCCACATTGGTCAAAAATACTTTTTGCCTCACCTAACTTCGTCTCAACAACTTGACCTTTATACCTAGTTTGTCCTTTCTTAATTAAGTATTTTCTAATATCTACCAGTATATTATATTTTTCTAACAAAGTATTAATCATAATAAAATAGAACTTAAAATTATCATGTCAATTATTTCCTTATTGAACAAACAAAAGAATCATGTTAACATAATTACTACGAAACGACACACAAGAATTCCACACGTTGCAGTTTTAGCCGCGAGGTATCATATTTACTGAGTCTTCGTGCACTATTTTACGTCGTTTAAGTTTTTGCGTTATAAAACGAATTGGCATCACTGATTTATTTATAGAATTCACTTGAAACTGATTTTGATGCTGGATTAATTAGTTAGCAGGTGTACCTTCCACTCGTCCACGTAGGGATGCCCTTATGCGCTGAATTGCGTTGAATCCGATTTCTTCTTGTATCCATTGACGATGGCAGCTGCGGTAGTATTTCAGGAAAAAGAAAATTACCAGGAGAGTTATGACAGCGAGAATAATGATAGTGATCGTGCTCAGCCGCTCCATGTGGCCTCCGATATCCTTCAGAAGGGCGTCATTGTTTCCGCCAGCAGCATTTTGATTGAGGAATACCTCGTCCTTTTCTACCTTGGAGTTACACATTTTGAAAATCGCTGCGCAACAAAAACTTTGCTTAGTCTGCCCCTTGGCAGACCCTAAGGCAGGGTCGCCATGAAATGTTGGGGGTCCTAAGGTCTTTTAAATCAGACAACCAACTCTATCGAATGTACTTTAATCAATGGTAAAAAGGAATATATTCTATAATGCGCATTAAAGTAAAGTGCTTACATAGCTTAAACTTACACTTATATTCTAAAGGAGCGTACTTACTACGTTATGCACTATTAGGGAGCATACATACACTTCATTCACGTGTCTTCACTTTAAAAGATAACCGACTGGTTGCCGTCCTGATATTCAGAGGGAGCGCATTCCAAAGAAAGACTGCCTGGACAAAGAAGGAAGAATGAATGAAGCCAGAACGGTGAGAAGGACATCGTAGAAGACGATTGTTGGTGGAACGAAGATTTTTAGCATGGGCAGAGCATAAATATTGAATTTGGGAAGTCAAGTAAGAAGGAGCAGTAGGTTTGTCGAGAATAGAGAACAACGTAGACAGAGCCCTCAACTCTCTGCGCTGGCGAAAAGGTAATCATTTTAAAAGGAGCCGGTGCTCGGATACATGGTCATACTTACGAAGATTGAAAACGAACCGAATGCAGTTATTGAGAAGACGGTCAAGTTTATTGAGGAGTGTTAGTGTATAATGGAACGCAACCAAATTTGTTTTTTTAGGCGCATTTGGCGCCATTTTGCTTATTCTCTTGTTCCTTATTCATTCACTATTTGACAGTGTAATAAAAGTCTGATATTATAATTTATAATTATTATTTATAATTATTATTATATTATAATCTTTAATTATTTACCACAATCACGCGGTTTATTCCTACATGGTAGCAGAGCGTGGTTCAGGTTCGTGGTACAGTTGGAAATGTCAGAAAAGTGAATCAACTTCAATCCGTAAATATTGTCGGTGCTATTTAAATTTGAGGTTAGGAAAATTTACGATCACAGTTGTAATTGCATATTCTGTTGAAGAAAACCAGCAAGATGGGTTCACATATCGCACCTTCGGTAAGACAAGGGCCGAAGTGCTAACATTTCTGAAAATGAGTTAAATATGCCAAAGTGCCTTAAAAACTAATTTCTACCTGTAGGAACAAAGACATTCACTAGATTCAGTTTATTTTCGCCAGAGGGCAGTAGTGCCTTTGTACCATTCGTTCGTTTTTTCAATGATATTGGCGCGACAAAATCTCATTGGTCAGTTGCGGCATCGCCCGCGTGAAATTAGGATCTGTAAGAAGTTTCTGCTAAATTGCTATTGGAGAAAAAACTTTACGTAATGTCATTGAAAATATATCTTATAATACTATGAGAATGAGTGCTGTAGATAATCGAGGTAAACACGGTAAAAATTGTAAACTAAGTGCTGAAGTTATCCAATCAGTTCATGATCACATAGAGTAGATTCCACGTACAGAAAGTCATTACTTAAGGGCTAATACTACCAGAGAGTTCATAGATTGTAGCCTGACTATAGCTGAGCTCCATCGCAACTATCATCTAGCTATCAGAAAAGCAGCTGGAAAACCATCCGTCAATACGTCCGTTACACGCCATTTTATAGATTTAATGTAAACCTTTTAGAAGTGACTTTTTTGTTAATTTTTTAATTGTAGTGTTTTTTTGTTAGTGATAAAGATGTTCCTAAGAAGAATAATAAAGAAGTACAAAATAAGTAGTATTTTCATTTAATAAAATCATTTCAATATAATGGTGTTACTTTGGTCACAATTGCACAATAATTTAAATGTTGGTGGGAAAAGGGCATAATTGTATGCATAGATTAATATTTCATTAAATATAGTATAAATAAATATATAACTCACTCTTTTAAATTACATATTTATATTCACAAATGTGTAAGGTATATTTCTGCTAAAAATAAAATACTAATTTACATTAATATGGGCAGAAAAACACAATATAAATACATAAAAAGCTTAAACCGTCCGTCTTGAAAAATTCGAAAATTAGCACTTCGGCCCTTGTCTTACCGAAGGTGCGATATTATGTTCAATTTAGAGAAACTGATCGGAAGAGAAAACTTCGCGACGTGGAAGTTCAGTATGAAAACATATTTGGAACATGAGGATCTATGGTGCTGCGTCGAACACGCCGATAACAAACTTGTGGATGCAGCTAAAGATATAAAGGTGAAGTCGAAGCTGATATTGTTGTTGGACCCACAGAATTACGTACATGTTCAGGAATGCAAGACTGCAAAACAAGTATGGGAGAATTTACAAAAGGCTTTTGATGACAATGGCTTAACAAGAAGGGTAGGTCTACTTAAAGATTTGATTAATACTACACTGGAGTCAAGCAATCGCGTGGAAGACTATGTTAGTAAGATTATGAACACTGCTCACAAACTGCGCAATATTGGGTTTGATGTCAATGATGAGTGGCTTGGTACTTTAATGTTGGCGGGCTTACCAGACGAATACAAACCAATGATAATGGGATTAGAGAGTTCAGGTATCCAAATAAGTGCTCACTCAGTTAAATCTAAACTCATACAAGAGATTAACACATCAAAGTCAACTGCATTCTACACGAATAGCAAGAAAACTGAAAACAATGCACGGTCAGAGAAATCAAAGGGACCAAGGTGTTACAACTGTAATAAGAATGGTCATTTTGCCAAAAATTGTAAACAGCCCAGGAAACAATCAGCAAAGAAAGGAGAAAGCTCCAGTTTTGTAGCAGCTTTTTCAGCGACTGTCAAAGCGAACATCAATGATAACAAGTGGTTTCTTAACTCAGGTGCATCCACCCACATGACATGTAGGGAGGATTGGATGTACAATGTCACCGAGCCATTTGTAAAATGTGTTACTGTAGCTAACAGAGAGCCATTAGCAGTGAAGGGAGTTGGTTGTGTGGATATACACATAAGTCAAGATAATGTGTTGCAAGTTAACAATGTTTTACATGTTCCAGGGCTAACTGCCAATCTGCTTTCAGTGAGCACTATTGTAAGCAAGGGACATAAGGTCACTTTCAATAACAAGGGTTGTGAAGTCCAAAATGGAAAAGGTGAGGTGGTATGCACTGCAACATTGAGCAACAAGTTATATACCATAAATACCAGTAAAGAAGTAGCACATTTAGCCTCCAGTTCTCAGAATAGTAATAATACTTACCTGTGGCACCTGCGTATGGGCCATTTGAACATCCCAGATGTAAAGAAGCTACCCAGTTGTGCTGACGCTGTGACTCTGACTCAGGAACAAAGTAATGTCACATGCACTTACTGTATGGAAGGTAGGCAAGCACGGACACCATTCAAAAATGTAGGTTCTAGGGCAACAAGGCCACTGAAATTGATACATTCTGACTTGTGTGGCCCCATGGAGAATACTTCATTTGGCGGTATGAAATATTTTATTACTTACACTGATGACTTCACACGAATGGTCTATGTATATTTTCTGAAAGATAAGTTGAATATTTTAGAGACATTTAAAGATTTTAAGTTGAAAGTAGAGAATGAACTTAATCGTAAGATAACCAAGCTTCGTACTGATAATGGCAAAGAATACTGCAACATTAACTTTGAAAAGTACGTACTTATCTAATCATGGTATAATTCATCAGACCTCTACTCCGTATACTCCCCAGCAAAACGGCATGGCAGAAAGAATGAACAGGACTTTAGTAGAACGAGCATGGTGCATGCTGTTCTATGCTAACCTAGAGAAGAGATACTGGGCTGAAGCTCTGGCAACGGCTGCATACATCATAAATCGTTCCCCGACAAAGTCACTACAAGGTAAAACCCCATATGAAATGTGGAAAGGTAAGAAACCTGTATTATCTCATACTAGCGACCCGCCCCGGTTTCGCACGGGTGCAATGCTGATCACTACATAGTATAAAACAAAATCGCTTCCCGCTGTCTATCTGTCTCTATGTATGCTTAGATCTTGAAAACTACGCTACGGATTTTAATGCGGTTTTTTTTTATAGATAAAACTGATTCAAGAGGAAGGTTTATATGTATAATACATGCATAATATAGTAGAGAAACACTGATAATTTTAGAGCCATTATTTCTCGTAAAAAGTATAGCATAAAAAATCGTTATTGTGGGTTATCCCTAAGAGATAGACATATACCATTGCGGATTTTTTGTAGACCTTTTTAAGGTGTACAATACTGTAGTACATTATTTTGATCTATCTCGTAGGATTCAGCCAGCGTTTGCAATGTAAACGCAAAAAATGTGTTTATTTACGACATCACATTAGAAACCTCTAAAATTATCAGTGTTTCTCTACTATATTATGCATGTATTATACATATAAACCTTCCTCTTGAATCACTCTATCTATTAAAAAAAAACGCATCAAAATCCGTTGCGGAGTTTTAAAGATCTAAGCATATATGTATAGGGACAGACAGACAGGGAAGCGACTTTGTTTTATACTATGTAGTGATGAAAATATTTGGCTCTGAAGCTATGGTTTATGTACCAAAAGAGAAACGCCAAAAGTGGGATAGAAAATCAGTAAAAATGATATTTGTGGGCTATTGTGATAACACGAAAGGATATCGTTTTATGGATCCCAAGTCACATAAAGTTTTCAAGAGTAGAGATGTCACCTTCATTGAAAACTATGCTCAGGATGTCAGTGTGCCAGTTGATTGTGAAACTTATGTTCCAGTAAAACACAGTCAATCAGCTACTGCCAGTTCCAGTCTACAAGAAAATACGAACTCAGGCAGTCAGAAAGATAAAATGAACATGGAGGAGTTGTGGAGTTGTCCACTTCAGCACCTGTGATATCCAGTAAGGACTCAGATACACAAGGTAATAGTGATGACTCAAGTGAGTATGACACTGACACCGGGGAACTTGATGAAACTTACTATCCTCCACATGCTATTAGACAAGATTTCAATAGTAATGTGACATTAAGGTCAACACGATTCAAGAATAAGCCAAAAGAGAGAGGAAAAGATAAGATGGGCTTATTGTGTTTATTTACTGATTTAACTGACCCGCAGACTGTTGAGGAAGCACTCTCATCTCCACAAGCGACAGAATGGAAGAGGGCCATGGATGAAGAATATTCTTCTCTGATGAAAAATAAAACATGGACATTGACAGATTTGCCCACAGGTAAAAAGGCTCTTCCATGTAAGTGGGTGTTTAAAAGGAAGACAGACCAGACTGGAAATGTTATGAGATATAAGGCAAGGCTTGTGATAAAGGGCTATGCACAAAGATGGGGCACAGACTATGAAGAGATATACTCACCAGTGGTCAGGTACACAACTATCCGCTATTTATTTGCTCTTGCAGCTAGATATGGGCTAGCAATAGATCAGATGGATGCTGTATCTGCTTTTCTACAAGGAGAGATTGATCTCTAGGCATTTACATGCAGCAGCCAAAAGAGTATAAGCAAGGATCTCAGGCATGCATGCTACACAAATCTATTTATGGACTCAAGCAAGCCAGCAGACTCTGGAACCTGAAATTAAATTCAGTCCTGCATGACTTAGGAATGACACAATCGAAAACAGATCCGTATGTCTATTATAATACAAAGAAAAATACTTTTATAGCCATCTGGGTAGATGATTTAATTCTGTTTACTTCTGAGGAAAGTACAAAAAATGATTTCAAGGAGAAATTAAAACAACACTTTGAAATGAAGGATATTGTTTCAGCAAGTCAATGTGTTGGTCTACATATTACTAGAGATGGGGACAAAGTATTACTAGATCAAGAAAAATACATAAGTGAAATATTAACAAGATTTAGAATGTCAGATTGTAAACCAGTGAAAACACCATTCGAAGTTGGTATGAAACTTGGTGACAAAAATGAGAAGGATAAGATCACTGACTGTCCATACCAACAGGCTATTGGCTGCTTACTATATGTGGCTCAAGGTACACGACCTGATATTTCATTCGCAGTGAACACACTGAGCAGATTTTCAATCAATCAATCAATCAAAAGTCATTTATTCAAACTAGGCTGAGAATCAGCACTTTTCGAACGTCAAAATTACAAAAGACAGTCCCCCAAAACGCCCGCCCTTCACCACTTCCTAGTGCTTTCGCTGGGAAGAAGAAGTGGCGCAACAAACTCCCCAGCAGCACAGCTGTCTGTTCAGTTAGAAAATACTTGACTGAATACAATACAAGGTATGCAAAGTAATTAACATTACAAGACACAGGACACTAAATTTAATTATTTGCCATATGTCAGCTAGCAACGCCAATATACCAAGAAATACAATAAAAAACTATACGTAGGTACTCAAGCAAAAATTAATAAATGAAAATGAAATATTAAATAAAAGCCTCCAGGTATGAAGGGCGTGTCCGCTAACATATTTATGCAATGATGGGTTCTGTTTACATAGCTGTCGCTTGAAGTCACAAATGATAAACTAGGACCATCGAAGGAAACTAAATAAACAAGTTATTACTAATTATAACAATAATAAAACCATGGTCAGCAAGACGACCAGTCACCACAAGCAGCACCCGTTCACGAACATAACGCAAAGATCAGCCATTACCCCCCTCGCCATATTTGAGGGAAGGAGGCAACCCGACCCCCGACGCTACCGCAAGCAGTGACATCTGAGGGAGCATGACGAACTTGCTGCCGGTTGCTCAGGTAAGAATAATATGATCAATCGTCGAGGTCACTAGCTAACCACATATTGCAATCAACTCATTAGAAAACATTTAAATGGGTTGATTATGTCAATAATATAATAAAAAATAAAACTAAACTGATTTGACATATACAGCCCAATAAAAACAATTGTATAATGATTTCTCGGTTATATCTAAAAGGCTGAGAAAATCACTGGTTATTGTGATGCCGATTGGGCGAGCGATGTGCGTGACAGAAAGTCGTGCAGGGGTTACGTATTTTTGTTACAGGGTGGTGCTATTTCTTGGCGATCTCAGAAGCAACAGACTGTGGCCCTATCCACTGCCGAGGCAGAATACATGGCGATGTCTTCGGCGGCGCAGGAGGCGCTCTGGCTCCAACAACTGCATGCTGAACTCGGGCAAGAGCAGAGCAATCCGCTCGTCATTTTCAGTGATAACCAGAGTGCAATTAAATTGACTAATAATGATTGTTACTTGCCTAGGTCACGACATATTGACATTCGTTATCATTTTCTTAAGGACCATGTTAACAATTTAGATATAAAGTTTAGTTATGTTAAAGGTGAGGAAATGATTGCAGATAATTTAACTAAGGGCACTACAGCCGAGAAACATTTGTATTGTGTTATAAAAATGGGGTTGCGTCTCAAGGGAGGATGTTAGTGTATAATGGAACGCAACCAAATTTGTTTTTTTTAGGCGCATTTGGCGCCATTTTGCTTATTCTCTTGTTCCTTATTCATTCACTATTTGACAGTGTAATAAAAGTCTGATATAATAATTAATTATCTTTAATTATTTACCACAATCACGCGGTTTATTCCTACAAGGAGATCTGCATTCAGGTCATAGTAACACATATCACCATAGTCAATTATGGGAAATATTAGGGACTGTACAAGCATTGCCAATATTTCGCAAGGAATGGAGCGATTTGACGTTAAAATTATCAAAATGTGTGTTTTTCTCAAAAAATATAGATTATCTAGGTTTCGAAGTAAGTAAACAAGGGGTCAGACCGGGTTCAAAAAAGACTGTAGCAGTAGAAAATTTGAAGTGCCCCACTAACTAACACGAAATACGCCAATTTGTTAGTTTGGCTAGTTTTTTTCAGGCGTTTTGTAAAAAAAATTGCAATAATTGCTAATCCACTGACAAAATTATTAAAAAAGAACTGTAAATGGGAGTGGGGTCCTGAACAAGAAAAATCATTTTGCACCCTAAAGGCAGAGCTAATAAATAGATCAATTTTAGCGTTGTACAACGTAAATGCAAAAACTCAGATTCATAGGGATGCGTAAAACGGGTACCTATAGCAGGAATATTACTGCAAGAAGATGAATTAGGTAGGTGGCGAGCGGTAGTGTATTATAGTAGGCAAACTACCCTCAAAGAGCAGAAGTACCATTCATTTTTAATTGGAAGCCCTGGCGGTCCTTGCAACGGTTCAGAGTATATTGTTTTAGGCCTCAAATTCACAATTATAACCGATTGTAGCGCATTACGTACTACTTTATCAAAAAGAGATATGATAAGTAGGTGGTGGCTTCAACTTCAGGAGTACGATTGTAGTATCGAGTATAGGCCGAGTAATCGTATGACCCATGTGGATGCACTTAGTAGAAATGCTATCCCTATGTCAGATGAACCTGAGCCTGTATTCGATATTTTGGTTATAGAAACAGAAGACTGGTTAACTAAAATCCACGAAACTGTTCAGAATTATCGTTTAAAGGGAGGAAAGGTTTATAAGGTTGTGGACAGCCAATTGAAATGGTTGGTCCCTAAAGGATTTAGGTGGCAACTACTCAAGAAGTGTCACGATGAACTTGATCATTTTGGTCTAGATAAAACTTTGGACAAGTTGAAATCTCTTTACAGGTTTCCTAAAATGAACAAGTTTACCAAAAAGTATGTTCAATAATTTCCAGGAAAAAGACAAGGTATGCTCCATCCAGTTCCAAAAATTGATAAACTGTTTCACACGATACACATGGACCACCTAGGTCCATTTGTTCGGAGTAAATCTAAAAACACTTACTAGCTGGTACTTGTTGAAGCATACACAAAATACGTTACTTTATTTGCCGTCAAAAATACGAAAACTAAATCGACCATCAAAGTTTTAAATCACTATTTTAGTTTATTTGGTATGGAATAGAATACTCTTTATTATGTACAGCATGTAAATTACAGACACCAACCACCCAAGTAGGATAATCAGTGATCGGAGAACTTCTTCTACAAGTAAAAGTTTTAAAGACTTTGTGAACAAACTAGGCATAAGGCACGTTTTAAATGCGGTAGCGACACCGCGAGCGAATGGCCAAGTGGAGCGATATAATCGTACCATATTGGCTTCGCTTGCAGTCAAAAAGCACAATTGTAAGGAAAATGAGTGGCATACTCATTTAGAAGAAATTCAGCTGGGTCTTAATACAACTGTTAAGGAAGGTACAGGTAAAACGCCAGCTGAAATACTGTTTGGTATAAGGTTGAGGGCCAAAAGTGACGGAATAGTCACTTCGTTGCTCGACCAGGGTGAATCGGGGTGGTCACAAGAAACATTACAGAATATAAGAGAAGAGGTAAATGTCAACATAAGTGAGGATCAAATAAGACAAAAGGAAAGATTTGACAAGAATAGGAAAGTTGGTAGGAAATATCAAGTAGGCGACTTAGTAAGAATTGAAAGAGAACTAGGTAGTACGAGTAATAGCGGACAGTCGAGGAAGTTACTTGCTAAATTACAAGGTCCATACAGGATTATCAAAGTACTAGATAGAGATAGGTATGTTGTTCAAGATACAACCCTAACCCGAAAACAGAATAGAAAATATGAGGCAGTAATTGCGTTAGATAAGATTCATCCTTGGTTGACCTTTACTCAAGAAAGTTTAGCTGATTCCGATGAGGGAAGCTCAACGGAGGTTGTAGATGTAAATTAAACTGTTGAAGGTACTGATAATATGGAAATATAGCCGTTGGAAATGTCAGTAGGTATGGATGTGGAGAGCACTGGGATAATGAGCGACATTCAAATAAAAAAAAAAATGGTATCAAGAATGTTTCCCCATCTTGAAAGGTTATTTTGAAAATTGATTTGAATTGGAATTATGATTATGTTTTAAACTTTATCATGCAAAGAATAATGACTTTGATTTTGATTAAACTAAAAAAAAATGATATGGAAAAATCTACACACAAAGGAGTCGTTTGACAAATTATGAGTGTGTTAGATTTTATGGAATTGCGCAAGGAGGCCGCTGGCCAAGGAATTGAGCGCTTTCTTAGTTGTAATTAATTTGATATGGACATAGACTAAAGATATTATGTTTAAAATTAAGTTCAATTATTAAAGTTGTAATTATTGTTTGTTTGTTTGTGTTAATGCGTTTATGCGTCTTCCTCTTCAAGTTGTGGTTGCGGTAGAGAGTAAATGATAATTTCTTGGTTTCTCCAGAATATAAAATAATTTAATTGCAATAAGAGTTAGTGAGTTGGTACAATGGGACTAGTCAAAACTTAAAGTTGGAGAAAGAAGCTATACAGAGCAAGGTCGATTTGAAAGTGTTAGTCCCGAAGAAAAAACGAGCGGTTTATAACGTTCCGCGAAGGAGCGTTCGGAAGTCTTCGTCAACTGCTCCTATTGGTGCTTCTTTGATGACCTGCTTGAGGACCCCTCATTGGCTGTCCGAGGATGACGTGATGAAGTTTGATTCTCGGTGCGTAAGTAGGTAGCCCAAAGGAAAGAGCGCCTAAAGTTTTTGTCACAGCAACACGCAGGCTGACAACATCATGCGTGAACAGTTTGTATTAATTGATGGAACAATTACTGTATAAGATGGCCGAACAAATTATATTTATTAACAATAAAATTAATTAGTACAATTAATTAGTTTATATAAAATGTTCCCTATTCATGTGTATTTTGTTATTAATGTTATTAATTGCCTTTTCTTTATATTATATAGTTTGGATACATTACTATGCACTGACTGGAAAGGAGATCGCCCACTTCTGGGCCCAGCTTGTTATAGAAAAAACAAAATGTGGAAAAAATACTTTATTTTATGATAAATCAAAATCATAAAAAATAATTTTAATTTACAGTTGCAAAATATAGAAAAATATTTTTTGTGTTTTTGTTGAGATCATTCATTCCGTCGCGAATTGGCTAAAAAGGCAATAAGTCAAGTCTTTAAGCAAATGACAGTATCAAAATAAAAGTGATAGTATATGAAAAATTCATCTTTCATTCGCAGCGAATGAGAGATGTATTTTTCGCGAATTTTTCGCGCGTAAACAGCGAATGATTCGCTGTGTTTACGCGCAAGTGAATACTGTGTTGTGTTGCGATATTCGTGTTTTCGGTGATTTATGTAACGACTTTGGCTGCTTGACGGAATCTGACGAATCTTGCTTTGCGAACTACCTCAGCGCGAAAACGGACCACAATACGAAAATATTTTAAGGCTGGTGACGCATTTGTCCTGGATAGGGGATTTCGGAATGCCTTGCCCTTACTTAATACGTGTGGCTATCGCACATATGTACCTGCTTCGTTACAACAGGGTGAAACACATTTATCGAAAACAGAAGCAAACAAATCAAGGGAAGTCACCATTTGTCGTTGGGTAGTGGAAGTAGTGAATGGTAGATTTAAAAGAGATTTTAAGCTTCTTAGGCAAGAGTATTTTAATTTAGCATCTAAGCATTTGATGCAAGACTTTGAGGTGGCTGCTGCTCTTATAAATGCGTTTCATCCTGTTATAACTAACCGGGATGATGCCAGGAAATTCTCCAAATAATAAATGAAAACATGCACAGGGAAAATAGGTTAGCAGATTATGTTATACAAAATAATTTAAATAGAAGAAGAGCAGAATTTATACCAACACCAGTTGATAGCAATGTAATAACAGATTTTCCACGGCTTACATATAGCCAATTAGTATTAGTTTCCCTAGGAACATACCAAATACGACAGGCTCGTTCCTATTATGGGGAACACGTAAGGGCAGATGGCTCCTATGTAATAGAAGTGTGGAGGGAGGTTGATAATGACCTTAGAGAGCTATCGGCTTCAAATAGTACTTGGTTACTAAGAGGAAAAATTCACTCTCGGCATATTAGCAGAAAAACATATTTTATATATATTTTAGTTTACAGCTCTCTAAGTGGAAGGCAAGCAATATAGCAATATTATTGTAATTGTGTAGTAGGAAGGCGTACAGTAGGTTGTTGTGCGCATGTTATGACAATTATTTGGTACTTGAGTTGGGCTAGGTACCAAGAAAATATTTCACCCCCTGCACACTTCCTAGATTCTATTTAAATTGTGTATGAAGACGAATGACTAATATGAAATCACTACATAGTATAAAGCAAAGTCGCTTCCTGCTGTCTGTCCCTATGTATGCTTAGATCTTTAAAACTACGCAACCGATTTTGATGCGGTTTTTTTTAATAGATACAGTGATTCAAGAGGAAGGTTTATATGTATAATACATGCATAATATAGTAGATAAACACTGATAATTTTAGAGGTTTCTAATATGATGTCGTAAATAAACATATTTTTTTGCGCTTACACTGCAAACGCTGGCTGAACCCTACGAGCAGAAATAATGGCTCTAAAATTATCAGTGTTTCTCTATTGCACCCGTGCGAAGCCGGGGCGTGTCGCTAGTATTTAATAAAGAAGAATGACTAGCTACAAAATGTTTGTTTTTTTTATTTTAAACTAATCTAATTCCACATTATAGTTTACCTGGGAATCTTAAACTTATCTACCCACTAAAAAGGTATTGTATCTAGGTCACTAGGTATCCGAAATGGGCATGTGGGATTATTAAGATTAATATATTATAAAAATAGATGTATCTACTTAATAATCATTAAGTATATATTGCATTATTTTTACAGAATCCATAACTATATTTCAATTGAAAACACATTTGTAAAAAATAGTTGTTCTATTTATTTCTATAAGTAGGCAGTAGGTACTAATGGATTATCCACTGTATAACATTCACACTGTTTCAAGAATGTACTTACTATTAGCAATCTGAACATTACCAGATTGATAATTGCAAAATATATTGTTAAATAACAAAATCTCTAATATAACCTCACTTTGGATTTGACCCCATATATCTTGATAATGCAATTGTCAATGAAACTGAAACTAAGGCAGCTTAAAGTTGATATTTTAAACTAATAAATGACACCCATTTGGAACTTATAACGATTCATCAAATTTTGGGCCCATCGATGTATGGGAGATGGGCAATGTCTTTTACTGATTAAGTACTTACCTGCTTATAATCTGCATTAACAGTCAAGTAAAGTTAAGTAAAGTAAAGTTTCAGTAAAGTCAGTCAAGGAAAATTTTGGTCATTAGATTCACTCGTTGTAAATGACTTTAAATACACATTCTATATTCTATTATTGTTTCAGTCTTAGAACATTAATCTAGCATAACATTAATAAGTTAGTCATAAACAAAACGTAACGAGAGGACTCTGTTATTTCAGAATGGCCTTCGACCTCCTTCGACCGACTGTAAGCTTCTGCTATTTATTTCGTCTGAAAATATTTAAATTAATTTAATTAGCAAGATCTAAATGAATTGTTTTATAAAAATAATATAATAACACTTATTTCTGGAATAAAATTTGTGCATTGACTTCCAAGTTGTCGGACTTGACGGCGGTCGGCCATATTGAAGGCTCTCAAACAAAATGGAGTAATAACGACCGGTGAAAAAGTGTAGAAATCTAGAAGTTAAGATTTAGGGAAGTATTCGTCAAATCAGTTCGCGAAATGAGTTGTTAACAGTGTCTTTTAAGGATGAATAAATATTTGACTTGTTATTGAGTGTTAATAGTTTCATTGATACACTTCTGACTATCTCATACTCGATTCTCACTTAACGCTTCTGATGGAAGGCGAAGTGTCTATAGGTGGCCTGGTGAGCGATACCTTCAAGACTGCTTCTCAGAAAGAGTAAAGTACGGTGGAGGCAGTGTACATGTATGGGCTGGCATATTTTCAGAAGGTCGGACAGGGTTAGTGGCCTTAGAAAATGGCACTCTGACTGGGGAAAGATTTGCCCAAGAGATTCTCAACTAGTATGCAGGACCGTATTTAGCAAAAATGGGTGATGAAGCAATGCTGATGCATGATAATGCCCGGCCACATACGGCTCAGGTCATGCAAGAGTATATTCAGAAGGTTGGCATCAGCGTGATGGCTTGACCATAAAGAAGTCTTGATCTCAACCCATCAGAGCACGCCTGGGACGAGCTAGGCAGGCTAGTCAGAAGCCGCAGACCACCACCTACCACCCTCAGGGCACTAAAACAGGCCCTGATTGAAGAATCGGAGACTATTCCCCAACATCGACTCCAAAACCTCGTGTTCAGTATGCCAAACAGGCTCGAAGCTGTAGTCAGAGCCGGACGAGGCAATACCAGTTATTAAAAATTAAATAACATGTAAAACGTACCTACTTATAAAAGTTAAGTTTTTTGACACTAAGATAAAAATGACCATTTTTACTGTTTTATCTTTTTTTAAGTTAAAAATGATACCAATATATGGTTTACTAGATTCAAAGAAAGCTGATAAAATTTGCTATAAAACGTTTCTCATTTTAAATCTCTAACTTCTACGAGTAGGTATAAGTAGATTACAAAAATATGAAATTTTAAAAATGCAGTACCTACTTTTGCAGGCCAGTGTATATGTCCACGTTTGCTTCCATTAGGCGACATCTCCGTCATCTCACAATAGCGAAACAATTACGAGCGTCCCGAGAGTGCGCGATAATATGTGGGCGCGCTTTGTTCGCGCGGAGACAGATCGCGCGAGTGTTGCGCGGCGCGCCGGTCGCGCGGGCAGGTGGGACCTCCCGCGGCCACTCTCCGCTCGCTTGTTGTGAAACAAATCGGTGTCGGCGACCAAACGTTTTATTATTATTGTGAAGACTCGACGTGCACTATCTGTGATGAACTATGATGATGAATGTGTGGCAACAGTTATACTTAAATGTACGACTTGGAAACATCTATTGAATAGTTATTTTTTCTTACCACTAGTCTGTCATCATCAATCTATTTCAGGGACAAAAATTAAACCTAGTTACTGCCACCAGCTGCTGTAACCAGCTACTGCTGGTTGGAATGAACGTTTCCGTGAATTGAGTTTGACGACTTAGAAAATATATTATTACTCATTTATCTCATATCGGTCAAAACCATTACCAAAAAGTAGTTTTAAGGCGCCACCCCGACCTTACTCTTCTGATAAGCTTACTCTTCTAATAAGTTTTATTTAGCGCAGTCACACATAAACTTTTTTTAAATTATTACAAGAAAAAAACCGGCCAATAAAGTGCGAGTCGCATTCGCGCACGAAGGGTTCAGTACCATTATCTATACAAAGGGCAATTTAATTTCCAAGATTCCATTACATACAAGGGAAATATTATAATTTTTAATTATTATTTTTTTATTAAGTATTTACATAGCTTAAAAAGCTAACAGTCTTAAAATAATAATAATATGTACAAGTATATAAAAAGGAGGGCAAATAATCAAAGGGCATCAAAAAATTCGTCCGTATCGCTGTCAATAGGAAACGTGCCCAAGAGGCTGGCAGCATTACCACGTTGTATGGCAATGCTGATTTTTGACCAAAAAATAGGCCAGCCCTCTGGTCACGTGAAGTCGACCATCCGCTTGGCGATGTCTCTAAATACTAGGTGGGCACTCGGACCCCATGGCCCTAGTGTTTCAACCCCAAACGGCTCGAACATATGAGTTATAAAGAGGCTGGAGGATTTGCGCCGTTTGAGGTTTTCCGCACCTGCAGCAGCCGCTCCAACACAGCCCACCGTGCTTGGAAGTTCATTCAAGTTGCATCCCACACCAAAGGCCTACCTTCCAAGGCATTATGGTCATTCCGTCTGGTCTCTTCCCATCGTCGCGTGCCAAGCCATTGAGTTCTAAAACAGCTGGCACCCCGGCGGTGACAAGAGCACGACGGATGATGTCATTGATGCTGACGTGCCGTGCTACCCGACCTGCGCTTTTACTGCAGGATAAGCCATGGCTTTCCGAGGTAGTCGACACCTTCACCGCATTGGCAGCGATGCGGAGCCAAGCAAGAGGCGCCCAAACGTAGACAAGCAGCGAGCCGGAAGGTGGTGACACCCAGCAAAGTGCCTATGTTGGGTGATGGTAGCGCCTGAAGCCAGAAGCCCAACTCCCACTCACCCACAGCCAGTAGGCGGGCTCGCTCAGCAGTATTGGTGGACGTATTAATAAGATTATTCCGTACCAACTTGCAAAGCACAGCCTGCAGATCTGTATCCGGGCAAGCCATTTTCCAGGCGTTCGCCGCATCAGCCAAGCACAGCACTTCAGAGTCAACCAGGGAGGGGGCTAAAATCTTCCCGGTCAACTTTTCGGTGCTGTGGACAGAGGACAGGAATGCCGGTAAGCTAATACTGGTAATTTTCAGAGCAATACGGACAATCCACGAAGACTTACGAATATTCCCGAACGTATGAAGGTGGGAGAGGGTACGGACAGCGCACAAAAAGGAGATCACAAATAATATAAGAAACACTGTATAATGCCTTCTATCTCATTCTCTCGCACGTTAAATCCTATAGATGTATGTGTTTATCTCTTTTTACTGTCGCTTTTTCGTTTCATTGAGTTTCAAATCCGAACGATGCTAAAGAAGTTTTCACTTCAAAAAGTTGAAAATAATCAATTTAATCAATATTTACAACTGTTCAAATGTCTAACCAAGATTAAGTCTGGGCTTTAAAGGAGACTGTGAACTCTGTGTTTTTGTTCAGCCTTTCTTCCCAGAGTAGTCAGATAGGAAACTCCGACCTCATCTAGCCTATTTTTTATTTTTTGTATAATATGACGTGTAAAAGTAATTCCGATATCCTATTTACAGAATAAACAATTTCATCTTCTTTCATTTTGTTGTCAAGTGTTACGACATCTCATTTTTTTTTAAATAAGTGAATAGGTGCACACGAACTGAGAACTTTCTCCTATTTGAAAATGTCGATGAAAATAAATAAATAAATAAAATCTATTGTAGTTAAATATAGCACCGATTGTCCTAATAGGATATATAGGACGGTCGAATATCCACGCATTTAAAAAATGAAACAGACAGGCGAACTATAACAGTGTAGTGTCTCCTGTGTTGCAGGTGAATGGTACTTGCCACGTCCTCGTCGACAGCGCCTCCCTACAGAGTGACTTACCTACATGCACGAACGTTTACAGGCACTTTGGAATTGTCAAAGGAGTCGGTTAGTTACAAAAAATGAAACTAACTATTAGGTAGATACACTTCACTGCTCCTAGTCTCCTGACATGTGCGCTTTAAAAAAAAAACAAGTTCAAATATCGGAGGTCTGTGTCGTATTTACTTTTAACTTTGTGTAGAAAGTCTATCTGACATGATGTGTCCGAGAATTATGTTTAGGGTGGCAGGCGGTGTGTCGGGCTCAGGCAGCGCCGGCGCCGGTCGGACCCCTGTCTAATACAGCGCGTTGAGTATAAATCGCCACGTCAAATAAATGCCCAGAACAGAGTGCCCAGTAAATGTATTTAGCAATACATTCAGACACACACGACACGGCAGATATACAGATACACATCACACATATGGCACAACACAGCAGTGAACGGCACAGTACCTACTACGGCAAAACGTGAAAACGCGGCGGCAATTTATCTTCTCGCTGCGGATTGATTTACATGTTCCGGGCGCCACATACATTACACTGAAAAAAGATTTCTTCCCTTGTCAAAAAATAATGAACGTTTCACCGTGACGCATGTCCTAGATTAGTGGAGGAGACGAATAGACGCACAGAACAAATTACTGACATAAATTGCTGAGATTAGGAGCGGTGCGCACCGACATGCCGCGCCGCCGGTTGGAGCGCGACAACACTCATCTATGAGTCCTCGTAATGGCAGGTGTAATCAGCATTATTGTATATTTCAGAGAACAACTGTCTTCGCTTTGTGTGTGTTGTCACAAACATTGGCAACAGTTTACACTTTACGTGTGTTTAGTTAATCAAAGAAACAAACGGTCAGGCGTCTGTGTCCGCTTAAATGCAGCGCGCGCAGTTCCTCTCGGAGTGACAGCAATTGTGCTGGGAGTAGTAAAATAAGTAAATAAGTGTTGCAGTGAGGAAGTATTGCTGGAGCTAAATAAGCGACGTGAGCGATCAGTGAGGGTGCTGGAGCGAAGTAAGCGACGTGAGTGATCAAAGTCGTGCCATATTATAGCATCTTTTGACATGTTTACCGGTCTTATAGCAGGGTTAACTTATAGAGCTAACTAGCTGCACCCCGCAGTTTCAATAGCATGCATGAGTGTCGATCTCGCGGGAATATCGGGATAAAACGTATCCTATGTGTTAATCCCGGTTATAAACTATCTGTGCACCAAATTTCATCCAAATCCGTTCAGCAGTTTGAGCGTGAAGAAGTAACAAACATAGAAACACACACTCACAAACTTTCGCCTTTGTAATATTAGTGTGATAAGTTAACCCTGCCTTAACTTGCTGCTTGCTGCTTATATAACATTAGTGTGATAAGTTAACCCTGCCTTTACTTGCTGCTTGTTGCTTAAATAACATTAGTGTGATAAGTAAACCCTGCCTTTACTTGCTGCTTGTTGCTTATATAACATTAGCGTGATAAGTTAACCCTGCCTTTACTTGCTGCTTGTTGCTTATATAACATTAGTGTGATAAGTTAACCCTGCCTTTACTTGCTGCTTGTTGCTTATATAACATTAGTGTGATAAGTTAACCCTGCCTTTACTTGCTGCTTGTTGTTTATATAACATTAGTGTGATAAGTAAACCCTGCCTTTACTTGCTGCTTGTTGTTTATATAACATTAGTGTGATAAGTTAACCCTGCCTTTACTTGCTGCTTGTTGCTTATATAACATTAGTGTGATAAGTTAACCCTGCCTTTACTTGCTGCTTGTTGCTTATATAAGATTAGTGTGATAAGTTAACCCTGCCTTTACTTGCTGCTTGTTGCTTATATAAGATTAGTGTGATAAGTTAACCCTGCCTTTACTTGCTGCTTGTTGCTTATATAACATTAGTGTGATAAGTTAACCCTGCCTTTACTTGCTGCTTGTTGCTTATATAACATTAGTGTGATAAGTTAACCCTGCCTTTACTTGCTGCTTGTTGCTTATATAACATTAGTGTGATAAGTACACCCTGCCTTTACTTGCTGCTTGTTGCTTATATAACATTAGTGTGATAAGTTAACCCTGCCTTTACTTGCTGCTTGTTGCTTATATAACATTAGCGTGATAAGTTAACCCTGCCTTTACTTGCTGCTTGTTGCTTATATAACATTAGTGTGATAAGTTAACCCTGCCTTTACTTGCTGCTTGTTGCTTATATAACATTAGTGTGATAAGTTAACCCTGCCTTTACTTGCTGCTTGTTGCTTATATAACATTAGTGTGATAAGTTAACCCTGCCTTTACTTGCTGCTTGTTGCTTATATAACATTAGTGTGATAAGTTAACCCTGCCTTTACTTGCTGCTTGTTGCTTATATAACATTAGTGTGATAAGTTAACCCTGCCTTTACTTGCTGCTTGTTACTTATATAACCCGCCAATTAAATAGGCGGGTTACACATTGTACCTGTTTAGTGCCAACGTTATTTGGGATTGTTAACTTGTTATTCATAAATCATATTAGATATACATAATACTCATAATAAGCAGATCGAACCAATCGTCAAACGAACATACAGTGAGTGTAAAAAGTATTCGTATACGGGTTGTAATAAAAAAAAAAATACAAGTTAGATAGATATTTGTTTTAATTTATTTAATTTTGAAGATACTAACAAGCAGCTCAAGGTCGTTGTACTTTATTAAAAAAAAAAAAAACAAATAAAAATTCTAAGCAGTAAAAAAAAAATATCCACTTTGCGAAAATTTGCGAACAAAAAGTATTCGTACACTTCAAAAACTTTTTTTATAAAAAAATCCACCATTATTATGGATAATAGCTTGGAGTCTCCGCGGCATCCAATCAACTAGGTAGTTTCGAGACATAAGAAGACGGTATCAGTTCCCATTCTTCGCGAAGTGCAATTTTTTGCGTTTCTTTGCTTGAAATTGCTCTTTTTCGAATTTTATCATCTAGATAATCCCACACATGCTCTATGACATTAACATCAGGTGATTGGAGAGGAATTTCCAGGTAACTTGGTGTGTTAATTAGGATCCATGCTTTAGTATTCTATGCTCTGTTTAGGATCATTATCTTGTAAAAACATCCAATGATTTTTAAAACCCATTGCTGCTGCATTTGAGTGAAAATTCTCTTTCAGGATGTTTATACATGTTTTGTGATCCATAATTCCATCAAGGAATGCAAGCTTTCCCGTCCCAGTAGCACTAATACAACCCCATACTAAAACAGATCCGCCACGTGAAGGGCGGGCGTTTTGGGGGACTGTATTTTGTAATTTTGACGTTCGAAAAGTGCTGATTCTCAGCCTAGTTTGAATAAATGACTTTTGATTTTGATTTTGCCACCGTGTTTTACTGTCGGACATAAATTTTCTTTTTAAATTTCGTATTAGGTATTCTCCATACCTTATAATGTCCGTCCGACTTCCGTGTGAAAATAACACGTTGCCAAAACTTATTTTTTTCATGAATAGTTATATTTTTTTGCGAACTCTAGTCTTTTTTTCTATTAATATACCGACGACCTTAAAGATGATGTTGACATTGAAAGGGAACGTAGGGCACTAGCGGTCCGAGGTAACATGTTGGCCCGTCGATTCTCGCGTTGTGCGGACCAAGTCAAAATCACCTTGTTCAAAGCGTTTTGTCAAGGTCTGTACGCGGGGAGTCTGTGGGTCAGCTATACCAAAAGGTCATTAGATGTCTTACGCGTTCAGTACAACAATGTTTTTAGGATGTTGCTGGGACTGCCCCGTTTCTGTAGCGCATCGGAGATGTTCGCTCAGAATCGAACTGACGGCTTCCATGCAGTGATTCGTAAAAAAGTCGCATCACTGATGCGTAGAACGCGGGGCAGTGACAATAGCATCCTGAAAACAGTTGTGGAGAGTCCTTACTCCCCGATTCTGAGGCACTATGTGGGGATAATGGTCGGGTAGCTCATTCCTCACTTTGTCGTTCTCTGCACATTCTGCCTCAGACACCTACTTTGTTGTTTGTTTCTTGGCTGTTTACTACTAACACTAGTTATAAGATATTTTTACTAACAAAATGGACTATATTGTTGTCTAAATCTAATATACAGCGTGTAACGGAAGGGGGGTATCAACCCTGAAGGAGGTGAATGTGCTCATGAAACTCAACAACTTTCCCCAAAGAACATAGGTCGAAATATGAAAAAAAAATTTGGCCCTCCCTTACAAAACTGACTACCAGCTGATTGATTTACTATGGGAGGGCCAAATTTTTTTTTCATATTTCGACCTATGTTCTTTGGGCAAAGTTGTTGAGTTTCATGAGCACATTCACCTCCTTCAGGGTTGATACCCCCTTTCCGTTACACGCTGTATAAATAAAAAAAAAAAAAAAAAAAATATCATTCAACCAACACTTTTTGCGCGCAGTCTACCATGATAATCATTACTACGGAATACATTTCGAACAGTATTGACTGATAATTTACAATCATTGTTATTATTAATTTCCTGTAATATTTGAGGAGCACTAATTTTTGGATTTTTTTTTCACACAATTAATAATTTTTCTTCCCAAACGCGGCGTGATTTTTGACGGACGTCCACTTCTCAATTTATTTTTTATAGTTTTATTAACACTAAATCGATCAATTATAGTCTGTACAGTTGAGCGTGGTCTATTGACAAGTTTTGCAATTTCGCTTAATGATTTGCACTGATTATGTAAGTTTATAATTAATTTTCTTTCCTCTTCATTCGTTTCTTTTCCTTTACGGCCCATTTTTGCTACACATGTCACAAGTGTAAATAAAACTAAATATAACGCCTTAGGAATAACCTTGATATTTGAAACATACGAAAAAATCTGTTGGATAAACATCCGTTGGATAAATATGTTGGACAAACATACACAATTTAACATGAAATATAAATTAAATGTACGAATACTTTTTACTCGCCATTTTTTGTATAGTGGATATAAAAGCATTATTATGCTGCTTATATTTTTTTTTTTTTTTTTTTTTTTGTCATAAATGAAGTACAACTACCCTGAGCTACTTGTTAGTATTTTCTAAATTAAATCTATCAATTTAAAATTCGTTTTTTCATTACGACCCTAGGTGTACGAATACTTTTTACACTCACTCTATAAAGGCGATAGAAAAATGTCAAAACAAACTATTCCTAGTTAAAATTCCGTGGACATTTGAAACGGCAATGAAACACTCTCCGCGCGCCCTAAAACTCGCCATAAAACATTCGAATTACATTTATCTGGCAGAGGAGACATATTCGATTAACGGTCGCCTCTTTACCGCGCCTCACCGCACGGCACCGCGCCGCGCCACATCGCACCGCACCGCACCGCACCCCGTTTGCATTTAATTTAAACTTACGAAACGAGTTATATAAATCTAGTACACGATAGTAAGACGTTTGAAAGAGCCTCGCAGCGGAAAATGAAAAGTAATTCGCGTCGGGATGAAAATAGTAAATATGATATTGTGGGCGAGACGTGGCGCGGTGCGGGCCGGTGCGGGATGGTGCGGGACGGTGCGGGGCGGTGCGGGACGGTGCGGGACGGTGCGGCGCGGTGGACGAAACACTCGCTCCGCTGTATCGCATTAATAGCTCTAAAAGGATTTAAGTACGAGTCCGATTTTAATTTCGTCTCCGCGTCGTCACATTGCCGTCACGTTATATTAGAGTCTAAACGCGGCCGCTGCGCCGCCGCCGCCGCGCGCCGCTTGCCGGTACAGCTGTACTGTACAGTATAATCGCCGTCTGCTTCTGATTTTGGTATAAAGCCTCTTATAGCTGGTTGGGATTATTTACACAATGCTGAGGGCTACAGAAAAACATCTTAAGATTTCATTGCTTTAATGAAATCTTGTGAACTGAACGTTGAGTGGATACGCTCCTTTGAAACGCTTATTTTTTAAAGTTCTGGATAAATGTAAAGTGTGCTGGAATTCTGTTAAAAACAAAAGAGAGCAAATTCATAAACTTATAACGATCCAACTGACCCAAAGTATACCAAAGTAATTGCACTCATCATTGAACGGATTATTAGTCGATTCGCACGAACTTACTCGCCCGAAACGTGTGAGTCGACACTTTTAAATAATTTAATTTTTCTACAGGCGACTTGAACGAAACCAATTTATTTGTGGGGGAATCGACTAGGTACTCCAGAAATATGTATTTATTGGGACATTTTGAATTTTATGTAATGAAGTTAAGAAAAACCGGCCAAGTGCGTGTCGGATCACTCACAATGAAGGGTTCCGTAGTTGGACAGAACTTATACCAAGAACAAACATAATATTGTAGTTGAAAATAATGTTCTCCGCTACATTGCAACTGCAAATGTAAGTTGGTCGACTATTACTCGTAAACTTGAAAAGCCTACTAAGCTGTGATAGTTTTCTTTTTAACTTCGTTATATTTATCAGGTTGGCACAAAAGTAATGAGACACTTGGTTTACGTTTTATATTTTTTATTATTATTGCAATACAAAAAGCTTAGTCAATGATGTAATCACCATTAGCATCTAAGACTTCTTGCCAACGATCCGGCAAAGTTTGGATGCCTTTCGCCCAGAAATCAGATGGCTGTGCCTCGAAAAAGTTGTTCAACTCCGCCTCTACATCAGAGAAAACATTAAATTGTTTACCCCGCAAATGTTGTTTCAGGGCTCTAAACAAATGATAGTCTGATGGGGCGAGATCTGGGGAATAAGGTGAGTGGGGTATTGTCTCCCAGCCCAAGTTCTCCAAGTGTTGGCGAACGGCAGATGCGACGTGAGGTCGAGCGTTATCGTGTAGTGAAACTATTGTATATTGACTCTTCTTCGTCGTTTTTTCTTGATAGTTTGGTGAGCCGAGTTGAATATTTGTCGGCGTTTATAGTTTAATTGTGTAATAGTTCATAAAACAGTATGCCTTGCGCGTCCCAGAAACAGCAACAGCCCAAGTTCTCCAAGTGTTGGCGAACGGCAGATGCGACGTGAGGTCGAGCGTTATCGTGTAGTGAAACTATTGTATATTGACTCTTCTTCGTCGTTTTTTCTTGATAGTTTGGTGAGCCGAGTTGAATATTTGTCGGCGTTTATAGTTTAATTGTGTAATAGTTCATAAAACAGTATGCCTTGCGCGTCCCAGAAACAGCAAAGCAGAACTTTTAAGCGGTTCTTTTGACTCAGCTTCGGTTGAGTTGGTGGCGTTTCTTCTCGAGGCAGCCAAAAAGAACGAAGTGCATCATTCTCGTAATTAATCCATGATTCATCTCCAGTAACCAGATCAGACAAAAACTCTTTATGTCGGGGTTGCAGCAAAAGTGATTGACAGATATACAGATACACGGACTGTACGACTGGCGTCTGTAAGGATGTGCGGTACCCACCGAGCTAAAACTTTTCGATACCGAAGCTCATGCAGATGGTATCCCACGACGTGGTGACTGCAGTTAAGTGCTTCCGCTAATTCACGAGTGGTAGTGTAATTGTAGTTATGCCACTATAACTACTTTTTTACAATAAAAAAAATAACCATTTTGATAGAAATGCCGACCAAAATCAGATCATGTTTTCCCTACCTTTGTATTAATCCTTATCCAAATAAATAATTTCTTATTAAATACTGTTTCAATACCTGATTGAATGATGAATTATTCAAATCGGTCATTCCATTCAAAAGATATTACGAATTCAAAAATATCAATCTAAACAAAAGTGGCCGGTGTTGTCCCACGCAGCGCAGCGGGAAATACATTGAGTGTAAAAAGTATTCGTACACCTAGGGTCGTAATGAAAAAAACTAATTTTAATTTGATAGATTTTTTATTTATTTAATTTAGAAAATACTAACAAGTAGCTCAGGTTAGTTGTACTTCATTTATGACAAAAAAAAAATTGAATAAAAATTATAGGCAGTATAGTAATGCTATTATATACACTATACAAAAAATGGCGAGTAAAAAGTATTCGTAGATTAATTATATTTCATGTTAAATAGTGTATGTTTGTTTATCCAACAGATTTTTTTCGTATGTTTCAAATATCAAGGTTATTCCTAAGGCGTAATATTTAGTTTTATTTACACTTGTGACATGTTTAGTAGCAAAAATGGGCCGTAAAGGAAAAGAAACGAGTGAAGAGGAAAGAAAATTAAATATAAACTTACATAATCAGTGCAAATCATTAAGCGAAATTACAAAACTTGTCAATAGACCACACTCAACTGTACAGACTATAATTGATCGATTTAGCGTTAATAAAACTATAAAAAATAAATTTTGAAATGGACGTCCGCCAAAAATCACGCCGCGTTTGGGAAGATAAATTGTTAATTGAGTGAAAAAATCCATAAATTAGTGCTCCTCATATATTACAGGAAATTAATAATAACAATGATTGTAAATTATCAGGTTGTACTGTTCGAAATGTATTCCGTAGTATTGATTATCATGGTAGACTGCGCGCAAAAAGTGTTGGATGAATGATATTAATAGAAAAAAAAAAAACATTACAGTTCGCAAAAAAATATATTCATGAAAAAAAATATTTTTGCCAACGTGTTATTTTCACACGGAAGTCGGACGGACATTATAAGGTATGGAGAAAACCTAATACGAAATTTAAAAAAAGAAAATTTATGTCCGACAGTAAAACTGTTTTAGTATGGGGTTGTATTAGTGCTACTGGGGTGGGAAAGCTTGCATTTCTTGATAGAACTAGCCCTATTATATCAACTTCCTGATTAAGACTCTCCGAAAAATTTGTTCACATACATGCATACATAAATATACCCACACAGATTCATCACCTTAAACTTTATCTGGTTTTACTTAGAACACCTCACAACGTAAAGATATCACAGATATCCGATTTCGAAAATCGGGGTGATCAGGAAGTTGAAAATAGAATTCCAAAAATTGACTTATTTACAATAACTTCTTTAATTAGGGAATTAATAGATACGATTAGGCTCTGCATGGATCACAAGTTAGGATAGCCCACCTTAGGTTTTCCCAGACCGAGCTTAAGTAAACCTCATTCGGTATGTGAACATTTTAGATTAATTACTACACCAGACATAACAAAAATTCCTTAATTTAATTCATAAAGAAACATGCCCACATATTAGAACCGTCCGTACCCCGCAAGGGGTGCCCTTAGAGTGTAGTCGCTTAGTTTTTAAGTTTTAAGCCCTGGCTGGAGCCCTTAATTTATTGAAGCATCCACAGGCAAGCCCGGTTACGCAGACGACAACCTCAAAGGTTGAACTGCGAGATGTCATTTATAAAAAAAAAAATAATAGAAATAAATAGTAACCGACAACTTGCTTTGTGTTTTTTTTTCGCTGTCTGGTTTAAGTTTCTATTTATATATTTTTTAATTTTTTCTTTATACCAATATTACATTTTTATATTTTATTCTATAGGTATACTTTGTCAGCGAAGTAAAAGCTAAGCAAGATGAAAGTATAAAGTGTACATGAAATAGGACTGAAGTGTACACTGGTTCATCATCATCACCAACCTATAGGACTTCACTGCTGGATATCAGTCTCTACCTTCGATTGCGCGCCACTGAGCACATAAGTTGATTTTTATAATAAAATTATTAATTAATCCGTAATCGATTAGACTTATTACCTAAAAATAATCGAAATTAAATTGACCATATAATGGCAACCCTAAACTTCGCGTGTGAAACTCGCAATGATAATACCTACGATAAAATACTTATTTATTTGTTATGATCACGGCGTCTTAGTTAGAGATAGAACATAAACTGATAATTCCCATTTCAAGAACTTATATTTTTTTATTAACATTCAAAATGTGTTCGCGGTGGGCCATATTCGGTCATTCACCTTTCACGAAAATAACACACCTATTCAATTTTGACATTTTCTTGAAAAACTTAGGATTCGCTGAACCAATATTTCTCAAATTTCCATCACTTTTGAGTGATGATTATACGCATCGATTGGCACCAAAACCAATCCGATCGCAACATATATTTGTAGAAATCGCGAATTCGCGATTTTCACATTTTTTTGAAAAATTAAAAAAACTTCTTGACCGATTTCGCTACAAAACTAATCAGCTCTAAGTTACGTCCATACGCATCGATTGACACCAAAATGAAGTTAATTGCATAATTACCTCGCGAGAAATCGTTGACGAAAAATGTGTTCACATACATACATACATACATACGCACACACACACATATATCCACTTAAAAACTGTCTAGGATTACTCAGGACATCTCAAAACGTAAAGATATCGAAAAAAAATCGAGTTCGAAAATCGGGGTGATTACTATAACTTCCTTAATCAGAAAGTTAATTATGGATCATAAAACATGTATAAATATCCTAAAAGAGAATCTTCACTCAAGTGCAGCAGCAATGGGTTTTAAAAATAATTGGATATTTTACAAGATAACGATCTTAAACATAAAGCATGGAATACTAAAGCATGGATCCTATTTAACACACCAAGTTACCTTGAAATTCCTCCCCAATCACCTGATGTTAATGTGTGGAGCATGTGTGGGATTATCTAGATGATAAAATTCTAAAAAGAGCAATTTCAAGTAAAGAAACGCAAAAAATTGCACTTCGCGAAGAATGGGAACTGATACCGTCTTCTTATGTCTCGAAACTAGTTGATTCGATGCCGCGGAGACTCCAAGCCATTATCCATAATAATGGTGGACCAACAAAATATTAATTGACTTTTTTTAATTTTTTTAAAAATAATTTTTGAAGTGTACGAATACTTTTTGTTCGCGAATTTTCGCAAAGTGGATAATTTTTTTTTTCTGCTTAGAATTATTTTTTTTTGCCGTAAACAAAGTACAACGACTTTGAGCTGCTTGTAAGTATTCACTTGCCCCTATTTTATTTGTGGGGAATCGACAACTTTTTTTGGAGTTGTCGATTCAACTACAAATAATACGGGTGATTTGAAACAAAGTAACAGTTGGTAGATATCATTCAGTCCTTACATCATACATCCTAATTTATTCTCATATTAAGTTCATGTTTAGCTATGTTTAGTTCACCGCGATGATGTCGCGTTCAAAATAGCACAAAATACAACATTATGAAGCCGCGACGGATGAGAGAATGAAGCGAACTCACATTCGTACGACGCCATAGCCACATGCACAGACGGCACAGTCACAGGCACAGACAGCACAGTCACAGGCACAGGTGGCACAGTCACAGACACAGACGGCACAGTCACAGGCACAGATGGCACAGTCACAGGTACAGACGGCACAGCCACAGGCACAGGCGGTACAGTCACAGGCACAGACGGCACAGACACAGACGGCACAGTCACAGGCACAGGTGGCACAGTCACAGGCACAGACGGCACAGTCACAGCCACAGACGGCACAGGTACAGACGGCACAGTCATAGGCACAGACGGCACAGCCACAGGCACAGGTGGCACAGTCACAGGCACAGGCGGCACAGTCACAGACACAGACGGCACAGTCACAAGCACAGGCGGCACAGTCACAGGCACAGACGGCACAGTCACAGCCACAGACGGCACAGGTACAGACGGCACAGTCATAGGCACAGACAGCACAGCCACAGGCACAGGCGGCACAGTCACAGGCACAGACGGCACAGTCACAGGCACAGACGGCACAGTCACAGGCACAGACTGCACAGTCACAGGCACAGACGGCAGAGTCACAGGCACAGACTGCACAGTCACAGCCACAGACGGCACAGGTACAGACGGCACAGTCATAGGCACAGACAGCACAGCCACAGGCACAGGCGGCACAGTCACAGGCACAGACGGCACAGTCACAGGCACAGACGGCACAGTCACAGGCACAGACTGCACAGTCACAGGCACAGACGGCAGAGTCACAGGCACAGACTGCACAGTCACAGGCACAGGCGGCACAACCGCAGGCACAGACGGCACATTCACAGTCACACACGGCACAGTCACAGGCACCACGCATCCATTTTCAGACACAACATAGACAACGTGTAACGTTAAATGCGCAAAACCTCAGACACCCCAACTGATTTTTAATTCAATTGACCTATTTCAGAGAGAAAATAAGTCATTAAAAAAAAATTAAAGTTTTTATGTGCTGTTTTAGTTTTACTGGCCATTCTGATCGTTTCTTACGTCTGCGACGACGCTTTATCGAGGGAGGAGTCGTCACCGGGCCGCTGCGCCGCGCTGACATTGGCTTGCTTGACCTATTAATAAATAGACACAGCAACGTTTTTAATGAAGATTTTTTGAAAAATGTGGCCCATATAAAAAAGTGGTTCAATTAATTCTGCTCGTTATTCTGATCAAACTATTTTCAGGTTTTGCGCATTTAACGTTACACGTTGTATAACGCGCGTCGTACGAAGTGCACAGACTGCGACCTGCGACACACGGAGCCCGTAAATTCTAGCTATTTCTTTATAGTGTACAACATGTAAATATATGCCAGTTATTTGCTACCGGTGTGTGTTGTTTTTGTATTTTACTATTTGTTCCTGCGCAATACACGTCGCTTGGTCGAAATAAAGGTGTTAGATAAGTAAGTACGAATACCTAGCTGCAAAAGTATGGCTGAAGATAAAGTTTATGATGGAGAGACGTCGCTCCAACCGGCTGAAGAACGTTTCTAATAGTTGTGTGCAAATGTTTGCTCGTATCGTGCGAAAAATACTGCGGTGCTCGTGGTCAGTAAGCGGAGTGGCGGCAGTTTGCGGCCGCTGTAGGGTTGTTTTGTTTTACTTCAACACTCGTTCCCTCCAGGATCGTCCGACATGTTGCTTATTATTCAAAGTTAGAACAAACCTACACTATCACTCGGCCAGTCCTCTATGTATGAGGTAACTCTCGAAAAACAAAAAAAATCAGCTGATACCGCATTCAATGATTTACTGTTGAAGCGAAGCTACTCACTACTACTTTGGTAACGTTTTGTAAAAACAGTACAGCAGTAGATTAACGTCGAATTGATTGATCTACCGGATCTGCTGGAACTTGGAAATTTATGAACGACGTCCTCTTAAAGGATTACTGCGGAAGACTTTACGATTCGCGTTTAATCATCGGAAGCGATCTCGGACGACGGGTGACGGGTGGCGCTCGGGAAGGGTGCGCGCGACACGCCGGGCTCACTGAGAGCCACGGACGCAGCTGTTAGCCGGAGATAACCGAGCGACGTACTCTTAAGGCGGTGCCTTCAGGCAGAAGGAGCGGAGCGGTACCTGTCACTTGCTGCATTGTATAAATTCAAATTCAAATTCTTTAACATTCAACAAGGCTCAAGGTGGCTCGTTCAGATGCCAATGTATACGTTTTTATAATAAAATTCGTAGCCACTTTCAAGAACTAAGCCTTAAGAAATTTAAATCTATATATTGAGGACAAAAAAGCTGCTCCAATAAGTCTAGACAGCGAATGTTGTTTATTTTTTATTTTGCTATTTTACACCTTTTTTTTCTAAATATACAATGACATAAACATTTACTGTTTAAAGTATTATATTATTTTAATTATTGTGAATGTGAGGGCTATGTGGGTCGTTGTTTCCGTTTTAATCATGGTCTGGCAGTGTGGGTGGGTTATACGGCCTACACAAATGTCCTGTTCTTGGTATTGTTCGTCGAATCGTTGAGCTCCTTAAGTTCTGAGTTGAACTGCACGGTTACTGACGAATGCGTACACTGACTGCACAGGTCCAATATGTGGTTCTTTCCTCAAAAGACCACTTCAGACACCAGTCTACATGGTCCTCAAAGATTATGTCCGGATTTTTATATACACATTGACATTGATGAATTTTATATATACAATGACATGGATATTTACTTTGTAAAGTATTTAATTTTTTATTATTATTATTGTGAATGTGAGGACTATATGGGTCATTTTGTTTTCTGTTTTCCTTATTAGTTAGTTTTAATTACAATCTGGCAGTTTGAGTAACTTATGCGGCCTACCCAAATGTCCTTTCATTGGTATTGTTCGTCGAATCGTGAGCCTCCTCAAGTTCTGAGTTGAGCTGCACGATTTTCGACAAATGCGTGCACTGACTGGACAGGTCCGCTCAATCTGTGTGGTTCTTTACTCAAAAGACCATTTCAGACACCAATCTACATGGTCTTCACATGATCTGACCAAGATTATGTCTGGACTTTAAAAGAGACTGTGACCTCTGAGTTTGTTTCGGCCTTTCTTCTCAGAGTAGTCAGATAGGAAACGCCGACATCATCTAGTTTAAAAAAAAACTGATTGACATGTAATGTTTGTACAAACCTACTTACAGAAAATAAATCATTTATTTCAGACATGAGTCCATAGTGTATATCAACAAAATAACTTAATAACTAGTGTTAGTATCAGGTGACCAAAAAAGTTCGTGCGGTTTTTTGATAAAAATGTAAAGTCTTGTAGATTTATTTATAAAACAATTTATTCATTTATATACTATACTATGCACCCTCGCATTCTACAATCCTTTCCCAACGAAATACAAGTTTATGTATCCCGTCCTTGTAAAAGCTTTTATTTTTTTAAGCAAAAAAATTGGCAACCGCCTCTTCAATCTCAACTTGATTTCGATTTTTTTTATCTATCATATGATTATTTAAAGCCAAGAAAATGTAAAGGTAGGTTTAATCCGTTGGAGACATATCAAGAGAATACGGAGGGTGAGCTAGTATCTCCCATTTTAAATCATTATTTTTGTCCAGAGTGAGCTTGGTAACGTGTGACCTAGCGTTATCCTGTAAAAATATTAATTTATTCCAGTTAACTAGTCCAGGCTGTTTCTGAAGTAACAATTTGTGTACTTGATCAAGCTGTATCGAGTACAGTTTAGCAGTAATAGTTTGACCCTCGGGAAGAAACTCGTAGTGTATTATACCAGCAGCGGTCCACCATACACAAAGCCTGATCTTCTGGTAATGAATTGACATCTTCGATAAATGTGGTACTGGTTTGGGGACAACCAATGGTGGGTTCGTTTTGTGTTATTGTACAGTGGCCTCCAAAAGTCCATAGGCATTCTCACAAAGTAATAGCTTGACGTTTAGTTTGACTTACGACCTTCTATTTTCAAGAATAGTCACATGTGTCATCATTGTCGTCAACATGTGATTGTACTTCATAATTTCAACATAACAACACAAGTCAAGATGCCCTAGCGGCTAAGCGCCTGCAGATACTTGCGTGTATCAGTGAGCCGTGAGTTCAAATCTCACGCCGACTACATAGAATTTTTGGAAGTTTTTACTAGATTGGAAGAAATGGGACAGAAATATATTATTCTTTATCTTGTTCGCTTTGTTCACACATTTCGTAGAATTAAAAAGGTAGATCGTAAAAAACTAAAATATAAAGAATTTAGATTTCTGTTACATGACATGAGTTTAATGAACGAACTTGATTGGAATTAACGTTATCGTTTGGTTGTAGTTGTTGGTTGGTGACGTGCGGTTTAATAGATAGCGGAATTGATTATTCTCAAAATGCAGGCAAATATTAATATTGAGGCGAGGGCGACGATTATTGGGCTGCATAAAAGTGGTCTTAATAGAACACACATATCTAATGAAACCGGATTGAATATGAGTATTATATTAATGAATTGTAACTTAAACTTTTATTTGAAATTTTTACCTAAGATTATTTGGTGACAATGGATAATTATTTTTATTAATTTTTAAGCCCAGCATGAGGCGTAAAAGATAAATCCTTAGTTTTTATTATTGGATTTATAAATGCAAAGTTTTAATATTATATTAAATAAATATTATTATATTATATTAAAATGAAGTCACTTTAGTATTTTGTTATAGCTGCCTAATATCACTTTTTTTTTGTTTTAGGGGAATACTGTAAGTCTCTCGATCAAAGGATACGAGGAAGAGGGTAGCCTTGCTAGTCGGCAGCGAAGTGGAAGACCGGCCGGCGGTTATTAGCGAGGCACAGCGACGACATATGGTGGGCGAGTATGAATTTAATGGATTCACACCAACGAGACACTTTGCCGAACTATTCGACACCTCATCGCAAACTGTTCGCCGTGCCCTCCACGCTGAAGGCTTGCATCACAGAAGACCAGCTATGAAGCCCTTGTTGACAGAAATGCATTTAAAACAAGAACGATTACGTTACGCACGGGATTATTTAGATTTCGACTGGAATACTACCATATTTTCAGATAAAAAGACATTTAAATCCAGTCAAAACGGTAGGCTTCATTTATGGCGCAAGGATAACACTCGCTGGTGTGATAAAAACGTATGTAGTATGGCGGCAACGCCGTCGCATGTCTAACGTGAACGAGTGTAACTAAATAAAATATAAACGATGTCGAGTGTTGTTAAGTGCAACAGCTGTAATATAATCATCAGTGAAATCCTTGCATACATCCGAAATAAGATCCAGGTGATGGACGAGGAAGGTCTTGTGCGTGTGTGCGTAACGGCTTTTACGAGTGTTGAAATCGAAGAAGCAAAAACATTGCTCTTCGACGCTGTATCACTGTCTTCCCATAAGAAAACTAGGAAACGCGAGGGTAAGTCCCAGCGAGATCATTCAATTATTTAAAAGCGTTGATCCAGATAAGACACCTATTTTTGTGGCAAGAGATCTATTTAAATTGCCACCGATTAGCTTTGATGACCTGGATGCAACTAAATTATTGAAGGATAATTATCCTAGTTTTACAAAATGAGTTGAGGCATATAAAGAACAGCTACGTGACAAAGGAACAGATATCTCAGATTGAATCGAAAATTGATGATCGAAATAAGGCGCCGTTAAGTAACGATAAATATTCAAATAAGAACGTTACAAAAAAAAGAGGGGCTGGTTTGATGAATAGTTTTGAGTGTGATAGTGGCCCTATGGGTTTTGTACAAAATGCTGATTACGATTTAAGTATCCAAAATGAGGAAACAATCAGTAAAAATGATCAAATCAGCAAAAATCTCACTAATGTCACAAAGATACCCGCTTCCGAAAAAAGCGAGCAAAGTTGTTTACCTATGCGCCAGCGCACAATACAAAAACTTGTTTCGTCCGCGATTGATATTACTTCGAAGCAATCAACTGATTGTACCAGCAGCGTCGATGAGTCACCGTCAATGCGGCAAACCTCGGTAGACGTAAACAATAGCGTGGACGCGGACTGTGTCATGCAAACTAAACCAATAGAAAATCATGGTACGCAAGTTGACAAATGGATTGTAGTGGAAAATAAAAAGGCAATACAGAGGCAAAATAAACTGGTAGGTAGGATGGGGCGTGGCTCCAATAGCCTCGAAATAAATTTTAAAGCGGCTACGGGTAGTAAAATCCCACTTTTTATAACCAATATTCATAAAGAAACCAGCGAGCAAGATATAAGTGATTATATATGCAGAAAATCACAGGAAAATGTAACGGTTATAAAACTAAAGATTAGGAATGAGAAACATAATGCGTACAAACTATTTGTGCCAAAACACAAACTGAAGATGTTCCTAGATGACCGCTTTTGGCCTGAGGGTGTTATTTACCGTCGTTTTGTACATGTTAAGAACAACGTGGACGCTCCAATACGGGTTGAGGCAGTTAATAAAAATTCAATCTAATGGGAATGACAAATGACGATATTATGCATAACGCCGTCCTTACCTCGTTTAATTGTAAGTCACTTAAGAGGTCAATGCAGGGAGTTAGATCTTTATGCAAGGAAGTGGACATACTTGCTCTTCAGGAGACGTGGCTGCTGCCACATGACCTGTCTTGCTTGTCACAAGTAGATGACGAGTTTGGCAGCACTGGAACGTCCGCAGTAGACACATCGGAGGGAATGCTAGTGGGTCGGCCTTACGGTGGTGTAGCGTTAATGTGGAGAAAAAGTATGTTCAGTTGTGTGTGCGTAATTCCGTGCGAAAATCCACGTATCGCGGCAATAAAAATATCGTTATGTGACCGTTGCGTGTTGGTATTTAGTGTGTACCTACCTGTAGATAATGCGAACAATTTAACTGAATTTTCGGATTGTTTTGGAACTATAAGTGCAATTATAGAGGAGAGTGGAGTGGAATCGGTGTTTGTCCTGGGGGATTTTAATTCACACCCTGGAACATTGTTTTTTACCGAGTTACAGAGCTTTTGTTGTGATCAGGAATGCCTATGTGTAGATGTAAATAAAATGAGTTCGGACAGCTATACATTTATAAGTGAGGCAAACGGAAGTCGAAGATGGCTAGAGCATTGTATAGTTACTAAAGCAGCCTTACCGCTAATTACTAGTGTACACGTTGATTATGACATATATTGGTCCGACCATTTTCCACTTATAATCAGGGGTAATTTTGATTTAGTAAAGCAAAAACTTGTTGAGCATTCTACACAAATATCCGACGGTGTCAAGTGGGGGGAAAGATCCTCCGCGCAAATAGCGCAATTTTCAAATTTGTGTGGTAATTACCTACGCAAGATAGACTTTCCAGTGCAACTGGAATCTTGTAGTGGGAAGTTTTGCAATGACATCAGCCATAGGGTGATGATAGATGAGCTATACAGTAACATAGTACACTGCTTAGGGTTGGCAGCTAGTACCACACACCAGAAAAAGCCTAGGTATCGCAAGTGTGTAGCGGGGTGGAACAGGCACGTCCGTGGCGCACACGGGGAGGCACGAGCTAAGTTCACTATATGGGACTGGCACGGCCGACCGTCATCGGGTACTTTGTATAATGATATGATAGAAGCGCGAAAAGTTTTTAAAGGGAAGCTGAAGTGGTGTCAAAATCACCAGGAGGCCATTAAAATGGACATCTTAGCCTCACATCACGCAAAGTCCGATTTTCGTAGTTTCTGGAAATGTACCAATAAGATGAACGCGGCTTATGGCCTTCCCGTGAGCGTCGAGGGCGTTACTGAACCGCAACTAATAGCCGAGGTTTTCAAAGACCACTTCATGGTTCGATCACCGTTGGGACCAGCGCAGCGGGTGATCGATGATGAGACCCATACAGGACCCATTTCCACTCTTATCACAGCTAAAGAGGTTAAGATAGCTCTTAAAAATATGAAAAGAGGGAAATCCCCAGGTCACGACGGACTCAGTATCGAGCACTTGCAGCATGCGGGTTGCCACTTGCCCAGAGTTTTGGCATTACTATTTAATTTTTGCATCGCACACTCTTACTTGCCTGACAGTATGATGAGTTCGGTGGTCGTGCCAGTGGTTAAAAACAGAACGGGGACTCATCAGATCGGTCGAATTATAGGCCTATTTCTGTGGCAACGATTGTCGCTAAGGTGCTTGACAGTGTGCTTAACGTACATCTAGAGAAATATATATTATTACACGATGTGCAATTTGGTTTCCGGCCTGGCTTATCCACCGAAAGTGCAATCGCGTGCCTTAAGCACACTGTCAGGTACTACGCTGACAGGAGTACACCCGTTTATGCCACGTTCCTGGATCTCTCCAAGGCCTTCGACCTGGTCTCATATGACATTCATTGGGATAAATTAAAGGAAACAGGGATAACCAATGAGCTGCTGAACGTTTTTAAGTACTGGTACGACAAACAAACTAACTTTGTAAGGTGGGGGAATGGCTGTTCTCTGCCGTACAGGTTGGAGTGTGGCGTGAGGCAGGGCGGCTTAACCTCCCCTAAGCTTTTTAACTTGTATATGAATGCATTGATCGAGGGACTCAGCAGTGCGCATGTGGGCTGTTTTGTGGACGGGGTGTGTTTTAATAACATCAGCTACGCAGATGATATGGTGCTGTTGGCTCCCTCGGTCAGTGCACTCAGAAAACTTGTAAAAATCTGTGAGAATTATGCTGCCAGCCATGGGTTGCTGTATAATGTGAAGAAGTCCGAACTTATGGTCTTTGAGGCTGTTGGCAGGAAATGTCCAGTAAATGTGCCACCAATAAAAATTAACGATGTCCAGATTCGTCGGGTATATCAGTTTAAATACTCGGGACATTTGATTACTGACAACCTTAAAGATGATGCTGATGTTGAACGGGAACGCAGGGCATTGGCAGTGCGGGCGAACATGTTGGCACGTAGGTTCGCTCGATGTACAGAAGCGGTCAAACATACGCTATTTAAAGCATACTGCACATCTCTGTACTCGAGCGCCCATGGATCAGCTGTACCAGACGTGCTGTCAATGCGCTGCGCGTCCAATATAATAACGCCTTCAGGGCGCTGATGCGGCTGCCACGTTACTGCAGTGCGTCAGAGATGTTCGAAAAAGCCCGAGTCGATAGCTTCTCAGCTATCGTACGGAAGAAAAGTGCGTCTCTGCTCGCCAGATTGCGTGGCAGTGGCAACAGCCTCCTGAAGGTGATAGCTGACAGGGTCTATGAGAGCCCCATAATGGGACATCTCATCAAAACAACAGTCTGTCGTAGTGTATAAGTATTAACATAGATCATAAGCCACATTGTTACTAACATACTAGTATATAAGTACTAACATAGGATATATTGTTTACTAACACCTTTTATGTATTTTTGTTTTTGTCAGTGTGGACCGTTTTGTTGTCCGTAAACTAAATAAATTATTATTATTATTATATTATTATTATTATAAAAACGTAATCACTAATACAGAGTCAGGTCGAATTACGATTAAGATGTGGGGATGGACGAGTGCAGCAGGGCCACGAGAACTGGCTTTTATGTAGGGTCTATGCGCAAACGTCTACTTGACTGTATAGACAATAATGGAGGTTATTTTAAAATATTAATACCTAGGTAAATGTTTCGGTTTTTATAATTAGACGGTGTAACTAAATATTTAGTACTATTAACATTCCGTAATTATTTAATGACCTTAAATAATTGAGGTTTAGTTTCAATCTTCTTTTCGTCAAGAAAACACACTTAAGCTATTACCTCAATACATTTATTGTGACGTTACATTAAAAAAACATGTTCATAAAGTCCAAATCCTATATTATTACTTTTCAATAAACTTTACTGAATACCGATACCTATAATAAGTGGGTATCAACAATTATATTTGTGTTATTAGAAAATCCTTTCCTTGTTATGTTATTATGAATTGACTAAGTGGGTATACAACAAAAAATCTTATGAACGGTTACAAGAGAACTTCTTTTATCTAAGTAGGAATGTGACGTTACAATTCTTATCATCAAAATTGTTAATTTTATAAATATATAAAACGAATAAACATTTTTGTTATCAGACTATTTTATTTCCACCTTCCAAAACCGAAAAAATAAATTTTAAATCACATAAATACTTAAATAATAATACAATAACTAATATTTGCTTCATATCAAAAATGATGTTAAGCAATAAATAAACATAAACCTAATAAGTTTTTACCTAACATTATTATAGTTTCAAAGAAACAAAAAAACAGCTAACAATTAATTAAGATTCAACTCAGACGTTATTAATCGTGATCCTGTTGCTTAGCGCAAATAGCTAGCAGCACATATTGTGCGGGATTGGTCCAGGTATAATTACGGGAATAATGAAAAAATCCGTTGCTTGATGTGTAAGTGCAATTTTAATTCTGAACATTATTATAGATGTAGGTAGCCGGTCAAAAAATTTAGTAGAAATGAAAGATTAGCCATAATTTACGTAGCCTCAACATAAAACTCTAGGTATGCGAATTTCGGTAGACGTTTGCGGGAACATGCCCCCGGGCGTTGGAAGCCTGCCTTTCTACCACTAAGAACCTTCAGACTCCGGATAAATAGGCAACGGACAAATCTTGCGGAATGATCTGCGTAACAGACCACTAGAAGTCTTGACGTCTGCAACTCTGACTACGCCGTCTGTTCCTGGATACGTAGCAACGGACAAATCTTGCGGAATGATCTGCGTAACAGACCACTAGAAGTCTTGACGTCTGCAACTCTGACTACGCCGTCTGTTCCTGGATACGTAGCAACGATCCGACCCAATTTCCACTTAAGTGGGGGGAGGTTGTCTTCTTATAACAGGACCAAAGAGTTCAGCTTCAAGGAGCCCTTACATGCTCGCCATTTCATGCGAAGTTGGAGCTCCGATATGTATTCTTTACTCCATCTACTCCAAAAATGCTGTCGGAGAAGCTCAATACGCTCAAATCGAGTCAGAGAATTGATGGACTGGTCTCGATAATCAGGTGACGGCAGCGATGTCATAGGACGTCCAATCAAAAAATGTCCGGGTGTGAGCGGCGTCAGATCCTCGGGGTTCGATGATAATGGCGTCAGTGGTCTGGAGTTCAAAATGGCTTCAACCTGCACCATCATGGTGTATAGCTCTTCGTAGGTAAGGTTACAAAGGCCCAGCACTCTGACTAAGTGATGCTTGGTTGATTTAACACCAGCTTCCGCAAGGCCAGCGAAATGAGGAGAATATGCAGGAATGAAGTGAAAGTTACCTAATTCTTTCCTTAGCCATCTCCTCGGATAGCGAATCGCAATTCGCCCTAAGAAACCTAGAAAGGTTATTAGATGCACCAACAAATGAGGTGCCATTATCCGAGTAAATATTTCTCGGCTTTCCTCTACGTGAGATGAACCTCTTTAGGGCCATAATCAAAGTATTGCTTGTTAAATCACCGACTAGTTCAAGATAAATTGATTTCGTAGAAAAACAAACGAAAATAGCCATGTAAACTTTTACGAATTTACAGCCACGACCTTGACGAACAGCTGACTGAATAGGACCTGCGTAGTCCAAGCCTATATTTTCAAAAGGAAAACCTGCTAGAAGTCGCTGCTGTGGTAAATCTCCCATAATAGGACTTACAGTTTCACCTCTAAATCGGCAACAACGAACACATTTTTTACAGCACATCCTAGCTAAATTGCGACCTCGAATGGGCCAATACATATCTCGTATAGACGCCAACAGTAACTGGGGTCCAGCGTGAAACAATTTTTTATGCTCATAATTAAAAAGTAACTTAGAAAAAGGATGACTAGATTTAATAAGAATCGGATGTTTCTTATTGTAAGGAAAATCCGAATGTTGTAATCTACCTCGAATCCGCATTATATTATTCTCGTCTAGAAAAACGTTAAACTTATTTAATTCTCTTTTCTTGGGTAACGGTTTATTATTAAGTAGTAATTTATAGTCTTTAAAAGATTGACTTTGAGACAAACATATAATAAAGTTTAAGGCCCTTTCTAATTCATGCACAGAAAGAAGACCGCGAATAGGTTTGTTTCTACATGCGTCAATAAAACGTAAAACATAGGCGATTGTTCGCTGAAGTCTTAAAAAGCAGGGCTCTGAACCGGTTTAAAAAGAGCGGTTAATTTCGATGAAATACCGGTAAATATATCGTTCCCTCATTAACCGGTTAAACAAGTGAACTGTTCATATGTAACCCAAATGACAAAGGTTACCGGTTACATAAGCACAAACGGTTTTGACACCCAAATTAACCGGTTAATTCCGTAAGTCGTAAATATTTTTCGTCTACTTTTTTAACACTTCCAACAAGTTATAGTGACATTAGTACATTTAGTAGGTACCCCAGAAAACATTAGGAAAAAAAATGTTTGATCTGAGGACGTCAAATACAACCGGAGAACTTAAATGGTGCGGGTAGATTCATGTTGCGACTTGCTTAGTTAGGGGGCGGGGGGTGTTTAACCGGTTAATTTTCACTTTCAAAACCAAAATTCATGAAAAACCGGTTTCCCGCTAAAACCGGTAAAAACCGGTAAAGTGCAAACCTTAACCTAGATCGATTTCGGTTTGGGGTCAATGACCGTAACCGGTTAAGAATTTCAACCGGTTTCCGAGCCCTGTTAAAAAGTTCGAAAACCGTGTAAAATCAATCAATTCATCAAATTCATTGTTATTGAATAGAACATGCAAGGTGACATCTAATTTCATTTCAGGCAAAATTTCGTTATTAAAATTCATTAATTTAGCAGGCCAATAAGATGGTTCATTCATTAAAAAACTAGGACCGGACCACCAATTCGTTCCATTTATAAATTAAGTCCCAGACACTCCCTCAGAGACAAATTTAAAGAGATTAATATAATGACTGTGCCTTCTCAGTACATTTATGATAATCTTTTGTATGCACATAAAAATATTAATCTGTTTAAAAAATACAGTGATATCCATAATATAAATACTAGGAACAAACACAAATATGTTGTTCCTACAACAAGGCTCAAGAAAATAGGTGGCTCGTTTAGATGCCAATGTATACGTTTTTATAATAAACTTCCTAGCCACATTCAAGAACTAAGCATTAATAAATTCAAATCTTTTATAAAGCTAAAACTATGCCAGAAAGCCTATTATACTGTAAAAGACTATATTGAGGACTATATTGAGCTGCTCCAATAGGTCTAGACAGTGAATGTTGTTTATTTTTTATTTTGCTGATTTACACTTTGGTTTTTATATCTATTTATATACAGAATGACATGAACATTTACTGTTTAAAGTCTTAATTATTTTAATTATTGTGAATGTGAGGACTATGTGGGTCATTGTTTCCGTTTTAATCATGGTCTGGCAGTTTGAGTGGTGTATGCGGTCTACATAAATGTCCTGTCCTTGGTATTGCTCGTCGAATCGTTGAGCTCCTTAAGTTCTGAGTTGAGCTGCACGGTTACTGACGAATGCGTGCACTGACTGCACAGGTCCACTCAGTGTGGTTCTTTCCTCAAAAGACCACTTCAGACACCAATCTACATGGTCCTCAAAGATTATATCTGGATTTTTATATACACATTGACATTGATGAATTTTATATAAACAATGACATGGATATTTACTTTGTAAAGTATCTTATTTTTATTATTATTACTGTGAGTGTGAAGACTATGTGGGTCATTTCTTTTTTTCGGTTTTCTTTCTTAGTTAGTTTTAATCATGATCTGGCAGTTTGAGTAATTTATGCGGCCTACCCAAATGTCCTTTCATTGGTATTGTTCGTCGAATCGTAAGGCTCCTCAAGTTCTGAGTTGAGCTGCACGATTTTTGACAAATGCGTGCACTGACTGGACAGGCCCGCTCAATCTGTGTGGTTCTTTACTCAAAAGACCATTTCAGACACCAATCTACATGGTCTTCACATGATCTGACCAAGATTATGTCTGGACTTTAAAAGAGACTGTGACCTCTGAGTTTGTTTCGGCCTTTCTTCTCAGAGTAGTCAGATAGGAAACGCCGACCTCATCTAGTTTAAAAAATATGATTGACATGTAAAAGTGTTTGTACAAACCTACTTACAGAAAATAAATCATTTATCATTTATTTATCATTTAATTATCTAAACTAGGTAATAAATTAATGTCTACTCCACGAGACAAATGATCAGCAGGGTTTTGGTCAGTTGGAACATGTCTCCACTCAACAGCCACCAGTTTTATCTAAAATCTCGGCAACCCTGTTACGAACGAACGGCTGTAATTTGGTTGGTATCATTTTTAGCCACCCTAAAACAATAGTGGAGTCAGTCCAAAAGAAAGTGCGCCGCGCGCTGACTCGTAAAGCTGCCATAACCTTTTCAAAGATGCGAACACCTACAAGAGCACCGCATAACTCAAGCCTGGGTATGGTCGTTTGCTTGAGTGGCGCCACTCTGCTTTTGGCTAACAATAAACGCACTAAAACCTGTCCCTGCTTATTAACGCTTCGTACATACAGGCAAGCGCCGTAGGCGCGTTTAGACGCATCAGTAAAAATGTGAAATTCTAAAGACTCATAGCAGTCAATTAAAACTCGACGTGGAATGTGAATTTCATTTAATTTAGGTAAATTAATAATCAATTCATTCCAAAGCCGCATGTAATGTCCGGTGGTAGCTGTTCATCCCAAGACAGTTTTTTCAACCATAACCTCTGAAGTAACATTTTCATAACAATTACACACGGAGCCAATAATCCAAGCGGATCAAAAACTTGTGAAATAATCGAAAGCATGTCTCGTTTTGTGTTATTAAAATTAACTGGCTGGCTAATTGGAAAACAAAGGTAATCTGACAGTGGCTGCCAACCTAGGCCTAAGGTTTTGGTTGACTCAAATCCACCAACATTTAAATCCAGTGAAGACTGGGGAAAGTCAGACCCAATTACCAATTGTATATCATTCGACTTCCACTTTTTTAGATTCATCTGCGCTGAAGTAAGAATTGAAGTAACTTTATGACGCAACTCTTTGACCTCATTGATGTCATCTCCTCCGGTGAGCAAGTCATCCACGTAAAAGTCGTGGAGGATGACGTCACCAATCTCCTTATCAACACACTCTAGCCCTAACTGACGAAGACACCGGGTTGCTAGGTAAGGAGCGCTGGCCGTATCGTAGGTCACGGTATTAAGTTGATAAGCTCGTAATGCAGTTGACGGATTATCTCGCCAAATAATTTGTTGAAGATACCTATCATTGGGATGAACAACTATCTGCCGGTACATTTTCTCAACATCAGCAGCTAGGATATACTTATGTTGTCTAAAACGCAACAGGATCGATAAAAGATCGTCCTGTACCACGGGTCCAATCATCTGGATATTATTAATAGAAATACCAGTATTAGTTAAACTACTTGCATTAAAAACCACCCTTAATTTAGTGGTGGCGCTGCTTTCGCGTACAACTCCGTGATGCGGAATGTAAAACGCTTGATCATCAATAGTTTTACATCTAGACATAATTATGACCTAAAGTTTCATATTCCATCATGAACTCTTTGTACATATTACAGAATCGAGTTTTAGTTTTAAATCTACGTTCCAGAGAAGCAAAACAATGTTTGGATCTTGACAAAGATTCGCCTAAATTGTCCGGGGAACATTTTAAAGGAATCCTAACACAAAATTGACCATTTGCCAAACGAGTAGTGTTTTTTATAAAATGCTCCTCGCATAGCTTCTCCTCTGAGGAATACGGTGACGAAGTACACACTTCTTCAAGTTGCCAAAACTTTGCGAGTTGTTGATCAACATTAAAATTTAATTCATCATCACAGTCTGAACGCACCTTTATAAAATTACATTTTAAAACTTTAGAAGAAATACAACTGTTAATTGGGCCTGAGACCAACCATCCCAATTTAGTCTCACAAAGAATCGGTTGCCCATCACCCAATTTAATTCGTTGAGATTCCAGTAAATCCCAAAAGATGTCAGCACCCAGCAACATATCGACAGGCGACGGTGAGTGGAAGTTGGGATCTGCGAGACAAACATCAGAAGGAATTTTAATTTTTAACAAGTTAAGATGTTTACTTGGAATCTTATCTGTGATGGATGGGAGTATGAAACAATTAATATCCATACTAAAATTATTATTTAAAGATTCTATTGATACAGAACAAATTTTATTGATAAAAGATGAAGAGTTGTTGATACCTACAATAGAATTGTTTACAGTCTTGGCAGTCAAACCTAGCTGGTGGTACAACCTCTCAGTCATGAGACATGACGTGCTGCCGCTGTCAAGCACAGCACGAGCAACATACTGCTGACCATTAATACTCATGACCTTGACGAGGGCAGTGGACAATAACACTTCACCATGTTCAACACTCGCGGACAGCGACACACCGGTACCTACACCTATAGTAGTGGGCTGAGTGGAGACAGTCGCACTGCCATTCGTGTCAACAACACTGCTAGCAGAAGCACCACTTGCGTCTGACTTCAAGGATTTATCAACGTGAACAATAGTGTTGTGTTTACGACGACATATTTTACAACTTGGTTTTTTGCAGTTGTTTGCATAATGTCCCAGAGTAAAACAATTGTAACAAACCTTGTATTTAGGTAATAACTGCAAACGAGCTTCATTGCTCAACGATAAAAACTGGGGACAACTACTTAACTTATGATCACCGTTACACATAACACAATTCTTAGACTTATTTGAAACACCATCATCCTGTTTACTTGAATTATTTTTATTAGAATCCTGTACCAACATTGATCTAACCTTGTTTGAGTGAGTCTGTGTGTGAGTGTTTAGTATTCGTGGTAGCTTCCAATTCGAACGTTTCTAATATCTCAGCACGGTTTTTAATAAAAGTAATAAATAATTCAAACGTAACTTTAGAATTCTTGTCTAGACGGCCCTTATACTCACCCCATTCACGATAAGTTTTGCTATCTAATTTTTGTGTGACAATATAAATGAGTAAAGTATCCCAATGATTAACAGGTTCATCTAAGGATTCTAGGGCACGTATGTTTTTGTTAACAGCATCAAGTAAACCTTTTAAATTAACTGACGACTCCTTTTGAAGGGTGTCTATTTGAAATAATGCAGAAATATGATGTTGAATAAGCAGGTGTTTGTTATAAAACCGCTCGCAGAGAAAATTCCACGCTACCGAATAATTTGCAGAAGAAAACTGAATTGAGTTGATCACCACAGCAGCAGACCCTTCTAGGGATGACCTCAAATAGTGAAACTTATTTATTTCGTCCATATCATCGTTTGAATGGATGAGACTAACAAATGTGTCGTGAAACTCTAACCAGTTTGTATAAGAACCACTGAATTTCGGCAACTGAATAGTCGGTAATTTAACAAACTTATGATTGCTAGAACGCGACATTACGTCACAGTTATCATTTATTAGAATCTCTTTTCCTATTATCGTCCAGCATTTGTTGAGCTTTAGCTACAGTTTTGTAATAAAGAGATTCAAATTCTTCGCGTTCCGACATCTGACCATTCATGTCATCCTGTACTACATCCAGTACTACACTCCAGCAATAATTGCACCTCATCATATTGGGCATACAATGCCACGAGTCTAGTAAAACGTAATTGCAACTCGCTTACCTCAGTAGGACTCAAAGAAGAGGGATTCAGGGAGTTTAGATAGTTCGAGAACACTGTCACCTTTCCCTTGCAACTCGCTCGTTTCCTAACGAGCTCTTTTAATTCCCTATCCTCTGGCATTGCGCAAGCTGGTGTGATCAACCTGGAATGTATGTAAATAAAGTTATTGCAACGTTTTAATTACAATTACAAATGATACAGCCTGAAATACGTACAAGTTTTATATACACTAACTTTAGAGTGAATTTACATAAGTGATAATTTAGAATGTATAATGAACTATGCGTATTGACGGTTATATTGTACGAAAGTTTAATAATAATACTGCAATTGCAATAATTTCTATTGTCTATCTGTGTCAACTAATGTGACTACCTGACTGTCTCCATAACTGTAAAATTATTACACTGTAAAGCAAAATAATGCAGTTACTACAAAGAACTACTCTTTAACAATGTGTAAATAACAAAAATGAACAACAATTACTGATCAGTTGATTATTGTATTACAATTTGTAACCACTCACAGAACAAAGAAAAAATGACAATAGGTATTTCGTACAGGTTAGTACGAAATACCTATTGTCATTTTTTCTATTGACGGCTGACTTACACTAATTATACCTGTTAAATAGAGTGTTGGGTACACAAATTTAATGATAAATACGCCTTTTCTCAGCTATTAAGTATCCAGACCACGTAACTTCCAATGACCTTCTGAAGGACGTAGCAGAATTCACCGGCCACACCGGGCGTCGACTATAATTTCTTGATGTCCACCAATTCTCTTCAACCCCTTTATAACAATTCGCTGATCGGATTAAATATTCTTCAAATCTCCAAATTCAGGCTCGAAGCACCATGTGCGGGATTGGTCCAGGTATAATTACGGGAATAATGAAAAATCCGTTGCTTGATGTGTAAGTGCAATTTTAATTCTGAACATTATTAGAGATGTAGGTAGCCGGTCAAAAAATTTAGTAGAAATGAAAGATTAGCTATAATTTACGTAGCCTCAACATAAAACTCTAGGTATGCGAATTTCGGTAGGCGTTTGCGGGAACACATATTATATTCTCGCGAATTTTAGCACTCCTATAGTAAGAACAGACGCGTATTGTAAATGCAACAGAAATATTATGCTATTTCGCGTATTGCGACGACAGTTCATTAGTGTGTGTTATCTGTGGAATGTTGAGACATCACTCGCACACGCACTGATTGTATCGCGCTCGTACTGTTCATGGCAATGTGAGCTTTAGCGTGTATAAGGACTTCTGAGCGCTCACTGTACATAATCCATTTTTCGTCAGCTGTAAACAAACAGTCCAAAAACGGCTCGGTTTTAATGCGCGAAAGCATTGCTGATCAAAATGATACCCGATGAAACTTGTGTTCGTTTGATAATTTAACGAGGGACCCATTTAGCGGGAGTCCGGGAGAGTTTACCCGCCTTCGACTAAAATGCTCATAAATCGTTTTATATATTTACAAAAAATATTTTCTACAAATTGTACCGTAAGCTGCATTATTAAGCTTTATTTTTTCCTAAGAAAGTTTTATAAATCATTAATACTTTATGAATAATTAACGATTTCTACCGAAGTGAGATTTGGCTAATATCTCCCGTCTGGGTGGGAGACTTGACCCCCAAGAAGGGAGACTTTACTGGAACGTTTAAAACTAGGCAAAATAAAAATAACAAATTAATTAAATAAAGAAATTTAATCAAAAAAACATGGCACATAATAATACGTAGTAAATGAGAACACGAGCTACATACTTTGAGTATCTTTGACATACAGGTAGTGAGGAATTAAGTACCTATCAAATATTATACAACGTGTAACGTTAAATGCGCACATACTGACGCTGGTGTTGAAAACTCTGACTGACGTTGTAAAGTAGACGATGTAGGTAACTCGACCGTGGTCACATCTGAAGGTAGTGCTGCAGTTACTGAGGGTAAAGCAATCGAAGAAACACTTGCTCTGAAGTTCACCAATCATTTCTCTGTCTGTTATTTACATTTTATGTCCTAAAATGTCTTCATCTGTAAAGATGTTGGAAAGGATAGAATAAGAATATATCGGCGTTCATCGATTTATAAGACGTTATCACGTCAAAAATATTATTGCAAGAGAAACAGAGGGAGAGATTACCCTGAGTAAAGTCTCCTCCCGTCGCCATGGCAATGTCTCCCACCCCACGCCAAGCGGTCCGTTAATCAATTTACAAAAAAACTATAATACTTTAGTAAAAACTGTCTGTCCTAAAGGTTACAAGAATAATTACACTAATGATATGTATTCATGACATGCTGGAATCTATAAACAGTAAGCCACAGCAATCAAATATCGAAAATTGAAAAAAATAACTTACCGGGCACAAAAACGTTTTTTCACTTGTAACTCCAAAACGAAACTGCCGATCGCAACATCGCCGCGTGAGCAAGGTGGGAGGCACCTATGAGCTGTAAGAAGTGTGGCAATGTCGCAATATCTAGTTATACAGAGATTCTATGATCAGTGACTATTGTCTCCCCCCTGCTAAACTCTCCCGGACTCCCCCTACTTAACTTCAATGATTTACCTAGCTGATGTAAGTGCAAACGAATTGTTTCATCACTTACACCAAACATTTGCGAAAGTACTCAATACTCAATATCTTTATTGCTTTACCATAATGTGTGCTTAGGTGGTAACTATATATTTTAGATCATTATGGACCCTGTAGGGCACAGCAAAAGGGTAGTTAACTTAGTGTTGTTTTCAATAGCAGCCTGTAATTCTTGATTGTCAATAACAGAAGGTCTTCCCGAAAGAGGAGAATCTTCAAGCGACTCGTCACCAGACAAGAGTTTTTTAAACCACTTTTGTGCAGTGCGTTCTGATACTGCATGTTCACCGAATGCCGACATATTTTACGAGATGCCTCTGCAGCCTTGGTGCCGAATTTCAATTCGTATAGTAAACAAGCCCGAATCACATTAGTATTAACTGACATTTTAGACAAAAATAATTTACTTATATAAAGCTTGTAAACAACAAACATCAAGTGCATCAATAAACTGATGAGTCTGTGCATGTTATATTGATACTAAATATTGGGCGCTGCCAATTTTAACAGATTCAAACATGTCTTTACAGTGAGTGGCGACTAAAACCGCACGAACTTTTTTGGTTACCTAATAATAAAGAGATAATACTTAAATATCAACTGTAGGAATTGTTACCCAGTGGCGCAGCAGTGGTGAGTCCCACCGATCTGAGAACACGCTCAGGAGACCGTTCGCGTTGGTGGTGGCGCGGCTATGGAGGCGGTCCATTTTCTTATTATAGCTTAAAAATTGTCTGTGCGCGCCTCCGCAAACATCGTAGACGCACTACAACGCCACGACAGCCCCAACAGTATCCTAAACGCGTCATTATATTGGACGCGCAGATCTGTATGTTCGGGTCCAAAGACTGTACGTGTACAAAGACTGACAGAAAGCTTTGAAAAGTTTGCAATAATAAAATATTTCGCTATTACCTACTTGGAAACAAAAACTAAAAAAGTGACTGAATATGGGTTAGCCTCTCTACCTAACGTTGGAGGAATACGATCGGGAGTTAGTTCACAAATTCATGGATTAGTTTAACTGTAGTAATAGAACTTCAAGATGAACCAATCGATGTGTTTCAAACACAAGTCGGCTATAGGGATAAGCTATCTGAATTAGAAATTAGAATAATTTAGGAAACGTAACTACGTTTTACAGTTGGGTTCCTTCAATTTCAGTAATAAATGTCAAGCAATCTTCCAAAAAGTTCAGCAAAATCTATCCATTTTGTACCTGGATTGAACCATTGATTACTTTTATTGGATACCCAAGTTTTTGGATTGAGTCTCACTTTTCCAATCAAAGCAAAAGAATACTAAAATATTTAAATTCAGAAGTGGAGACACGAAACTGGTTAATTGCGAGCTGTGACTTATGCTGGAGAGTTCCGCGATGTACATACAACACGCAATTGTTCTAATTATTTCAGAGATTTTCTTGTGAATAATGGACAACCAACACTTAAGCTGAAAAATAAAAGAAAAGTGTAAAGAGAGACAAATAAAAGCAAGTGCGATAGGAACGGAACCCTAAAACGATGTAGCATCGTAAACAGTGGTCGTAAACAGCAATGAACAACTGAACAGTGCCGGACAGGGACAATGGCTGATAACAGTCGCCGACACAGCGCTGAAACTAAAGGAACGGCGTAGACGGTCGGGCTGCCGCGAAATTTTGCGATCTTACGTTATTCCGACCACGAAGCAAGCAGCGAGCCGCTGTGTAAACAACCACCAATCATTTCACTTCGTTGCCCATTTCTCATTTTTTATCGTATTTCGGATCTTTGTTCTCGTGTGTTGGCCGAGTCCGCACGTGAAAGCACGACGCCGCGCGACTCTTTCCATAAAGAGACGATGGTGCGCGAACTAACAAAACACGTCGATTGCACTCGATCGGGGCGCGTTCACGCGGAAGAGGTCGCGCCTCGCAAGACTACGCCTGCTATAGTGAGCCGGCGTGCTCAATACGCCGGGGAAGTACACACCACGGTTTTACTTAACCCTGCGTTTGTATGGGATGATTTGGTGTGATTACATGTGGGTTTCTATTCAGGTTGTGGAAAGCGTAATGAAGCTACCACAATAATTGCGCTCGCTTCACTGCGCTATCGGTGAATATTCGTCGCTAACGTCCGTAGGCATCCGCTGTGAATGCGTTAACATGCGCAGCACAGCCGAGCAGCTGCTAAACCGATGTAAATTGATTGCACGCAAGTCAATTTGACGAGGAACGACCGCAGTGCCCGGCAGATAAATTAGTGAGACAAACAGACGCGAAGCGACGCGGTCCGCTCCGCGCCGTGTGTAGGCGGCGTCAAGCAGTGCCTGCCTTCAGCCGTGCGCGTACCGAGTAGAGTTGCAAAATTACGTAATTTTACTGAAAACGCTTGTAAAATACGGGTATTTTACGTTCATTTAAATAAATTACGGCAAAATTACCGGCGAGTTATGAAGTTTTTTTAGTTTGTTTTAAATCCCGCGCGTGATACATTAGGTAATTATTCTTATGTACGAAGTTATTTATTTTATTAATTTTAGGAAAACTTACAGCTAATACATTTTAATATCTAGTAGGTACAATGTGTAAGCGATGGCCAATAATAAGCTTCCATTAACTATTAATGTGAGTAACATTAACAAATACGCGAATACAGCGACGTAAGAGATACGCAAATTAATTATCTCACGCTCAAAAAATATAATAATAAAGAGAAGAAAAAAAAAGAAAATTATGTTTGTACATCGAAAAACAATTGTTCTTTGCTTTACTTCCTTAATACTACTAGTAAATAAATCTAAATGTAACTCGACATCCTGACACACCATATTAAAAGTACGACAAGCTCTTATCACGTTCGAGTTCTGTCTGTAGATAGTTCTGACTTGAAGCACATGGAGAAGACGTGGTCTACGAAAAAATGCCCTCGGTACACGAAGCCCGATCTTGCCCACCAACTCAGGGACGTCGGTAGATCCGTTCATATATAACGCTAAATAAGAAAGCAAGATCTGCAATTTTCCTTCGTTCGTGTAGAGGCAGAATATGATTTTTTTTACACCGAGCGTACCTCGAAAATCGCCTTTGTATACCATTTTTTTTTTTTTTTGGTTGGGAAGTTATCAAATAACTTCTCCCGCTCTGGGCGGATCGGGAGGGTGTGTCAGACTTTTACTGACTAAAACCCACCCGTGTTCCTTCAGTTGCCTGTGCCAAGGGCCACGGTAACTCTATCCAACAATCCGCGACCCTGGCAGGCCTTTGTATACCTTCAAGGCGATTAATGTATTACATTATAATTTGGATTCCAAACCAGAGAAGCATATTCAAGCTGCACAATAAAGAATTTTCATTGTTTTAACATTCTTAAAATCAGAAGAGACCCTAAAAATAAAACCCAAGGCTTTAGAAGCCCGGCTGACTATGTTATTAAAATGTGCATCAAACAGAAGCTTAAAGTCAAAAATAACTCCAAGGTCCCTGATGACACCCACTCTGGCTGCCAAGGCATTCGAAAGCCTATATGCATAAATGTTCTGCATCTCCGGCATTTCTATGAGAATTTTGTTGATTCTTCTAGTCGGTGTCTTCAATTCTTCAATGCACCTTAGCTTGGCACCGCTTGGCTGCAACTGAATAACTATGAATTGTTTTTAATGGATAAGGTATGCCTCAGGGATGGTCCCATATAAATTTGATTATTTATTTGCTTGGGTAGTTTTTGAGTGAGCTTCAATAACACGATTTTTTCCACTTAGTTTATATTGATGATGCTTTAATAACTTCCTGACACTGATATTTGAACTTGTGTGGGGTAGGTACAACTTACAAGTGAAAAAAACTAATTTCGGAAGTCGGTGTCAAAAACGAAAATACGGAAGCAGAGACACCGACTTCCGAAATTAATGTTATTTTTAACTTCCTGATTAATTAACTTCCTGATTAAGGAAGTTATAGTAATCACCCCGATTTACGAAATCGATTTTTTTTCGATATCTTTACGTTTTGAGATGTCCTGAGTAATCCTAGACAGTTTTTAAGTGGATGTATGTGTGTGTGTGCGTGTGTGTGTGTGCGTATGTATGTATGTATGTGAACACATTTTTCGTCAACGATTTCTCGCGAGGTAATTATGCAATTAACTTCGTTTTGGTGTCAATCGATGCGTATAGACGTAACTTAGAACTGATTAGTTTTGTAGCGAAATCGGCCAAGAAGTTTTTTTAGTTTTTCAAAAAAGTGTGAAAATCGCGAATTCGCGATTTCTAAAAAATAATGTTCCGATCGGATTGGTTTTGGTGCCAATCGATGCGTATAATCATCACTCAAAAGTGATGGAAATTTGAGAAATATTGGTCCAGCGAATCCTAAGTTTTTCAAGAAAATGTCAAAATTGAATAGGTGTGTTATTTTCGTGAAAGGTACAACCTATTTATGTATTTGTCTAGTGTTTTATTTTTTTTAATTTTTAACATCGTCGTGTCAACCAAAGCACCTGCCATCTAATCTCTTCACCACCCTTGGTTGACTGGTAGTGAATGCCTAAGGCATTAAGTCCGCCTTTGTACCTTTTGTGCGAGAAGTTTAAATAAATAAAGGTGAATGACCGAATATGGCCCACCGCGAACACATTTTGAATGTTAATAAAAAATTATAAGTTCTTGAAATGGGAATTATCAGTTTATGTTCTATCTCTAACTAAGACGCCGTGATCATAACAAATAAATATTTTATCGTATTATCATTGCGAGTTTCACACGCGAAGTTTAGGGTTGCCATTATTTATGGTCAATCTAATTTCGATTATATTTAATAAGTCTAATCGATTACGGATTAATAATTAATAATTTTATTTATCAGTGTTCACTGTGGGCCATGCATGTTCTAATATGAATTAAATTAAGAAATTTTTGTTCTGTCTGGTGTAGTAATTAATCTAAAATGTTCACATACCGAATGAGGTTTACTTAAGCTCGGTCTGGGAAAACCTAAGGTGGGCTATCCTAACTTGTGATCCATGCAGAGCCTAATCGTATCTATTAATTCCCTAATTAAAGAAGTTATTGTAAATAAGTCAATTTTTGGAATTCTATTTTCAACTTCCTGATCACCCCGATTTTCGAAATCGGATATCTGTGATATCTTTACGTTGTGAGGTGTTCTAAGTAAAACCAGATAAAGTTTAAGGTGATGAATCTGTGTGGGTATATTTATGTATGCATGTATGTGAACAAATTTTTCGGAGAGTCTTAATCAGGAAGTTGATATAATAGGGCTAGCACCTATTATTCTTTTGCGACATTGCACGATTAGCGTAACTTTGCAGAGTCGCACCCATCATGGCTTGTTCACTTTGTTGTGTTTTTTTGGAAACGGTTGTTTTTTTTGTAAAAAAAAAAAAAACTTTTTTTTCTATTATTTTTAGCAGTTCTCAGCATCGCGTGTTGTGATTGTGATCAAACCCACTGATTACTTAATGAATTTCACTAAGGTCGACTTTTGAACACATTTTCATTTCCTTTTTACATACGAAGGTGTGTGGTTTACACATGCACGTGTAGCGGAGTGTGATATACCTGTGATTAAACTATACACATTACATAAGTAAAAACTGTCCATCTATCTGCAATAGTTTACAGCGCGTTTACAGCTTACAGCGGTGAAGGCACCCACGGGACAACATAAGATTTTGAGAAGCTCGCAACAAACGCGTACCTCTGCCATGCACAATAAATAACATTAGGTCCTTTGTCTCGTCGTACTTGTGTAAAAAAGCGCGCGAAATAAATAATAAATGAGCGCGCTCTGTCTCAGTTAATCACCGTTACTGTTTCTCAGTAACACTGTGTTGCCGGGGGGGGGGGGGGGGGTTCTGGGGGGGGGGGGGGTTCTGATGGATGCTGTACTGAGCTGAGTTATCTTATGGTTGTTAAGTTCTGAAGTTACTCAGGTGTTCGCCTACAGTAGAGATCTGATCTGTTGGGAGCTCTGCACTGGTGGTTGTAAGTATTAGGTTGGTGCATAATTATGAAATTGCCGATTGCGCAACAATGTAACACAGTGGGTGCTTATTACCGAACACGTTTTGATTTGTTCATTTTTGTTATTGTAAACAAAGCTTCGACACTTGATTAAAATTTTAAACACCATCAGAGGATTTAGACATTAGACGTGATTTAATTTTTTCTTTCTTACTATGGATTCGAAAAAAATTAGAGGTATCATGTTTTATGAGTTCAAAGGTGGATTAAGTGCACGTGAAACACCAAAAAAAAAAAAAATTAGAGATTAGGGGAGAATACAGTTTCTGAAAGGACAGTGAGAAATTCGTTCCGAAAATTTCGTTGTGGAATAGAGAATTTTGAAAATGAGCCTTGCGGACGACCTTCGCGCGTACTGGATCTGCAAGTTTTACAACAATTAGTGGAGTCCAATGTCCATATAGCACACGAGAACTTGCACAATAACTCGCTGTCCATCATACAACTGTTGTACGATTTGGTCACGAATAAATAATTTATAAATCATTTTTTTGTGTTTTTGATCCTGTGTTTAAATCGGCAACCAACCCAATATTATCATTCGTCTGACAGGCAGTCTGCGTTTGCCAAACCCTTTGACATACAATAATGTCTTGTTAACTTTTTATTACTCCATAACCTAAGATCTGTGTAAGAAAACCATGTAATCACTGCGAGTAACCTCGAGTGTTCCGTTGGCACAATGAAAAGTAATGGGAAAACTAGCACTGAGTCTTGCACTCTGCAGTAAGTGAAGTTTTCTTTCAGAGCATATGTCCAGGAGGTCTCAGGTCGACGTTATATACACTAACATCAGAAAATGTTTTGATCGAATAGATCATGCGCTTCTAATGCGCAATATCTAGGGATTGGTGTGAGGGGTAGCTTGTACAGACGGTTTGTATCATATGTTGAAAGATGCCAGACTGTAGTCCTCAACGGTTATACCTCGAGAGCGATGTCCATTCTGTCGGGGTTTCCCAAGGATCCTTATTACGATCTCTTTTATTCAATATTTTTGTAACTGACATCACCTCTTGTTTCCTAAATTCTAGAATGTTATTATGTAACAATATTCGTAACAATATACAGTCAACCATAGAGGATGAACACCTATCACAGGAGGATCTAGACCGGTTACATGATCACTGCGATCGAAATAGGTTGGATTTAAAAGTTTCTAAATGTTATGTGTGTACTTTTACTCGTAAGCCAAACCCTATTAGGTATGATTACAAATTATCGAATACCTCAACTGCCAGAGTCAACGTCATCAAGGATTTTGGGGTACTTTTTGATTCGAAGCTCTTGGTTGATGCGTACATTGACAATATAGTTAACAAGGTTTCTAAAGCGTTGGGTTTTATTTTTAGGGTCTCCTCTGAGTTTAAGAATGTAAAAACCATGAAAATTCTATACTGTGCTTTTGGTCCGTAGCCATCTCGAATATGCTTCTCAAATCTAGAATCCAAATTACAATATTCATATTAATCGCCTTGAAAGTATACAAAGGCGATTTTTAAGGTACACTCACATCAACATCGTTCAAATACTTATCTCCTTAACTATACTAGTCGGTGTAAGAAATTTCGTATTCTTCCTTTGCACGAGCGAAGAAAAATTGCAGATCTTGCTTTCCTATTTAAGAGCATGTCGAATGTTCAATATGGTGTGCCGGGACGTTGAACTTGATATATTCACAAATAGCGTCCACAAATAAAAATTAAAAAAATATTGTTAAGTAACTTTTTCTTTGAAGTGTAACTTTGCTGTTTAATGTATTTTATTTTTGTTTGTTCTTTTCAGTTGTTTCTATGTTTAACTCTGACGCTGTTTATACCGTTTTGTCAATTTTATACATAAGTTTAAACTTGTAATTGGCTTTCTTCTACATATTACTTATGACTACTCGAATGTATATTAGCTGTAAGTTTCTTAAAATAATTAATAGAAATAAGCGACGGAGAGACAAGCGAGCGAGCGACGCTCGTTGAGAGTAAGCGTTCTTTCGTCAAATCACAGAATGAATTCCATTCGTAAACTATTCGTTAAATTGCGTGATGGGACAAGGTTCGGTAACAAACAGCTATGCTAGTCTTGTTGAAGTACTAATAGTATCGAGAATTGTACAACAAATTCTGAAACAATTAGACTAGGTTTAAACTGACCCAGCGCAATCACTTATAACGAATTCTAATAACCTTTTAACAGAATATTGCATACAAAAAAGAGATACAGTGTTTAAAATCAACAATGTCAAGTGTCCGTCACAGGTTACCGGCACCAACCAAGTGTGCACATGACCGCTCATCGGGGGGCAGGGGGGCAGATCAAAGAACTCTTTGTGTAACCGCCCCCCACCACCCTCGCTCCGGTCCCAGATATAATCTGCCGCGACTTAACTCATCTTAACTTTAGGAAAAGTTGTCGTGCGTAGTATCGAGTTGGCGGCACCAGACGTCCCATTTTATTTTTTATTCCTCCGCCTCCTCCGCGACACGTCGCGGCACGTCGCGTAACGTCGTGACACGTTTCCACACGTCGCGGCTGCTCTGCAATTTTTCGTGACGCGTAATTACCACCAGCATTCACCTGAAGTATATACTATGTCGCAGGTTTATGACAAAATCAGGTTTTTATCAAAAAGCTTTTTGGTCAAGCACCGAAATAAGACAAAACATTACAAAAGAGTCAAGTGTTTCCATCAGAAACCTTGTTGATATTATTAACAAAAATGTAAGGGCACTAACTACATTAAAAAGGCCCACTCAGTATTGGGACGACATTATTATTTATTTCATGGTTAAAAAATTAGATTTAACAACAAGTCGTGTCTGGGAAGAGCATAGAAACAATACGTTTCAAGATGATCCTACTTTAATACAATTTTGTTCATTTTTAAGCAGGAAAGCGGACTGGTTAGAATCAGTGGAGTCAAATGATAGGGCTTCTGAAATCAATACTATTGTCGCTTTAAATAATAGTCATACAAACAAAACTGATTCTCAACACAATCAAACAAATAAAAAATTGGATAATATTAATAAAATCAGTAAATGTCCACTTTGCTCCCAAGCACATACAATATTTTAATGTGAATCTTTTAGAAATTTGTCCGTAGACAATCGCATGCAAAAGGAATTTAATGTTTGTATAAATTGCTTACGCTTTGGACATACTTCTAAGAAATGCAGATTTTCACATTGTAAATACGGCAAAACAAAGCACAATACGCTTTTGCATTTGGAAAGTGACGAGCCCAAACTTGCTTCCAACTTCCAATCCATTGCCTTCCGTCATGCCTTCTGCACTGCCTTCTTCTTCGCCTTCTTCAAATGTTGTACTTTTAGCCAATTCCATGCAGTTTGCTACTTCTGCGCATGTTTTACTGTCCACAGCTATGGTGAACGTGACTGGCGCGATGGGTAAGAAGTACACTGCGCGCCTACTGCTGGATAACGGCAGTACGGTGAACTTTGTTACGCAGAGCTTATCAGAGAAGCTGGGTTTTGTCACGACGCGGTACGAGCACCAAGGTAACGGGTATTAATAACCACATATCCACCAGTACACAGTCTTGTCACCTCTCAATAGAGTCTTTATGCTGTGCCTTTACTGTAGATATCGAGTGTCACATTTTGCCTGAAATCACAAGGGTTCTACCGTCTTCATTCGTGCATATCAATCACGTCCATAACGTTCCGTCGGTCGTAGACATCCTAGTAGGGGCTGAAGTTTTTTGGAATGTCTTAGGTAGCAAAACAATAGACTTAGGGAAAAACCTACCTAAATTATGCGAGACCAAGTTAGGATGGTTAGTTTCAGGTAGTATTTCGCACCAATCATGTTTTTCCGCTAATCATTTTTGCCATCATTCCAACGTCACTCCCGACCTCACTCGATTCTGGGAGCTTGACAACGTCAGCAGTCTTTTACTCAAACCACAGTTCGTAATGATGGTGGGGGATTCGTCGTCACCATGTCTTTAAAAGGGGATCCTAGTACATTAGGTCATTCCTTTAGGAATGCTAGGAATCGTTTTCTTTCCCTTGAACGGCGATTTAAACGCGATCCTTTATTTCATAACAAATACAATGAATTCATGAGAGAATATGAGCGCCTAGGTCATATGACGTTAGACTCAGACTGTACTCCATCACCAAAAAACGCAATGAGTATATATTACATTCCGCGTCATGGAGTCATTCGCAGTTCTAGCACCACCAGTCACCACACAACTACGCGTAGTATTTGACACATCAGCTTCTACCAGTTCGGGGGTGTCACTTAACGATATTCAGATGGTCGGTCCCGTAGTTCAAGACGATCTGTTTTCTATTTTAACACGTTTTCGTCAGTATAAATTCAAATTCAAAGCTTTTTATTTCAGATAACCAGGATCCAATTTGTTAGTAGTATAAAAACTTATAACTAGTGTCAGTAAAACAACCTTAATACATATACTCGCCCCCTGCCTGACCCGTGAGTCGAGGTATCAATACTAATGTGAGCATTAATACATCGACCCACGTACAGACAGTCTTGGTCTTGGTCTTGTTTTCAAGACCAAAACCAATTTTGCTCATCACTCATTCTTTCTCATTCTCTCGCACGATAAATCTTATAGATGTGTGTTTATCTCTTTTTACTGTAGGTTTTTCGTTTCATTGATTTTCAAATCACAACGATGCTAAAGATTTTTTCACTTCAAAATACAGATTTAAAATACCATTTCATGTTTTATATCTGTGTATTTCCACCCTATTTTCAGTATTTTAATTATTACTCAGATAATTTACTTAATAAATATAGAAACAATCGATTTATACATAAAATACCGTAGCAAATGGTATAATACCGTATTATACGGTATTTTTCGTTTTATACATTTCAATACAAACGGTATAATACAGCACTTACATCTCTAGGTGCGGGGATGCATATTACCTACTAACCGCTCGGGTATTTTCCATTGTTTATAATTTACCTACGTCATATTCACAGAAAAGAGCTAATAAGTAACTTACTTATTGTACCTTACATTTTTACGTATCGGTTAAAATTTATTTGTAGGTATACATACACCTACATATTTAGCTCGCTTTGTTAAATCAAGTAATTAATTAGGTAGATGGTTAAATCACAAAGCGATGTGTCAATAGTAATTATGGTTTTATAGTATTGAATCTCTAAATTTCATTCAAAAAATCTTATTTTATTATTAACACTTTTTCACATACAAAAAGTGAAAATAAATAAAAAGAATAACAATACATTGAATCACACTACGTACACGCACCCAATTTATGTTCACACCCACAGATTTTACAATAAAACAAAAAAGAGCATTTATTTTTTTTAATATACATTAATAGCAGGGTTATCATCCATTGCACGGCTATTAATGGACACTTATGGATTATAATCGCTAATAACTCAAAGCATCCGGCTAATTACCCAACACTAACCACCACACAACTACGCGTAGTATTTGACACATCAGCTTCTACCAGTTCGGGGGTGTCACTTAACGATATTCAGATGGTCGGTCCCGTAGTTCAAGACGATCTGTTTTCTATTTTAACACGTTTTCGTCAGTATAAATTCAAATTCAAAGCTTTTTATTTCAGATAACCAGGATCCAATTTGTTAGTGGTATAAAAACTTATAACTAGTGTCAGTAAAACAACCTTAATACATATACTCGCCCCCTGCCTGACCCGTGAGTCGAGGTATCAATACTAATGTGAGCATTAATACATCGACCCACGTACAGACAGTCAAGTCTACTGGCTATTTTTTTTTAATTTATTTAATAGGTCAGCCTACAATTGTTTGCACATTTCATTTCTTAAAATTACGCGATATACATTTGTAAGTGCAACAATCACTTACAGGCTAACACCACATGCACTATATATTTAGAGTATACGTTTTACTAAGCATGCATCTAGCAATTTAAAACACACAAAGACTAGAATTAAATTAATTTAAAAAAAAAATAAAGAATATTGCATTGATTGGGAATTGAATGACAAATAAATTAAATTAAACTAAGATTAAATATTTGGTTTACAGTTGATAATAATTTAGAGTTAATAAATGAAATAAATTATCAATTAAAAATTAAATAATGTTAAAAACTATATAAATTAACAAACAAATTTGCAATACAGATTATACCTTAGCTGTGCGAATAGTATTTAATAATTAATTTGCAAAATTTCCCTTTGCTATCGTGGTGTACGTCAATCAGGTCACTACAGTTGTTAAGGATTTTGCACATTCTCGGTATCGGTGAGTTAGCACCTCGGACAGTTCTACGCAGGGGCGGGTGGAACGGAGTGATGGGTTGTCGGGGATAGCGGGTTGGGGCACGAAACTTGATGAGGCTTAGTAACTGTGGACAGTCTATTTGCTTTCTGAGGAGTTTGTACAGAAACATTGCATCCATAACTTCTCTTCGGGTCGATAGCGAGATCATCTTGAAAGTTTGCAGACGGGACACATAGGAGGGCAGCTGCTTGCTTTTGCCCTTTGGAAAAAGCAAGGTGCCATAGAAATCGTTTCTGGACCCTTTCTAGGGGAAGCTTATGAGTGGCGTAATGAGGTCTCCATACAACGCTACAGTACTCTAGTATGCTCTGTACAAGGCTATTATATAGCAATTTTTTAGTGCTGACCTGTTTGAAACCCTTGGTATTGCGTAGCACAAATCCTAACATTTTGGAAGCTTTTTTAATAGTGTTTTCGATGTGGGGGATAAAAGTAACTTTTTTTATCAAATAGGACTCCTAGATCCCTTATAGTCTCTACTTCATGAATTTTATGCTATCATTGTTAGAACACTGTTGCGACTAGCCCGTACCCTGCTCAGCATTGACGCGCACCGCTTGCGCAGAGTAGCGTAAAAGCAATCGATGCGCGCCTCCGCAAACATACGTGAGCACTACAGTGGCGGGGCAGCCGCAACATCGTTCTAAGTGCATTGTTGTACTGCACCCGTAGGACACTGTACGCTCTTTGAGTATAGACCGCCCACAGGCTGCAGGTGTAAAAGGATGTACAGAAGGCTCTAAAGAGACTGATTTTTACCTTATTTGTACATCGGGCAAACCTGCGAGCAATCATGTTTGCTCTCACGGACAATGCCCTACGTTCACGTTCAATATCCATGTCGTCCTTAAGGTTTTCGGTAATTAGATGACCCAGGTATCTGAACTGACGTACCCTAGCCAACTCAACTCTATTCAGCTTTATAGGGGGCACGTTAGAGGGACACCTAGTACCAGCCTTAAAGACGACATACTCGCTTTTCTTAACATTATACATCAAGCCGTGACCATCTGCATAACTTTCACAAAGGACAATGGGCGGTTTCGTCCCAAGTGTTGTAACATTTTCCTACCTATATCATATGAAAGATCTCAATTAGTGTTATGTTTTTTTGTATGGGCGTAACTCTGTATCTTGTGCAGGGAATCTGTTATAGTGGTTTCATTTATTTAATAAAATATTAAATAAAACTTAATCAATTAGTATTTTAGTGACGAAAGGGCTGAAACTATTTTAAAAATCAAGTGGAAAACCACACGGGCGACTGTGCGCCTACTCTAACCCCCCCGCCCACCGCGCCACACGCTGCCATATTGTACGCGCAGGAGCAGCGAACGATATTTTATGAGACAGCGCTATACGTTAGAAAGAGATGATTGCCGGTGCCCGCAAATGCTATTGTTTAGCGAGCGCTATATGCACATTCAGTTTTTGGTAGCTGTGCTGCACTTCCGTGTTTTGAATTGTTACTCCCCTGTTTATTTATTGTCGACTTACGCATTGTTAAAGGACTTCTGGTGTTTATACATTTGCAACTATCAACTTCGGCTTGTTTTATGGACTTGATTTGTTATTGATTGGCTTATTACGAACTATGGAACATTTGTGTGTGACTTGTAGTCGGTCTTTGACTCGACAGCGATGATAAAAAATAGAGCAGAAACAGCGAGAAATGCAATTGCCCATTACTATTGCTCATGTTTAGCGGGAAAATGAAACAGTAGGTACTTGTGCTCACATAATGAGTATCATTTGGTACCTTGGCTGGGCTAGACACCAGCCAAGCATATTGTTACCCGCGACATTTTTAGATTAAGTTATCATAGATAATAATCACTATTAAAAGTACCTGTAAACGAGTTGCATATGTTTAAGCTGTACTGTAACGTAAGGGTTATATTCCTTTATTATTTATGTATTTGAAAATATATAAATAACAAAGGAAATAATACAATTATCAGAATTGTATTATTTCCTTCGTTATTTACATATTTTCAACTGTGCAGTTGTTAATAACGGCAAAAAAATAACTACTACTGCCTGTGATTACTGTACAATTATTAGAAATGTAATAATTATGTTTACATGTAACGCAAAGTGTAATAAAGTAAGATTAAAGCATTATTTATAACAAAAACCTTTTTTTCACTCGAAGGCCAGTAACTTTTGACCTGCACGCAATTACAGTAAAAACTTAGCATATTGATCATAAAAAAGCTTAATTGAACATGTTTATACTAGTCGCAACTTGTTACAAGGGTTGGGACACAGCTCCTACAATAATGCCCATTGTCCTTTGTAAAAGTTTCCTAATGCCACAAACCGAGGCGCTCAGCAACACCATGTCGTCCGCATAGCTAAGATTATTAACACAAACATCATCTATGCGACAACCGATCCTTTGGCCGCTGAGCTCCTCGATTAGGACATTTAGATACAAATTAAAAAGACGGGGCGAGCTCAAGCCACCCTGTCTCACGCCACATTCCAATTTGTATGGATCTGAGAGGGTGCCCGCCCACCGTATATTATCACTTTTTTATTTTATTTTTTATTTATTCCTTTATTTCAGGCAACTAAAGCCCATAGAAAAAACAATACATACTACTACAAACATACTTATAAACTAATACATACAAAATTATCACAAATACAATACCATAATAATATAACTTAAAAATACTATAAATAAATACAACATAACACAACTTATACTACTGCACACGAAGTGTCGGCGTCGTGTTTCGCTGACTGGTGTCATGTAGCCGGCCACGAAACCGGCGATGCACAACACCCTTCGGCCAGAACTCTTCTTTGAGGAACTTCTCGAGATGATGAGTCGGAACACGCACCACGAACGACTTGAAGTTCGTGTCGTGACGCGGCTCCAACTTCTCGACCCTCAAAGTCCAGTTAGTCTTCACACGCAGGTACTCCACGATCTCCTCAACCTTCGTGGAGTGGTGCAGCCTGGACACGTACAGCAGCGTCGCCGGGATTGCTGGACGCAGCAGCATGTTGGGTCCTGCCGGCGCGGTGCCGCACTGATTCCGACAAGGAGGCTTCTTCTTCTTCTTCTTTTCCACCTTGATGAAACCATCCTCGACGCTCGTGTCCTTCCCTGGACCCTGCCTTACCAAAACCTTCTGGGTTTTAGACCGGCTTCGTTTACCCCCTTTTGGTTTTTCCGCTTGTTTTACCTGCGAGCCTTGCGATTGCGACTCAGCAGGCTTATTAGCGGCGGCTATTGCTGCGTAGGCTCGTTTGGGGGCCGACGATTCTACACAAATCGTTGTCTCCACCTGTGTTGAGGCAGGGACGGCCACGGCACGCTTTGCAACGCATGCATTCTCGGCAACTGGTGACGCATCCGAGCTCGCCGACTCGAAACTGCAGATGGAGGCGTTTTGCGCGCCGCGACGCGTGTCCACGTTTGCGGCGGCGTCGGTAGGTGACCTACTTGCAGAAATTGCATTACGCAATAACACTACTTCTGCTCGTAGATCACTGATGGTGTTATTGGACACCTCCAACTGATGCTGCATCTCGACCTGGCTTTGCTTCAGGAGTGTAATACTTTGGTTGCTATACCAGTACTTTAAGATATTAACAAGTTCAGACGGTAGCCCTACTTCTTGTAACTTTCTCCACAGAATATCATAACAGACTAAGTCAAAAGCTTTGCTCAAATCGAGGAAACAGGCATACACAGGTGTGCCCCTGTGGGTATAATACCTGACAGTATGCTTCATGCACAATATGGCACTTTCCGTCGACAGCTGTGATCTATAACCAAATTGACTGTCATGCAGAACTATAGATTCAGCCAATTATATTTATGTATAGGTACGTGGTCTCAGGTGACGTGGAAAAAATATACAGGGCCATAGAGTTAAATCCAGCCCAAAGACCTCTTCAAAAAATATTTTTCAGGTTTGAACATTCAGAACCTCTTAGGACCTACACTTTAAATACCGTTACCTATTTAGCTACTAAGTGTCTAGTAAGTTTGGCTGATAACATTGAGGATAGTCGTGTCCAATGTGCCATACGACGTGACTTCTACGTCGATGACTTTCTTAGTGGAGGGGGATACCATAGCTGAAGCTGTTGACATTTCTATAAAGGTACATTCCGTTCTATCATCTACAAAATTCAATTCACGTAAATAGCGGTCAAATAACTCTCAAATTCTTAATGAAATTACACATAGTAACGATTCACATAATAGATACTTTACATTTTTCTGAACAAGGTCAAAACTCATCTCAACCTAAGATTCTAGGTCTTAATTGGGTTTGTGACTCTGATTCACTTACTTATACTATAAATATCACCTCCACTACTAAGGTCACGAAACGTCATATTCTTTCTATTATCAGTCAAATCTTTGACCCACTAGGCCTCGTAGGTCCTTGCGTCGTCAAAGCAAAGATAATCATGCAGCGTCTATGGCTAGATAAGTATGACTGGGATGACGAAGTATCGCAAGAAGTCAGAAACCTTTGGCCTACATTTGAAGGCACAATAGCAGCATTAAATACCTTAAAAATTCCTCGTTGGGTTTTGCGTGAAGGCTCTATTACGCAAGAAGTACACGTCTTTACCGATGCGTCCGAGAGGGCGTATGGAGCTTGTGTGTACATTCGGTCTTGTTATGACAATGGATCCATAGGCGTACAACTTCTAGTCTCTAGAAATCGTGTAGCGCCCATCAAACCAACGACAATAGGTGCAAGGCTGTGTGCTAAGGTTCAGGAATCGCTTACTATGCCCATTCATAGATGTAGATTCTGGTGCGACTCAACCATAGTCCTGGGTTGGCTCTCTACTCCCTGTAATCAACTTAAACCTTTTGTCAGAAACAGATTCAATGAGATACAGGAAAGTACTTGTGGTCATAACTGGAGCTACGTACCGTCGAAGGACAATCCGGCAGATCTTGTTTCCCGTGGTCTCAGGGCCGACGTTATCATAGACACAGCTTTGTGGTGGTCTGGACCCTCATTTTTACAGCATAGTGAAAATGAGTGGCCCAGCATGCCAAACAGCGGGAAGGGTAATCTGCCGGAAGTAGTGACTCATTTCATTGGTAGAGATAGTGACAATCATTCAATAAGTAATTATCATTCAACGTAACCATTAATTCATCAATCATTCAAGACTTATTAGTAAAGCATTCTAGCTTTAAAAAAATTCTAGTTATATTTACATATCTACAACGCTTTATTTACAATGTAAAAAATAAAAATAAATTGCATGGTATTTTTTCTACTACAGAACTAGAAAACTCATTAATTAGGTATAATAATAATATAATAATACATTATTCATAGCTTGAAATGTTTCCAGAAGAGTATAATTTGTTAAAGTCTGGACAAAAATGACCACGCAAAAGTAGACTGCTTCCTCTGACACCATTCAATGATAATCATAACCTCATTCGCGTGGGCGGGAGGCTCGATAACTCCCCCTACAATTTCAGTGTGAAACACCCGATTATTTTATGCAGTAAGCACATACATACTTACAAAACTTATATTTCAAATGCAACACTTACAGCTTGCACATGCTGGTCCACAGTTGTTATTGTCATATATACGACAAACTTATTGGCCACTAGGTGGCAGAAGCTTATCTAGAATTGTCGTGAATAAATGTCGTAAATGTGTCAGACATAAGGCTCAGGACGTACAGCCTGTAATGGGCCAAGTACCTAGCTCAAGAACCAATCTTGAGTTTCCATTCTTAAATAGTTATGTTGACTATGCTGGGCCAGTATTGGTGGCTAATCGCAAAGACCGTGGGTGCAAACTTACAAAATCCTATATGTGCATCTTTGTTTGCTCAGCAGTGAAAGCCGTACATTTGGAGCTCGTCACCGATCTCACCCACCACTGAGGCCTACATGGCGTTTCGTGGCGCGTCGTGGTAAGCCTCGAACCATCACGTTCGATAACGGGACTAACTTTGTAGGCGTATCAAATGAGATGTATAGATTCTTGCAATCATCAAATTTTGTATCTGAAATGGCGCAGCAGGGTATCGAATTTATTTTCACGGCTGCATACAGCCCTCATTTTAATTCCTTAGCTGAAGCTGCTGTAAAATCACGTAAGCATCATTTAAAACGGCTACTGCATCTTACTCATTTTACCTTCGAAGAGATGTCTCACTCACATAGAGGCGGTTCTTAACTCACGCCCTCTTACTCATCTTTCTTTAGACCCTAACGATTTTTCAGCACTCACTCCCTTCCACTTCCTAATTGGACGACCATTCTTATCAGTACCATATCCTCAGGTGACTGAAGCCAACATCACGTGGTTGGATCGCTGGAAGAGAATCCAGCACATCAGGCAGCATTTCTGGCGACGGTTCCATAATGAGTACACTTCTCTGCTGCAGGCAAAATCCAAGTGGTTTCATTCCAGAGGTGAAGTGAAGCCGGGGTCCTTAGTCCTATTAAAGGACAAAACAACACCACCTCTGCGCTGGTCCCTGGGCCGGGTCACGAAGACCTATCCTGGCGTCGACGGGGTCACTAGAGTGGCCGAATTGAAGACGAAGCGGGGCATCATTCGTCGTGCCTCAACTGCATCTGCCCCCTTCCAGTTGAAGATTGAAGACTTCCCTTCAACCCGGGGAATATGTCGGCGCATCACATGCGCGTGATTAACCGAGGGGACGGCGCGGGGCGTCGGGGTACCGAACCCGGTACGCGACGGCCACTGCGTGCCCTCCACGCCACTCAGCTCACAGACGCGCTCCGCTACGGGCATTTCATTGATTCCTAATCGACAATGTTTTTTATGGTATTACACCTATTTTAATACAGTCCACTACTTTTATTAGAAAGTCCCGATTGAGCCCAATCAAGTACAAGCAATACGAAAACGCTATTTTCCTCAATATAAATAAATGTTTAGCAAACTGTGCAGCCATGAACCGGCACTACGACGTCTTTTTGATTGTGGAACATACTGCTGTGAGCCTTGCCGACTACTTCACAATACGTGTGACGTGCAGGGTGCTCCACCTAAATATATTTCCCCTAAATTTTAGAGTAAAGTTTATTAGGGTATAAAATGTTTTATTATGAACAAGTGATAGGTAATAACATTCACATGGTGTCGACGATGATGTATGACGTATTTTAAAAGTGCAAAGTATAATAGTACTATAATTTTTAATTTATAAAACTTGAATAGTTAGAAAACATAAAATTAAATACGCATAAAATGTATGACAAATGTAGTTATATTATTATTGTGCTACTTTTTTATTGCTGTATGGGCTCGCTCCTGACGTCGATCACGCCTGATTGAAAGCGTTGGATGAGGTCTATGACGGAACGAGCGTGCTCAGAAGATGCCTAAGGCACTGGAACTCCCACGCATCGACGAAACAGCAGGCTACTTGACACCGGACTCCGGTGGGAGGATGGTCGCAAACCAGGCGGGCATTAGCCCTAGCACCGAAACAAACTGCGCTACACGAGGAGGCTTGTTCATCCATCCCAAAACTTACAGAACGTACTTATTGTTTGTGAATGCTGATTAACCTATAATCGGTGACTGTAAGTCTGCAGCCAATTGTTACTTACAGGACTTACACCTAGATAGAATACGCTGTATACAGAATCTGTTTGTTATCCTTAATAAACAAATGAATAAAAATAAACAAATTACTCACTGAAGAAATTGAATCTTTAACAATGGATGCTTTTCAAGGTGGTTTAAAAATGTATAATATAATAGTAATTTACCCTTAATAATTGTTTTTTTAGGGAATAACTTTGAAAAAGATGCAAAATCAATGCAAAATCAGAGTTTGGCTACCACTCGTTGGTTGACATTAACATCACGTATTCAAATTATACGAATTTCTTGAAGTATTTCTTATCAAAGATAGATTTGCTGCTGTGTTTCATTATTCTTTTTGATTACGGTGTCCTGTCAGTTCACCAAAAATTAATTTAAGTACAGATTTTTACTTGACAAGCAACGATTGGCAAAAATTCATTTCATCACTATACAATAACAAGTTAGCCCAATAATTAACTTAAGAAAATGATTATCCGATAAACTTTTTGTTAATAACGTATTATTTGACAAACAATAGAATAGAATACTTTTTATTATGTACACCATATAAATTACAGACACAAATATAGAAACTTTACAAAGGGTGACACAATGGGCGGTCTTATCGCTAAGAGCGATATTTCAAAGAAAACCTTTCATTTTTCAACAATTCATTTTGTTTTTATTTTATCTCATGAAACAACGTCGTGTCGTGAATCCCGAAAATCAATCATAAAATTCGATCCATTCAGTAGTTTCTGTGAAATTCTTTGAAAGACATACATTGTATTATTGTATACTTACAAACATAACAACACTCAACCACAACTTTCGTATTGGTACTTCTTCAGAAGGCCCAATAGACTGACGTCAATATTATAGGTATAATCCCAACATATTTTACGTACTTATATACTTAACATCCCCCAACATAAGCTCATGACTTATACGGTGTTAGTGTATGTAAAGGGCGGCGAAAATTATCTTTGTCCGGAGTGGCTAAATAGCTAGATCAGGCCCAGCTCGTAAGACTGGTTGTGAGACTTTTGAGCTTCTGACTACCCGTGACGACTGTCAAAGATCTACGAATGAGAGCCGCGACCAACGCCTTAATGTTCTTTCCGAGGCACGGAGCGGTCTCAGTATGTAAAGATGGTCACCCATCCACAGACCAACCGCGGCAAGCGTAGCTTAGCCTGATCGATCGACCTGTGCGGCTGTTATTATTTAAATGTATAAATGATTAAATATCATCCGAAACATTTGAAAATAAAGAGAAGCATTTGCCAAATAAATGTTTGTAAAGCGATATTTAAAAAAATAAAACATTTGCGGAATAAGTTCTTTGTGAAATAAATTGTATACGAAACGTTGGTTGTAATCTCAAAATTTGTCAATAGTGTTTTGGTGAAACATTAGTAAACCTTTTGATTACAGATTGAATTGCAATTATGCCTAAGGTAAACCAGACTAACAAATTAGCGTACAAGCGACACGCGCACTCGGCGCCACGGAAATCAAATTAGCGTATAAGCGACACGCGTACTCGGTGCCACGGAAATCAAATTAGCGTACAAGCGACACGCGTACTCGGTGCCACGGAAATCAAATTAGCCTACAAGCGACACGCGTACTCGGTGCCACGGAAATCAAATTAGCCTACAAGCGACACGCGTACTCGGTGCCACGGAAATCAAATTAGCGTACAAGCGACACGCGTACTCGGTGCCAGGGAAATCAAATTAGCCTACAAGCGACACGCGTACTCGGTGCCACGGAAATCAAATTAGCGTACAAGCGACACGCGTACTCGGTGCCACGGAAATCAAATTAGCGTACAAGCGACACGCGTACTCGGTGCCAGGGAAATCAAATTAGCGTACAAGCGGCACGCGTACTCGGTGCCACGGAAATCAAAATCAAATCAGCCAAAAATATTTATTTGCCAGAATATGGTATATAAGTAAGTTAATATAAGGTGTTACAGTAAATTAATTTTATACTACACCTGCTTGGAAAGTACCTTGATACTTTATCAAATTTACGGTGGAAAGTACGTCATTGCATATCGAACAAATATACGAGGAGAAAACGCATCTGAGCGGGAGAGAAAAGTGTATGAAAATCCATTTCTTACGTGGTTTTTCTTTTTTAATTTTGGGTAAGACTATGCGCCGGTAACCTAAATATCAAAAGCCAAAAAGTTTTTACAGTGAGTTTTTATCTCCAAGTTCGCAAAATGACACTGGCCACTAGCTGTGTGTTGGATGGTGTCGGGCTGGCAGTGCGACCCTGCGGCGGCAGGATAAACAATTTGAAAAAAGAACATGTGAAAATTGCAGACACCATTGGCGCCATTTCCAATTTGTGTGTTGTTTGAGGATTCAGTTTTCGTAGAAAGTAAAATAAAGATTTCGTTTATTATTTTCCTCGTAGGTGTAGTATAAAGCACTATGTATCACTCGAGAGAAAGTGCGATTCCCGATCTCGGGTGTTTTAAAGCCCTCGCCTACGGCTCGGGCTTCAAACGACACCCTCGACGGTAATCGGTCACTTTCTCCTCTCTGTGAACAATGTACTATACCTTACAAATTACAGATTCTATTGATTTCTCTACTAAATAAATAAATAGTCCTTAATGGTATAATATCTTTTAAATAAGTAGTAATGTTTTGAAAAGTATTTTTTTAAACATTGCCAGCGGTAAGTCTTGAAAACTGTTGGTAAATGATTGTAAATAAATAATAATCGACACGCAGTATAGGTACCTACATTTTTCTTAAATATGTAATTTTAGCCGAAGTCTGCCTTGATGCCGTGTTTGGCTATTTGGCCTGTCAGTGCTAGATTCAAATAAATTGTAGTTTCTCTTAACAAAAATGCTTATTTCAAAAATACATAAACATGGCAGAGGTAGAGTTTTAATTTTTTGAAATAGTGGCTTACAGCTGTCTAAACAGTGAGCTCCACAAATTGCTCGGATACATTTTTTTTGAGCTTTATCAACTCTGTCAAAATCTACTGAGTTACCGAATATTACAATGCCGTATCTAAATACGGATGATATATTATAACAATGGTAAGCCAGCATTGCAGTTCTTTTCAAAACATTTAGAAAACGATCTATTTTTTCAAGAATTTTATCTATGTGTGTTTTCCAATCGCAATTTTTATCGACCGTTATACCCAAGAATACACAATTAGCGACAGTGTTCAAGTGAGAATCTTTGTAATGAATGTCTATTTTATTTATGTTTGAATTGTAGGTCTGAAATTGTTTTATACGAGGTTAATCAAGTTATTTATTATTAGTCGTTAAAGTCATTATCACGACTGTGTTCGTTGGCAGCGGTGCGGCCGACAGCGTCCGGGGAGAAGACTATATTCTGTATGGTCACATGGTTTGTGCACTGGATTCTGCCGATTCTTAGTCTAACAGGAAATTATGAGATTTACAATATTTAACGATATAGTCCCAACTGATCTCTCTTGAATTGATTTTTTAAACACTTCCGATACAACAGAGGGACAATTCTCCTCATTTAAACACTTCCGATACAACAGAGGGACAATTCTCCTCATTTAAACACTTCCGATAAAACAGAGGGACAATTCTCCTCATTTAAACACTTCCGATACAGCAGAGGGACAATTCTCCTCATTTAAACACTTCCGATACAACAGAGGGACAATTCTCCTCATTCTAAGAATGTGAACGTTCTTAGAATGAGGAGAATTGTCTGATCTCAGTCTCAATCTGTCAAAAATACCTCTAATTCCGCAACAGTTTTCACATTTATTTGTCGCCGAGGTGAGACTGCGACTAGATGTTGAACGTATTCAATGACGAGTGTTGGCCTTCAGTAGTATGTAGTTATTATACGCCCTACATGTAAAGGGTTCTTAATGGCTGAGGAACACACTTAGTGCAAACTAGTTTCAAGAAACATTCAAATAATTCCAGAAGAAATAATATGTACTTTTCTCATTATAGTAGCACGAGACGTATAAAGACGGCCCGACTAGACAATATCCAAGTTTGTAATACTGTTCGCAGACAAAACTGCATCGCCGTAAGAGCGGCACGTACTCAAAATGCACTCTATTTACCAACATCGTCTTAAACAATATACTCCGACCACTTCGTAGGGGAAAAATCTGCTCGCAGGTAAATGTTAACAACTTCTGGCAGCGGTCCTCCGGTCCGCGCACCCCCGCGCCCCGCGCCCCCTACCCCCTTCGCACCGCCGTCGCGCCGCGCCGTCCGCTGTGAGTTACTTATCAACAATTCGCGCACAGACCACACAACCACTTTGAAAACTTACTCCCCTTTGAGAGCATCCGTAGCGCCGTAGCGCGTAGCTCGTAGCCGCTTTGCTCCCGTTTTTAGTGAAACGAAAAAACTACACAACGGATATAAGTAAAGCTTCCTCTGTAAAACACATGTGACAGACCGCGCCTGTCTTTAATAAACACACAGTTTTTACACTTTGTTCTCGTACATTTTGCAATGAATTCACTCGCAGTCCAAGTTAGAATAACTACGAGAGTTCCTTTCCAGTTTAAAATCATAATTATTGAAACTAAATGATATAATATAATTAAGAATAAGTCATAGTGAATTTAATGATTTTGTTCATTAAAGATAATTCGGCGCGGGATGCCCCGAGGAGCGGATTAACGAGGTTCTTCCTGAGAGTCTCCGCGGCGGCGGCGGAGGCCTCCAGGTGGCCCGGAGGCCTCCAGGCGCTCCAATTAAGAGGACACAAAGAGGCAAGCCGCGAGACCTGCCGGATAATTATGTGGTCCCAATGAGTCGCGCCCGGCTTCAATGTTATCTTTAGTGTGTTTCATTATTATGTGTTCCACAATTTTGGCGCGACTATTACGGAGGACGTTAGCGGCGGCTTTCAATGAGCAGTTCTATTACACGGTATCTGAGGAGGTAGACAAGTTCGATGTATCATATTTTGTGGGATTACACCCGTCACAGTAATTGAGTTAGTAGTGACGTCAGCCAACGTGACGGCTGTTCGACACTCGACGTGCAGCATGCATCCACATCCTAGCGACACACAAACACATCATATAGCTTCACGCTGGGATTTATTTTTAATTTATCAGCAGATCAGATACGCGTACAACAGTCATGATGGATATACATACATACAAGCATAGAACTTTTTACAGATCCGAAAGGCACAAAATATTTCGATGTCATATGCGCACCCGACATTTTTCAATAAACACAAACGTACAGACAAATTCAGTTTAAAACCACTTCACCTTTCGCAACACAAAACTGTTTAGCATCGGCCTGTGTATGTAATTGTCGAGGCAACGTCCGTCACGCCACAGTGCTTCTCGCTAGATCAACCTATGAGGTTGCCGACTGTTGACGGGCTTGAGAGCAGCACTCCTCTATTACCGCGTTCATATTGCAATAGAGAGCTGCGACACTGTGTATGAAATGTAGTGGAGGGGAAGGGGGCAATTTAGTCTGGGCGAATATTGAATAACAAACGGCAAGCGATCGTGTGCCGTATATGTTGTGCCGTGCCGGTCCGGTGCGGCTCAGTCCGAACCGTAACAAAGCGCACGTCACCGGCCCGAACTTATTACCAACGCTTCTAATAGCGCACAGATATAGGTTTTGATTCCTATAGTTGGCGTCCGGACCGGAGCTGTACATAGTCATTATACAAGTAGATACATAATTAGTAATAACGCCGACGACATGGTGTTGCTGAGCCCATCGCTCAGTGGCTTAAGAAGAAAGCTGATCTATATTTGTGAGTTATATATATATGCTGTGGCTCATGGTCTGAAGTACAACGAGAAGAAGAGTATGTGTGTAGTCATTAGAGGTAGCAATCAACAACCGGAGTACATACCAGCTGTTTATCTGAACGGGAGTGCCTTTAGAACGTGTCGCTCAATTTAAGTCCCTAAGGCACCTTGTGACAGAGACCCTGACAGACGATGCGGATATCGAGCAGAACGAAGAGCGTTACGGTTGTCGGTGCGTGTTCACATGTTAGTTCGTAGATTCGCAAGGTGTTGAGTAGAAGTAAAAGTGAGACTGTTCAGAGCCTACTGCCAAAACTTACGCCAGCGTTTTAGGGCTCAACTAAACCCAGCGGGCCTACAACGCTCTTCGCATACAATACAGTAATGCCTTTAGGATTCTGGTGAGGCTACCTCGATTCTATAACGCGTCGGGCATGTTTTATGCCGCAAGAGTCGATGACTTTTATGTCATTATGCGTAAGAACAGCATCTCTGATGCGCCGAATATGAGAGAGCGCCAACGGACTCCTAAGGATGATTTCTGAGAGGCCAGACTCTGCAGTGCTGGGAGATTTGTCGAGCGACCCTTAGTTGATAAGTTATTGCTGTACTAACCATTGGACCAGTGTTGTCAAATTAATAAATAAATTATTATTATTATTATTATATGACGAGATGACACTATTACTGACTATGAGTTTTTTTTTTTTGACATGATATTTTTTTTGACATGAGTGGTTTTATGATTTTATTATTTGAATTTTAAGTCTGAATGTTTTGTTTTTTTTATTTTTAGTATTGACTAACATGGTTTTAAGACCTTTGTTACTAACAAGTATGGACATGTAATTAGTCTGCAATAAGTGAATTTATAGTGGTGGCTGGGGTAGACTGGATGCGGAAGGCGGAGGACAGGGTGTTGTGGCGCAGTCTGGGAGAGGCCTATGTCCAGCAGTGGACTGCGATAGGCTGAGTTCATTGAAGTGAATAAATTATTATTATTGTAATCTGTAAAAAAAAAACTAACTAAGCAGAAGCTGGGTCTAATTACATAACAGCCGTGCGATTCTGTAACCACCTCACCGTGAAAACTTGAGTGAAGTGAGCGTGGAGTGAGCTGTCATTAGAGATTAAAACTATTGACACTGCTCACTTCAAGCTCACTTCACTTATGATTTCACGGTGAGATTTTTACAGAATCGACCGGCTGAATATGAGTAGGTGCGCATGTCAATTGGAGCATTAACACAGTGTCGACAGTGAACACGAGCTTCTAGAATATGTGAAAACTGTGTGTGCTTTCAAATATTATATGTGTATTATATTATTTGTCGCAGTTCACTGATGTATGTCAATGGATAAATAGTCGTGTTCCTACATAGAAATAATGCATCAGCGAAACATCAAGTCCTATTAATGTCTGCTGGAAGGCACTCCTGTCTGCTGGAAAGCACTCCTGCCTGCTGGCCTTTCATCCTTTGGTGACATGTTTCTGTATGTGGCTTCCGGTCAGCGATGAAATCTTTATTTCTTCAGAAGCATCAGCCGACATGTCATGACGTAATTCCTGCATGGCCGGCGACGTGAGAAACAAACGGCGTTAATGCTTCACACGAAGTTTAACTGTGTTACTGATTCCGGTTCTAGTCCTTTCTGATGCAAGTCCAACATGGAGCTGATGCTGATGATGGCAAATGAGGATTTAAGTGAAGGATGAACCTATCACTTAAATTCCGAAAAGACATGAAAAGTAAAGACCATGCAGTCCCTACATAATGCCACTGTCCAGCGGTGGGTCAAGACCAGTTATCCCATACATTGCTGCAATTAAGTCAACTACGGATAAATTCACGGCACGTCTCGCTGCCCCCCACCCTCCCCCCACACCTCGGCCTGACAGGAGACCCCTCCATGTGCCATCGGAATTATAATCTGTAATTTATTGTGGGAGAGAAAGTTTGAGCGTCCGCCTCCGTGGTTACCGGCTTACCGAACTTAGTGCCGGAGCACACGAGCGGTGCGGCGCCGCAACGTTGTTATGTCGCAGCGGCGCCGCCGGCGCCCCAGCAGCGTTGGACAGACGACCTAGTAAATTTATAACTGACTGTTTTTTTTTTAATTATTATATAATAATAATTGTATAAGACGAATTTATCCCATAGAATTTCCCTTTCTTGAACTAATGTAATGAAGTAGTCCATATCAATATCTTTTTTGTTGGTACTAATTTTTAGAACCTGCATCAAAGTAAACAAAAACTAAGAAAAAAACGAAACGTGCGAGCGTGTGCCCTTCCTTGTGACGCATAAAAAAACCTCCGACACGTCGCAACGCATTCACCCCTCCCCGCCTCGTCTCGACGGTTGCGCGTCCGGTGCGGCGACGCAGAGCATCGCGTGACATGCCACAGATATTTCTATGTAAGACGACGCAGCGACACTGCTCCGGTGCCGCGCCGCCGCCGCAGTCGTATGCTCTGGCACTTATGGACCGATTGTTAGCGCTTGCGGAATTCAATAGTCTAAGGAATTGGCTTCTTGTATTAAGTTACATTTGCGCATATAATCTTTTTGCTTTATGAATGTGAAATGTGTTAACTGTAGTAGTTTTTTCAAGTGGTGTTTAGTAGAATGAACGGCAGCTTCAGCAATGCCGTTGAGATGTCTCCACATTTCAAGGGCATTGCTGAAGCTAACATCGTATAGAGGGGCAAAATTAAATTCAATGCCCTTTTTTGCAACTTCGTAACAAATATTTGAATCTTGTAAGAATTGTCGCAATTCATAACAAGTGCTGGTAAAATTAGTACCTTTATCGGATAAGATGCTCTTGTGTTTGCCATGACGAGCAACGAAACGGTTTAAAGCGGCTGCTTTAAGCCCGCGAGCTCGTTACAGACCTTACTGAGGAGGGCTACATAGCCATGTAGCCCTCCTTAGTAAGGTCTATATGAGCAGATTTAACTGCAAGACAAACAAAAATGCATGGATACGCTTTTACAAGCTTACACCCTCGCCCCTTTCGATCCGCTATCAATACTTGCAATTCAAAAATGGGAACTCCAAGTGAGTTCTATTAGAAGGCAACTGTCCCATGACTGGTTGAACATTTTGACATTTGTGCTTAAAACATTTAATGCGGTGTTCACAATAGATTTTGTAAGGTTTCTGCCGCCAAGAGGCCAATACATTTAATTTTGTCGTAAATTTGCTATCAACAACTGAGGGCCAGCGTGTAGCAAGTCTTTATAATATTTATAAAAATGATTTTAGTGAAATGATGCTTAGAGCATAGTAAAACTGGATGCTTGATATTTTAATCACAAATCAATCAATCGGAGAATTATCACGTCCTACACGAATCACCTTTTGTCAACAAAGGGACTTAAAGAAATAAGTGTCTTTTTACGAGGCAAAGTCTTGCTAGATTTAAGAATAACATATTCCTTAGAAGATCTCTCCATTTGAACTCAACATAAAATGGAATTCAGAGAATATTGAAGATCTTGATTTGATAGTGTCTTTTGTAACTTGTTTTATTTTTTTAATTATAAACAAATCTAAGTATGTAGGCCACCACTCTTTGTAAACGATTTAGATTTGAATATTTATGGAGTAGTGTATGAATGAATGATGGATATATATGAGAGGAATGTACAGAATTTTTGAATATGTGAGAAACGAGTTATTTGTGAAGTTAGATGTAATGACTTCTGGCAGATCTAGTTTCACAGTTTTATTGTGAAGTCAGATGTAATGACTTCTGGCAGATCTAGTTTCACAGTTTTATTGTGAAGTTAGATGTAATGACTTCTGGCAGATCTAGTTTCACAGTTTTATTGTGAAGTTAGATGTAATGACTTCTGGCAGATCTAGTTTCACAGTTTTATTGTGAAGTTAGATGTAATGACTTCTGGCAGATCTAGTTTCACAGGTTTATTGTGAAGTTAGATGTAATGACTTCTGGCAGATCTAGTTTCACAGTTTTATTGTGAAGTTAGATGTAATGACTTCTGGCAGATCTAGTTTCACAGGTTTATTGTGAAGTTAGATGTAATGACTTCTGGCAGATCTAGTTTCACAGTTTTATTGGGCATAGCTGGCCAGTCTTTTTCGTTGTTTAACAAAAATTGTGGGCTTAACCACCATAAATAACACTCGCTGATAAGGTCAGCCTTCAGCCCACGAGAAACAAGATCTGTCGGATTGTCTCTAGCCGGCACGTAGCTCCACGTATGACCTGCAGTGCTCTCCTGTATCTCACTGACTCGATTACGCACGAAAGGTTTTAAGAGACTCGGAGAAATAGCTAGTGAACTCAACACTATTGTTGAATTGCACCAAAACCGGCATCTAGTTACAGGCAAAGTATTGCAATAGAACTATGAACCTTAACAAACAGCCTTGTGCCTAGTAACGCCCCACAGAGCTCGACACGCAACAACCGAAAGCTCTGTCAGATGCGTCTGTAAACACATTAATTTCATGCGATACAGCATTGTCACACACAACCCACAAAGAGATAAAAAAAAACCCAATAAAGAGTATTCTATTCTATTCTATTCATATTCATATTCATTTAATTGCATACCATAATGTTTATAAAGATGTTACATAAAGCTCTCTCTGTGTTTCGTTGTTCTATGGAAGAGTGTTAATAAAATTGTAACAAAAATTGCATATAAAATCTGGCACCTGCTCATCCCAGTCACACTTGACTCACCACAATTTCTGCATTATTTTCGCGACTATACAAATGGACCAACTAAGCCTGATTTGATTTGATTTTTTTATTTGATTTGCCTAGTTTGTTATATTGTATTTATTTATAGTATTTTAAGTTATATGTATTATTATAGTATTGTATTTGTGATAATTTTGTATGTATTACTTTTTAAGTAGGTATGTTTGTAGTAGTATGTATTGTTTTTTTTTCTATGGGTCTTAGTTGCCTGAAATAAAGGAATAAATAAATAAATAATGTGTCAAATCTTTGACTAATGACTGACAAAATTTGGCGTTTAGACACCTGTTTCTCAGCATCAATACAAATAGAAATCGCTAAATAATCTGCCTCGCATATCCAACGTAAACCTTATATTTTTGATGCTGCGTTGTTATCAGGTTGGCACAAAAGTAATGAGACAATTGGTTTACGTTTTAAATTTTTTATTATTATTACAATACAAAAAGATTAGTCAATGATGTAATCACTATTAGCATCTAAGACTTCTTGTAAACGATCCGGCAAAGTTTAGATGCTTTTCACCCAGAACTCGTGCCTCGAAAAAGTTGTTCAACTCCGCCCCTACATCAGAGAAATCATTAAATTGTTTACCCCGTAAATGTTGTTTTAGAGCTCTAAACAAATGATAGTCTGATGGGGCGAGGTCTGGGGAATAAGGTGGGTATTGTTGCAACTACAAGCAGTAAATTTTACAAAAAATATGGAAATTGCTCGAAGGGAACTTCGACTGCTCTTACTTCATGATTTTTTTTTAGGTCAAAAAGCAACCGAAGCAACTTCCAATATATGTACAACGATAGCTGAAGGTGTGCTCTCTTATGATACCGCTAGACATTGGTTCAGGATATTCAAGGAAGGAAATTTCGATCTTTCCGATGAACCTCACCCAGGACGACCCTCTACAATAAATGTGAATGAATTAGAAAGGCTTAGAGAAATGGAAGTTCACGCTGTTTGGCGGAACTACTTCACTGCTCTCATACTGCAATAGAAAATCATCTCCAAGCTTTTGGGTTCACCTGGAAATATTCTATTTGGTTGCCACATGAACTAACAAAACTTCAACTTCAGAAGAGAGCCGACACATGTATGAAGTTGCTAAGTTTTCATCACACCAATGCGTGGCTGCGTGATGTAATAACAGGAGATGAAAAGTAGGTTCTGTATATCAATTACACTCGTAAGCACTAGTGGCTAAGAGCTGAGGAAACAGGCGTACCGACACCAAAGGCTGACACAAGTAAAAAGGTTCTTTTGAGTGTGTGGTGGGGAATAATTAATGGGATTATTTACTGGGAGCTTTTGCCAACTAATAATACAATCACAGCTAAGATTTATTGTGAGCAACTGGATCGTATTGCAGCTTGATTACCGAAGAATCAAAGTAAAGTGTGTGTCTCTTATATGAAAACGCCCGACCTCATATAGCTAGTGACTCGTGAAAAAATTATTTCACTTGGATGGACTGTCCTTCCCCACCCACCGTATTCACCAGACCTTATGCCTTCTGATTTTCATTTGTTTCGTACTCTATCTCATTATTTACAGGACGAAAAAATCATGTATGAGGAACATCTGAAAACCGAACTCTCCAACTTCTTCAACCAAAAACCAAATTACTTCTACAGAAAAGGTATTTTGTCTTTATCAACACGTTGGCGACAGGTGATAGAAAACGGTGGTGCTTAAATAATTGAGAAATAATTGTATTTAGTTATTTGAAAAATAAAGTAATCTTGTATTGTGAGATGGTGGGTTTATTAGTTGCCAACCTAATATATTTGTATGTTGGCAAAGTAATAATTATATTTATGTTTCGTATGTCTTCTAATACGTTCCTCATATATGTAATTATATCAATGTAACATTTTGTAGTTATAAAACCTTCCTCACCGATCATTATTATACAGAAATCGTTAATTGTGTAATCTCTGAGCTTTGTCTGTACATCTCGTAAAAGGTGCATAATACCAACATTTGGTGTTAGGTAGTGACATATTTGATAATTATCTTGAAAGTATTCTTCTGCCAGAGTTAATATATTAATGTTAGTTTAATTGGAACTTAATTACTTATCAATTTATTTATATTTGCTGGTATATTTTGCGTTGTAACTTGCTCAATCGTAGGTTGTGGCGCCATCTATGAACTGGAATGTGTAGTGATGGTTTTTTTGTTCATTATAATTTCTGGTTACTTTTTCTTTGGCTGCTATTTCAGAATCAATCTGTGTTTGTTTATTTATACATCCTGCTTGTTTCATATATGTCGTCGCAAGCGATATCAAGACGACAAAATAATCAAAATACAATTTCCGGTTGATCTCATAATATTGGTCAAACCGCAACTTAATTCTCATTGGTTGATCGGTTAGTACAGTGAACGCCGTGAGGTGGCGCTATAACTTCGCGCCATTTTCTACACGTGGACAGAGCCGATTGGAGATCAGGCGGCATTCGATTTGCGGAGCGCACGCCGGGCGGTTGAGTGAGAGCATACCATCGGAACTGTCATGTTCACCGTACAAAACTTTGTTTCTTACTACAGTCGCCGGCACGTAAGTTGGCAAGAGTCGTCAGTCATTCCTCTTCTTTCTTTAACGTCCTTCTAAACAGACATGTTCAAAAATAAGTTATGGCAATAACCATAGAATAACGAGAAACAATAAAGGTGTAATTTTTTTTGCTGCAATAAGTGTAAATGCGCGAACTTACTCCTACTACGCAAAAACCTTGCCAAGTTACGTGCCGGCCACTATACTCATAAAGTGATTGTAAATTACCGAATAAACGTGACTGTGATCAGTGCTTCAAACTACGTTTTACTGGTTTGCCCGAGTACCCACCTTCCTCATGGAACCCGTACCAAGAAACAATGATGACGGCCCTGTTATCGCTACGCCCACGCTCGCGACGTCATATATTTACTCTTCTTTTTCTTTGGCGTGGTGGTAGGATATTGTGTTGGACTGGTTACTATCTGTTTGTAGAGTGAGTTTTTTGAATCAAAGCTTTCAACTTCAAGACTCAATGAGTCAATTTCTTAATTTGCGCTATGCAGTTTAATGGTGAGCTCATCGATATTTTTCTTTAATTGAGTAATTAAATCTATATCATCGTCATCTGATGTCTGGCATACTACATACAGTGCCATCTAGTGTATTATTATTATTAAAGAAACTTTCATCCAAGTTGATATCGGAGTTTGAAAGAAATACTCAACATTGTCACCTGAATGAGGCTTCCTAGACGGTTGTTTTTCTGTCATGTGTCTAAGACGCTCGTACTCCTGCACGATAGCAACATAACGCTCCTTGAAACTTGGATCACGCAGAAAACGACGTTCCAGTGATAGAAATCGACGTTTAGCCATCTCATGTGACTCACCTAAAATTTTAGGATTGTCCTTTAAAGGAATTGTCATAACAAAACGACCCTGATCATCCCGAGTAGTATTTGTACGAAAATTTTCTTACATAGCATATTTGGATGGTACAGAATCTGATTCCTAAAGTTTGTTGAGGTTATTATTTAATTCATCCATGGACAGGTTGCAGTAGTGTGATTGGTTATTAGAGAATGAACGCAATGGAACTTGTCCTGAAACTATCCATCCGAGTCTTGTTGCGTGAAGTTTGGTTGGATTCCTAGCTGAATTATAGATGAGGAACCTAAGACATTCCAAAACACTTCCACGCCAGCAAGAATGTCAATTACGGAAGGAATATGTAAAGATGATTGAATGTCTGTTGGAATGCTGATGTTACTAATATCTACAGCTGAAGACGGCAATATCCTAGTCATTTCAGGCAATATGATACAAGTGATAGTTTCCCTGTAGCCACCATTCCGAGCCTGAATTGTAAATCTACAAGACTGTGTGCTATTAGATGTTTGCTTGTTTATACCTGATATTGTGGAGTTAGCGTTGCGTCTAGACAATCCCAGCTTGTGACACAGTGTATCAGTGATAAAGGTAGCTGTGCTGCCATTATCAAGCAGGATACTGGCGTCGAACTCCTCACCGACTGCACAGGTCCACTCAGTGTGGTTCTTTCCTCAAAAGACCACTTCAGACACCAATCTACATGGTCCTCAAAGATTATATCCGGATTTTTATATACACATTGACATTGATGAATTTTATATAAACAATGACATGGATATTTACTTTGTAAAGTATCTTATTTTTATTATTATTACTGTGAGTGTGAAGACTATGTGGGTCATTTCTTTTTTTCGGTTTTCCTTCTTAGTTAGTTTTAATCATGATCTGGCAGTTTGAGTCATTTATGCGGCCTACCCAAATGTCCTTTCATTGGTATTGTTCGTCGAATCGTAAGGCTCCTCAAGTTCTGAGTTGAGCTGCACGATTTTTGACAAATGCGTGCACTGACTGGACATGTCCGCCTCAATCTGTGTGGTTCTTTACTCAAAAGACCATTTCAGAACACTAATCTACATGGTCTTCACATTATCTGACCAAGATTATGTCTGGACTTTAAAAGAGACTGTGACCTCTGAGTTTGTTTCGGCCTTTCTTCTCAGAGTAGTCAGATAGGAAACGCCGACCTCATCTAGTTTAAAAAAATATGATTGACATGTAAAAGTGTTTGTACAAACCTACTTACAGAAAATAAATCATTTATCATTTATCACCTTGGTTGCTGACTAGTGTCACCAGAGCTATGGAGAGT